>CP136062.1:85278365-85695496 GCA_032622095.1 Siphonodentalium dalli | reverse complement strand
TATCGCCGTTACGAATATGCTACGAGAATTATATGAAAATGTAAAGCACACGATTGAGGTTGACAATGCTAATGTGGCAGAAACCTCGGGATGTAAACTTTATGATTCTGGAGTATTATATATGTGGACGAATTTATTTGTTGATAACGGCTCCGATGGGCGCTAATAGATACCGATACCCCGTGTAATATTGACGGAGACTGAGATCGGATTGTCTCGAAAGAATTAGCGTCTAACCCGCGGTATGGGGTGTGTTCGATTGACGCAATCGGAGTAGGTCCGTCTGCGCCGGGCGGGCGTGAACCCAGAGGATGGGGGAGTGGCAAATTTTTTCCAAGTCCAAAACTTTAGGTTGAAATAATGGAGCCTTTTTTCGAAAGTGATTTGAAAATGAACGAATTTTCTCGAACAGGTCGATTTGGACCCGTTTTGGACTCCGTTTCGTGTGTAGCATAACGGGGAATTTATGAATTAGTATTTGAATAAGACGTGATAAAGTTACGGCCGCGTCTTTGATACGGAGTCTATATATAAAGGATTATTTTTGCAGAACTTTTTCGCTTCACTGAGAGAAAATTGCTTTTCTAAGTGCAAAATTTTAGGTGGAATTATTTTTTGATTTTTTGAGGCGTGAAAAGAAAATGAGGTCGATTCGAAAAGGACAAGATTTGAACCACTTTTGGACTCGCATTACTTCAAACCCAAGTCCCCGTTTAGTGTGTGGCATGAGGCGAGCAATGACGAAATAAAGCGACAGCTTGTGACACTAAATACTCAAACTATACGAAATTTCCTTCAAAATTGGTCATTTTTTACGTACCATCCCCCCAGGATATCTGTAGGTGGTCAACCGAGGGTCAACTGGTCCGGGTTTTCTGTAAGGCGGGTAGGAATGGTGATTATGTGGACATAAAGCGACAGCTTGTGCCACTAAATACTCAAACTATACGAAATTTCCTTTAAAAATTGGTCATTTTTTGCGTATCATCCCCCCAGGATATCTGTAGGTGGTCAACCGAGGGTCAACTGGTCCGGGTTTTCTGTAAGGCGGGTATGAATGGTGATTATGTGGGCATAAAGCGACAGCTTGTGCCACTAAATACTCAAACTATACGAAATTTCCTTCAAAATTGGTCATTTTTTACGTACCATCCCCCCAGGATATCTGTAGGTGGTCAACCGAGGGTCAACTGGTCCGGGTTTTCTGTAAGACGGGTAGGAATGGTGATTTCTGTAAGACGGGTAGGAATGGTGATTTTTCAAACACATGTGGATGTGGAGCCATATGATGTTTAAATTACAGGGATTTTATGATAAAGTCGCCTGGGAATCTCGGGTGCTGTAGACAAAACTTTTACATTTGAATTTTTCAAACACTGGTGGATGTGGAGCCATATGATGTTCAAATGGGACTTCATGCCTACGGCCATATCACGTTGAAACCACCGGTTCTCGTCCGATCTCCGAAGTTAAGCAACGTCGAGCCCGGTTTGTACGTGTAAATCTCTGGTGCTGTAGACAAAACTTTTGCATTTCAATTTTTCAAACACTGGTGGATATGGAGCCATATGATGTTTAAATTACAGGGACTTTATGTTTACGGCCATTTCACGTTGAAATCACCGGTTCTCGACCGATCAGCTAAGTTCAGTAACGTCGACCCCCTCTCGAATCTGGTCAAAATTGTCAAGGAAATTCTAAAATGAAATTCGAATGTCAGGCTGCTCGTGTGAAGTTGGTTAGGCGTTCGGCGCTAGACATACGACTTAGAAAATATTTCGACCGAAAAATGTAATTTTAGTGTTTTGCGCTAAAAGTGTTCTTTTTAACCAAATTCGTGCTCTCTCAATCAAACCTGGTCCAACTTTCATTTTCCAAAATTTTCATTTCACCGCCGGACTTTGAAAATTTCGACCCATGTACGGATTCAATAACTACGAGAAGGTGCGAGAGAATTATCGTTGAACGAGCGCTCTTTATGCGTGTTGACTTACGTATGACGAGACTCGACACGAAGTGCGGTGTTTTAGTTCGTGAATCTAGAAAATGTGTGTGCATTTGTAATTTTGGGGACATCTAGATTGAAAAAAAGAGTATATGAAGGAAGAATATTGTGCTTTTTGCCGAGATATACGTATTGTTATTAGTAAATGATGAAGGGAGGAATTTTGAATGTGATTATCGCCGTTACGAATATGCTACGAGAATTATATGAAAATGTAAAGCACACGATTGAGGTTGACAATGCTAATGTGGCAGAAACCTCGGGATGTAAACTTTATGATTCTGGAGTATTATATATGTGGACGAATTTATTTGTTGATAACGGCTCCGATGGGCGCTAATAGATACCGATACCCCGTGTAATATTGACGGAGACTGAGATCGGATTGTCTCGAAAGAATTAGCGTCTAACCCGCGGTATGGGGTGTGTTCGATTGACGCAATCGGAGTAGGTCCGTCTGCGCCGGGCGGGCGTGAACCCAGAGGATGGGGGAGTGGCAAATTTTTTCCAAGTCCAAAACTTTAGGTTGAAATAATGGAGCCTTTTTTCGAAAGTGATTTGAAAATGAACGAATTTTCTCGAACAGGTCGATTTGGACCCGTTTTGGACTCCGTTTCGTGTGTAGCATAACGGGGAATTTATGAATTAGTATTTGAATAAGACGTGATAAAGTTACGGCCGCGTCTTTGATACGGAGTCTATATATAAAGGATTATTTTTGCAGAACTTTTTCGCTTCACTGAGAGAAAATTGCTTTTCTAAGTGCAAAATTTTAGGTGGAATTATTTTTTGATTTTTTGAGGCGTGAAAAGAAAATGAGGTCGATTCGAAAAGGACAAGATTTGAACCACTTTTGGACTCGCATTACTTCAAACCCAAGTCCCCGTTTAGTGTGTGGCATGAGGCGAGCAATGACGAAATAAAGCGACAGCTTGTGACACTAAATACTCAAACTATACGAAATTTCCTTCAAAATTGGTCATTTTTTACGTACCATCCCCCCAGGATATCTGTAGGTGGTCAACCGAGGGTCAACTGGTCCGGGTTTTCTGTAAGGCGGGTAGGAATGGTGATTATGTGGACATAAAGCGACAGCTTGTGCCACTAAATACTCAAACTATACGAAATTTCCTTTAAAAATTGGTCATTTTTTGCGTATCATCCCCCCAGGATATCTGTAGGTGGTCAACCGAGGGTCAACTGGTCCGGGTTTTCTGTAAGGCGGGTATGAATGGTGATTATGTGGGCATAAAGCGACAGCTTGTGCCACTAAATACTCAAACTATACGAAATTTCCTTCAAAATTGGTCATTTTTTACGTACCATCCCCCCAGGATATCTGTAGGTGGTCAACCGAGGGTCAACTGGTCCGGGTTTTCTGTAAGACGGGTAGGAATGGTGATTTCTGTAAGACGGGTAGGAATGGTGATTTTTCAAACACATGTGGATGTGGAGCCATATGATGTTTAAATTACAGGGATTTTATGATAAAGTCGCCTGGGAATCTCGGGTGCTGTAGACAAAACTTTTACATTTGAATTTTTCAAACACTGGTGGATGTGGAGCCATATGATGTTCAAATGGGACTTCATGCCTACGGCCATATCACGTTGAAACCACCGGTTCTCGTCCGATCTCCGAAGTTAAGCAACGTCGAGCCCGGTTTGTACGTGTAAATCTCTGGTGCTGTAGACAAAACTTTTGCATTTCAATTTTTCAAACACTGGTGGATATGGAGCCATATGATGTTTAAATTACAGGGACTTTATGTTTACGGCCATTTCACGTTGAAATCACCGGTTCTCGACCGATCAGCTAAGTTCAGTAACGTCGACCCCCTCTCGAATCTGGTCAAAATTGTCAAGGAAATTCTAAAATGAAATTCGAATGTCAGGCTGCTCGTGTGAAGTTGGTTAGGCGTTCGGCGCTAGACATACGACTTAGAAAATATTTCGACCGAAAAATGTAATTTTAGTGTTTTGCGCTAAAAGTGTTCTTTTTAACCAAATTCGTGCTCTCTCAATCAAACCTGGTCCAACTTTCATTTTCCAAAATTTTCATTTCACCGCCGGACTTTGAAAATTTCGACCCATGTACGGATTCAATAACTACGAGAAGGTGCGAGAGAATTATCGTTGAACGAGCGCTCTTTATGCGTGTTGACTTACGTATGACGAGACTCGACACGAAGTGCGGTGTTTTAGTTCGTGAATCTAGAAAATGTGTGTGCATTTGTAATTTTGGGGACATCTAGATTGAAAAAAAGAGTATATGAAGGAAGAATATTGTGCTTTTTGCCGAGATATACGTATTGTTATTAGTAAATGATGAAGGGAGGAATTTTGAATGTGATTATCGCCGTTACGAATATGCTACGAGAATTATATGAAAATGTAAAGCACACGATTGAGGTTGACAATGCTAATGTGGCAGAAACCTCGGGATGTAAACTTTATGATTCTGGAGTATTATATATGTGGACGAATTTATTTGTTGATAACGGCTCCGATGGGCGCTAATAGATACCGATACCCCGTGTAATATTGACGGAGACTGAGATCGGATTGTCTCGAAAGAATTAGCGTCTAACCCGCGGTATGGGGTGTGTTCGATTGACGCAATCGGAGTAGGTCCGTCTGCGCCGGGCGGGCGTGAACCCAGAGGATGGGGGAGTGGCAAATTTTTTCCAAGTCCAAAACTTTAGGTTGAAATAATGGAGCCTTTTTTCGAAAGTGATTTGAAAATGAACGAATTTTCTCGAACAGGTCGATTTGGACCCGTTTTGGACTCCGTTTCGTGTGTAGCATAACGGGGAATTTATGAATTAGTATTTGAATAAGACGTGATAAAGTTACGGCCGCGTCTTTGATACGGAGTCTATATATAAAGGATTATTTTTGCAGAACTTTTTCGCTTCACTGAGAGAAAATTGCTTTTCTAAGTGCAAAATTTTAGGTGGAATTATTTTTTGATTTTTTGAGGCGTGAAAAGAAAATGAGGTCGATTCGAAAAGGACAAGATTTGAACCACTTTTGGACTCGCATTACTTCAAACCCAAGTCCCCGTTTAGTGTGTGGCATGAGGCGAGCAATGACGAAATAAAGCGACAGCTTGTGACACTAAATACTCAAACTATACGAAATTTCCTTCAAAATTGGTCATTTTTTACGTACCATCCCCCCAGGATATCTGTAGGTGGTCAACCGAGGGTCAACTGGTCCGGGTTTTCTGTAAGGCGGGTAGGAATGGTGATTATGTGGACATAAAGCGACAGCTTGTGCCACTAAATACTCAAACTATACGAAATTTCCTTTAAAAATTGGTCATTTTTTGCGTATCATCCCCCCAGGATATCTGTAGGTGGTCAACCGAGGGTCAACTGGTCCGGGTTTTCTGTAAGGCGGGTATGAATGGTGATTATGTGGGCATAAAGCGACAGCTTGTGCCACTAAATACTCAAACTATACGAAATTTCCTTCAAAATTGGTCATTTTTTACGTACCATCCCCCCAGGATATCTGTAGGTGGTCAACCGAGGGTCAACTGGTCCGGGTTTTCTGTAAGACGGGTAGGAATGGTGATTTCTGTAAGACGGGTAGGAATGGTGATTTTTCAAACACATGTGGATGTGGAGCCATATGATGTTTAAATTACAGGGATTTTATGATAAAGTCGCCTGGGAATCTCGGGTGCTGTAGACAAAACTTTTACATTTGAATTTTTCAAACACTGGTGGATGTGGAGCCATATGATGTTCAAATGGGACTTCATGCCTACGGCCATATCACGTTGAAACCACCGGTTCTCGTCCGATCTCCGAAGTTAAGCAACGTCGAGCCCGGTTTGTACGTGTAAATCTCTGGTGCTGTAGACAAAACTTTTGCATTTCAATTTTTCAAACACTGGTGGATATGGAGCCATATGATGTTTAAATTACAGGGACTTTATGTTTACGGCCATTTCACGTTGAAATCACCGGTTCTCGACCGATCAGCTAAGTTCAGTAACGTCGACCCCCTCTCGAATCTGGTCAAAATTGTCAAGGAAATTCTAAAATGAAATTCGAATGTCAGGCTGCTCGTGTGAAGTTGGTTAGGCGTTCGGCGCTAGACATACGACTTAGAAAATATTTCGACCGAAAAATGTAATTTTAGTGTTTTGCGCTAAAAGTGTTCTTTTTAACCAAATTCGTGCTCTCTCAATCAAACCTGGTCCAACTTTCATTTTCCAAAATTTTCATTTCACCGCCGGACTTTGAAAATTTCGACCCATGTACGGATTCAATAACTACGAGAAGGTGCGAGAGAATTATCGTTGAACGAGCGCTCTTTATGCGTGTTGACTTACGTATGACGAGACTCGACACGAAGTGCGGTGTTTTAGTTCGTGAATCTAGAAAATGTGTGTGCATTTGTAATTTTGGGGACATCTAGATTGAAAAAAAGAGTATATGAAGGAAGAATATTGTGCTTTTTGCCGAGATATACGTATTGTTATTAGTAAATGATGAAGGGAGGAATTTTGAATGTGATTATCGCCGTTACGAATATGCTACGAGAATTATATGAAAATGTAAAGCACACGATTGAGGTTGACAATGCTAATGTGGCAGAAACCTCGGGATGTAAACTTTATGATTCTGGAGTATTATATATGTGGACGAATTTATTTGTTGATAACGGCTCCGATGGGCGCTAATAGATACCGATACCCCGTGTAATATTGACGGAGACTGAGATCGGATTGTCTCGAAAGAATTAGCGTCTAACCCGCGGTATGGGGTGTGTTCGATTGACGCAATCGGAGTAGGTCCGTCTGCGCCGGGCGGGCGTGAACCCAGAGGATGGGGGAGTGGCAAATTTTTTCCAAGTCCAAAACTTTAGGTTGAAATAATGGAGCCTTTTTTCGAAAGTGATTTGAAAATGAACGAATTTTCTCGAACAGGTCGATTTGGACCCGTTTTGGACTCCGTTTCGTGTGTAGCATAACGGGGAATTTATGAATTAGTATTTGAATAAGACGTGATAAAGTTACGGCCGCGTCTTTGATACGGAGTCTATATATAAAGGATTATTTTTGCAGAACTTTTTCGCTTCACTGAGAGAAAATTGCTTTTCTAAGTGCAAAATTTTAGGTGGAATTATTTTTTGATTTTTTGAGGCGTGAAAAGAAAATGAGGTCGATTCGAAAAGGACAAGATTTGAACCACTTTTGGACTCGCATTACTTCAAACCCAAGTCCCCGTTTAGTGTGTGGCATGAGGCGAGCAATGACGAAATAAAGCGACAGCTTGTGACACTAAATACTCAAACTATACGAAATTTCCTTCAAAATTGGTCATTTTTTACGTACCATCCCCCCAGGATATCTGTAGGTGGTCAACCGAGGGTCAACTGGTCCGGGTTTTCTGTAAGGCGGGTAGGAATGGTGATTATGTGGACATAAAGCGACAGCTTGTGCCACTAAATACTCAAACTATACGAAATTTCCTTTAAAAATTGGTCATTTTTTGCGTATCATCCCCCCAGGATATCTGTAGGTGGTCAACCGAGGGTCAACTGGTCCGGGTTTTCTGTAAGGCGGGTATGAATGGTGATTATGTGGGCATAAAGCGACAGCTTGTGCCACTAAATACTCAAACTATACGAAATTTCCTTCAAAATTGGTCATTTTTTACGTACCATCCCCCCAGGATATCTGTAGGTGGTCAACCGAGGGTCAACTGGTCCGGGTTTTCTGTAAGACGGGTAGGAATGGTGATTTCTGTAAGACGGGTAGGAATGGTGATTTTTCAAACACATGTGGATGTGGAGCCATATGATGTTTAAATTACAGGGATTTTATGATAAAGTCGCCTGGGAATCTCGGGTGCTGTAGACAAAACTTTTACATTTGAATTTTTCAAACACTGGTGGATGTGGAGCCATATGATGTTCAAATGGGACTTCATGCCTACGGCCATATCACGTTGAAACCACCGGTTCTCGTCCGATCTCCGAAGTTAAGCAACGTCGAGCCCGGTTTGTACGTGTAAATCTCTGGTGCTGTAGACAAAACTTTTGCATTTCAATTTTTCAAACACTGGTGGATATGGAGCCATATGATGTTTAAATTACAGGGACTTTATGTTTACGGCCATTTCACGTTGAAATCACCGGTTCTCGACCGATCAGCTAAGTTCAGTAACGTCGACCCCCTCTCGAATCTGGTCAAAATTGTCAAGGAAATTCTAAAATGAAATTCGAATGTCAGGCTGCTCGTGTGAAGTTGGTTAGGCGTTCGGCGCTAGACATACGACTTAGAAAATATTTCGACCGAAAAATGTAATTTTAGTGTTTTGCGCTAAAAGTGTTCTTTTTAACCAAATTCGTGCTCTCTCAATCAAACCTGGTCCAACTTTCATTTTCCAAAATTTTCATTTCACCGCCGGACTTTGAAAATTTCGACCCATGTACGGATTCAATAACTACGAGAAGGTGCGAGAGAATTATCGTTGAACGAGCGCTCTTTATGCGTGTTGACTTACGTATGACGAGACTCGACACGAAGTGCGGTGTTTTAGTTCGTGAATCTAGAAAATGTGTGTGCATTTGTAATTTTGGGGACATCTAGATTGAAAAAAAGAGTATATGAAGGAAGAATATTGTGCTTTTTGCCGAGATATACGTATTGTTATTAGTAAATGATGAAGGGAGGAATTTTGAATGTGATTATCGCCGTTACGAATATGCTACGAGAATTATATGAAAATGTAAAGCACACGATTGAGGTTGACAATGCTAATGTGGCAGAAACCTCGGGATGTAAACTTTATGATTCTGGAGTATTATATATGTGGACGAATTTATTTGTTGATAACGGCTCCGATGGGCGCTAATAGATACCGATACCCCGTGTAATATTGACGGAGACTGAGATCGGATTGTCTCGAAAGAATTAGCGTCTAACCCGCGGTATGGGGTGTGTTCGATTGACGCAATCGGAGTAGGTCCGTCTGCGCCGGGCGGGCGTGAACCCAGAGGATGGGGGAGTGGCAAATTTTTTCCAAGTCCAAAACTTTAGGTTGAAATAATGGAGCCTTTTTTCGAAAGTGATTTGAAAATGAACGAATTTTCTCGAACAGGTCGATTTGGACCCGTTTTGGACTCCGTTTCGTGTGTAGCATAACGGGGAATTTATGAATTAGTATTTGAATAAGACGTGATAAAGTTACGGCCGCGTCTTTGATACGGAGTCTATATATAAAGGATTATTTTTGCAGAACTTTTTCGCTTCACTGAGAGAAAATTGCTTTTCTAAGTGCAAAATTTTAGGTGGAATTATTTTTTGATTTTTTGAGGCGTGAAAAGAAAATGAGGTCGATTCGAAAAGGACAAGATTTGAACCACTTTTGGACTCGCATTACTTCAAACCCAAGTCCCCGTTTAGTGTGTGGCATGAGGCGAGCAATGACGAAATAAAGCGACAGCTTGTGACACTAAATACTCAAACTATACGAAATTTCCTTCAAAATTGGTCATTTTTTACGTACCATCCCCCCAGGATATCTGTAGGTGGTCAACCGAGGGTCAACTGGTCCGGGTTTTCTGTAAGGCGGGTAGGAATGGTGATTATGTGGACATAAAGCGACAGCTTGTGCCACTAAATACTCAAACTATACGAAATTTCCTTTAAAAATTGGTCATTTTTTGCGTATCATCCCCCCAGGATATCTGTAGGTGGTCAACCGAGGGTCAACTGGTCCGGGTTTTCTGTAAGGCGGGTATGAATGGTGATTATGTGGGCATAAAGCGACAGCTTGTGCCACTAAATACTCAAACTATACGAAATTTCCTTCAAAATTGGTCATTTTTTACGTACCATCCCCCCAGGATATCTGTAGGTGGTCAACCGAGGGTCAACTGGTCCGGGTTTTCTGTAAGACGGGTAGGAATGGTGATTTCTGTAAGACGGGTAGGAATGGTGATTTTTCAAACACATGTGGATGTGGAGCCATATGATGTTTAAATTACAGGGATTTTATGATAAAGTCGCCTGGGAATCTCGGGTGCTGTAGACAAAACTTTTACATTTGAATTTTTCAAACACTGGTGGATGTGGAGCCATATGATGTTCAAATGGGACTTCATGCCTACGGCCATATCACGTTGAAACCACCGGTTCTCGTCCGATCTCCGAAGTTAAGCAACGTCGAGCCCGGTTTGTACGTGTAAATCTCTGGTGCTGTAGACAAAACTTTTGCATTTCAATTTTTCAAACACTGGTGGATATGGAGCCATATGATGTTTAAATTACAGGGACTTTATGTTTACGGCCATTTCACGTTGAAATCACCGGTTCTCGACCGATCAGCTAAGTTCAGTAACGTCGACCCCCTCTCGAATCTGGTCAAAATTGTCAAGGAAATTCTAAAATGAAATTCGAATGTCAGGCTGCTCGTGTGAAGTTGGTTAGGCGTTCGGCGCTAGACATACGACTTAGAAAATATTTCGACCGAAAAATGTAATTTTAGTGTTTTGCGCTAAAAGTGTTCTTTTTAACCAAATTCGTGCTCTCTCAATCAAACCTGGTCCAACTTTCATTTTCCAAAATTTTCATTTCACCGCCGGACTTTGAAAATTTCGACCCATGTACGGATTCAATAACTACGAGAAGGTGCGAGAGAATTATCGTTGAACGAGCGCTCTTTATGCGTGTTGACTTACGTATGACGAGACTCGACACGAAGTGCGGTGTTTTAGTTCGTGAATCTAGAAAATGTGTGTGCATTTGTAATTTTGGGGACATCTAGATTGAAAAAAAGAGTATATGAAGGAAGAATATTGTGCTTTTTGCCGAGATATACGTATTGTTATTAGTAAATGATGAAGGGAGGAATTTTGAATGTGATTATCGCCGTTACGAATATGCTACGAGAATTATATGAAAATGTAAAGCACACGATTGAGGTTGACAATGCTAATGTGGCAGAAACCTCGGGATGTAAACTTTATGATTCTGGAGTATTATATATGTGGACGAATTTATTTGTTGATAACGGCTCCGATGGGCGCTAATAGATACCGATACCCCGTGTAATATTGACGGAGACTGAGATCGGATTGTCTCGAAAGAATTAGCGTCTAACCCGCGGTATGGGGTGTGTTCGATTGACGCAATCGGAGTAGGTCCGTCTGCGCCGGGCGGGCGTGAACCCAGAGGATGGGGGAGTGGCAAATTTTTTCCAAGTCCAAAACTTTAGGTTGAAATAATGGAGCCTTTTTTCGAAAGTGATTTGAAAATGAACGAATTTTCTCGAACAGGTCGATTTGGACCCGTTTTGGACTCCGTTTCGTGTGTAGCATAACGGGGAATTTATGAATTAGTATTTGAATAAGACGTGATAAAGTTACGGCCGCGTCTTTGATACGGAGTCTATATATAAAGGATTATTTTTGCAGAACTTTTTCGCTTCACTGAGAGAAAATTGCTTTTCTAAGTGCAAAATTTTAGGTGGAATTATTTTTTGATTTTTTGAGGCGTGAAAAGAAAATGAGGTCGATTCGAAAAGGACAAGATTTGAACCACTTTTGGACTCGCATTACTTCAAACCCAAGTCCCCGTTTAGTGTGTGGCATGAGGCGAGCAATGACGAAATAAAGCGACAGCTTGTGACACTAAATACTCAAACTATACGAAATTTCCTTCAAAATTGGTCATTTTTTACGTACCATCCCCCCAGGATATCTGTAGGTGGTCAACCGAGGGTCAACTGGTCCGGGTTTTCTGTAAGGCGGGTAGGAATGGTGATTATGTGGACATAAAGCGACAGCTTGTGCCACTAAATACTCAAACTATACGAAATTTCCTTTAAAAATTGGTCATTTTTTGCGTATCATCCCCCCAGGATATCTGTAGGTGGTCAACCGAGGGTCAACTGGTCCGGGTTTTCTGTAAGGCGGGTATGAATGGTGATTATGTGGGCATAAAGCGACAGCTTGTGCCACTAAATACTCAAACTATACGAAATTTCCTTCAAAATTGGTCATTTTTTACGTACCATCCCCCCAGGATATCTGTAGGTGGTCAACCGAGGGTCAACTGGTCCGGGTTTTCTGTAAGACGGGTAGGAATGGTGATTTCTGTAAGACGGGTAGGAATGGTGATTTTTCAAACACATGTGGATGTGGAGCCATATGATGTTTAAATTACAGGGATTTTATGATAAAGTCGCCTGGGAATCTCGGGTGCTGTAGACAAAACTTTTACATTTGAATTTTTCAAACACTGGTGGATGTGGAGCCATATGATGTTCAAATGGGACTTCATGCCTACGGCCATATCACGTTGAAACCACCGGTTCTCGTCCGATCTCCGAAGTTAAGCAACGTCGAGCCCGGTTTGTACGTGTAAATCTCTGGTGCTGTAGACAAAACTTTTGCATTTCAATTTTTCAAACACTGGTGGATATGGAGCCATATGATGTTTAAATTACAGGGACTTTATGTTTACGGCCATTTCACGTTGAAATCACCGGTTCTCGACCGATCAGCTAAGTTCAGTAACGTCGACCCCCTCTCGAATCTGGTCAAAATTGTCAAGGAAATTCTAAAATGAAATTCGAATGTCAGGCTGCTCGTGTGAAGTTGGTTAGGCGTTCGGCGCTAGACATACGACTTAGAAAATATTTCGACCGAAAAATGTAATTTTAGTGTTTTGCGCTAAAAGTGTTCTTTTTAACCAAATTCGTGCTCTCTCAATCAAACCTGGTCCAACTTTCATTTTCCAAAATTTTCATTTCACCGCCGGACTTTGAAAATTTCGACCCATGTACGGATTCAATAACTACGAGAAGGTGCGAGAGAATTATCGTTGAACGAGCGCTCTTTATGCGTGTTGACTTACGTATGACGAGACTCGACACGAAGTGCGGTGTTTTAGTTCGTGAATCTAGAAAATGTGTGTGCATTTGTAATTTTGGGGACATCTAGATTGAAAAAAAGAGTATATGAAGGAAGAATATTGTGCTTTTTGCCGAGATATACGTATTGTTATTAGTAAATGATGAAGGGAGGAATTTTGAATGTGATTATCGCCGTTACGAATATGCTACGAGAATTATATGAAAATGTAAAGCACACGATTGAGGTTGACAATGCTAATGTGGCAGAAACCTCGGGATGTAAACTTTATGATTCTGGAGTATTATATATGTGGACGAATTTATTTGTTGATAACGGCTCCGATGGGCGCTAATAGATACCGATACCCCGTGTAATATTGACGGAGACTGAGATCGGATTGTCTCGAAAGAATTAGCGTCTAACCCGCGGTATGGGGTGTGTTCGATTGACGCAATCGGAGTAGGTCCGTCTGCGCCGGGCGGGCGTGAACCCAGAGGATGGGGGAGTGGCAAATTTTTTCCAAGTCCAAAACTTTAGGTTGAAATAATGGAGCCTTTTTTCGAAAGTGATTTGAAAATGAACGAATTTTCTCGAACAGGTCGATTTGGACCCGTTTTGGACTCCGTTTCGTGTGTAGCATAACGGGGAATTTATGAATTAGTATTTGAATAAGACGTGATAAAGTTACGGCCGCGTCTTTGATACGGAGTCTATATATAAAGGATTATTTTTGCAGAACTTTTTCGCTTCACTGAGAGAAAATTGCTTTTCTAAGTGCAAAATTTTAGGTGGAATTATTTTTTGATTTTTTGAGGCGTGAAAAGAAAATGAGGTCGATTCGAAAAGGACAAGATTTGAACCACTTTTGGACTCGCATTACTTCAAACCCAAGTCCCCGTTTAGTGTGTGGCATGAGGCGAGCAATGACGAAATAAAGCGACAGCTTGTGACACTAAATACTCAAACTATACGAAATTTCCTTCAAAATTGGTCATTTTTTACGTACCATCCCCCCAGGATATCTGTAGGTGGTCAACCGAGGGTCAACTGGTCCGGGTTTTCTGTAAGGCGGGTAGGAATGGTGATTATGTGGACATAAAGCGACAGCTTGTGCCACTAAATACTCAAACTATACGAAATTTCCTTTAAAAATTGGTCATTTTTTGCGTATCATCCCCCCAGGATATCTGTAGGTGGTCAACCGAGGGTCAACTGGTCCGGGTTTTCTGTAAGGCGGGTATGAATGGTGATTATGTGGGCATAAAGCGACAGCTTGTGCCACTAAATACTCAAACTATACGAAATTTCCTTCAAAATTGGTCATTTTTTACGTACCATCCCCCCAGGATATCTGTAGGTGGTCAACCGAGGGTCAACTGGTCCGGGTTTTCTGTAAGACGGGTAGGAATGGTGATTTCTGTAAGACGGGTAGGAATGGTGATTTTTCAAACACATGTGGATGTGGAGCCATATGATGTTTAAATTACAGGGATTTTATGATAAAGTCGCCTGGGAATCTCGGGTGCTGTAGACAAAACTTTTACATTTGAATTTTTCAAACACTGGTGGATGTGGAGCCATATGATGTTCAAATGGGACTTCATGCCTACGGCCATATCACGTTGAAACCACCGGTTCTCGTCCGATCTCCGAAGTTAAGCAACGTCGAGCCCGGTTTGTACGTGTAAATCTCTGGTGCTGTAGACAAAACTTTTGCATTTCAATTTTTCAAACACTGGTGGATATGGAGCCATATGATGTTTAAATTACAGGGACTTTATGTTTACGGCCATTTCACGTTGAAATCACCGGTTCTCGACCGATCAGCTAAGTTCAGTAACGTCGACCCCCTCTCGAATCTGGTCAAAATTGTCAAGGAAATTCTAAAATGAAATTCGAATGTCAGGCTGCTCGTGTGAAGTTGGTTAGGCGTTCGGCGCTAGACATACGACTTAGAAAATATTTCGACCGAAAAATGTAATTTTAGTGTTTTGCGCTAAAAGTGTTCTTTTTAACCAAATTCGTGCTCTCTCAATCAAACCTGGTCCAACTTTCATTTTCCAAAATTTTCATTTCACCGCCGGACTTTGAAAATTTCGACCCATGTACGGATTCAATAACTACGAGAAGGTGCGAGAGAATTATCGTTGAACGAGCGCTCTTTATGCGTGTTGACTTACGTATGACGAGACTCGACACGAAGTGCGGTGTTTTAGTTCGTGAATCTAGAAAATGTGTGTGCATTTGTAATTTTGGGGACATCTAGATTGAAAAAAAGAGTATATGAAGGAAGAATATTGTGCTTTTTGCCGAGATATACGTATTGTTATTAGTAAATGATGAAGGGAGGAATTTTGAATGTGATTATCGCCGTTACGAATATGCTACGAGAATTATATGAAAATGTAAAGCACACGATTGAGGTTGACAATGCTAATGTGGCAGAAACCTCGGGATGTAAACTTTATGATTCTGGAGTATTATATATGTGGACGAATTTATTTGTTGATAACGGCTCCGATGGGCGCTAATAGATACCGATACCCCGTGTAATATTGACGGAGACTGAGATCGGATTGTCTCGAAAGAATTAGCGTCTAACCCGCGGTATGGGGTGTGTTCGATTGACGCAATCGGAGTAGGTCCGTCTGCGCCGGGCGGGCGTGAACCCAGAGGATGGGGGAGTGGCAAATTTTTTCCAAGTCCAAAACTTTAGGTTGAAATAATGGAGCCTTTTTTCGAAAGTGATTTGAAAATGAACGAATTTTCTCGAACAGGTCGATTTGGACCCGTTTTGGACTCCGTTTCGTGTGTAGCATAACGGGGAATTTATGAATTAGTATTTGAATAAGACGTGATAAAGTTACGGCCGCGTCTTTGATACGGAGTCTATATATAAAGGATTATTTTTGCAGAACTTTTTCGCTTCACTGAGAGAAAATTGCTTTTCTAAGTGCAAAATTTTAGGTGGAATTATTTTTTGATTTTTTGAGGCGTGAAAAGAAAATGAGGTCGATTCGAAAAGGACAAGATTTGAACCACTTTTGGACTCGCATTACTTCAAACCCAAGTCCCCGTTTAGTGTGTGGCATGAGGCGAGCAATGACGAAATAAAGCGACAGCTTGTGACACTAAATACTCAAACTATACGAAATTTCCTTCAAAATTGGTCATTTTTTACGTACCATCCCCCCAGGATATCTGTAGGTGGTCAACCGAGGGTCAACTGGTCCGGGTTTTCTGTAAGGCGGGTAGGAATGGTGATTATGTGGACATAAAGCGACAGCTTGTGCCACTAAATACTCAAACTATACGAAATTTCCTTTAAAAATTGGTCATTTTTTGCGTATCATCCCCCCAGGATATCTGTAGGTGGTCAACCGAGGGTCAACTGGTCCGGGTTTTCTGTAAGGCGGGTATGAATGGTGATTATGTGGGCATAAAGCGACAGCTTGTGCCACTAAATACTCAAACTATACGAAATTTCCTTCAAAATTGGTAATTTTTTACGTACCATCCCCCCAGGATATCTGTAGGTGGTCAACCGAGGGTCAACTGGTCCGGGTTTTCTGTAAGACGGGTAGGAATGGTGATTTCTGTAAGACGGGTAGGAATGGTGATTTTTCAAACACATGTGGATGTGGAGCCATATGATGTTTAAATTACAGGGATTTTATGATAAAGTCGCCTGGGAATCTCGGGTGCTGTAGACAAAACTTTTACATTTGAATTTTTCAAACACTGGTGGATGTGGAGCCATATGATGTTCAAATGGGACTTCATGCCTACGGCCATATCACGTTGAAACCACCGGTTCTCGTCCGATCTCCGAAGTTAAGCAACGTCGAGCCCGGTTTGTACGTGTAAATCTCTGGTGCTGTAGACAAAACTTTTGCATTTCAATTTTTCAAACACTGGTGGATATGGAGCCATATGATGTTTAAATTACAGGGACTTTATGTTTACGGCCATTTCACGTTGAAATCACCGGTTCTCGACCGATCAGCTAAGTTCAGTAACGTCGACCCCCTCTCGAATCTGGTCAAAATTGTCAAGGAAATTCTAAAATGAAATTCGAATGTCAGGCTGCTCGTGTGAAGTTGGTTAGGCGTTCGGCGCTAGACATACGACTTAGAAAATATTTCGACCGAAAAATGTAATTTTAGTGTTTTGCGCTAAAAGTGTTCTTTTTAACCAAATTCGTGCTCTCTCAATCAAACCTGGTCCAACTTTCATTTTCCAAAATTTTCATTTCACCGCCGGACTTTGAAAATTTCGACCCATGTACGGATTCAATAACTACGAGAAGGTGCGAGAGAATTATCGTTGAACGAGCGCTCTTTATGCGTGTTGACTTACGTATGACGAGACTCGACACGAAGTGCGGTGTTTTAGTTCGTGAATCTAGAAAATGTGTGTGCATTTGTAATTTTGGGGACATCTAGATTGAAAAAAAGAGTATATGAAGGAAGAATATTGTGCTTTTTGCCGAGATATACGTATTGTTATTAGTAAATGATGAAGGGAGGAATTTTGAATGTGATTATCGCCGTTACGAATATGCTACGAGAATTATATGAAAATGTAAAGCACACGATTGAGGTTGACAATGCTAATGTGGCAGAAACCTCGGGATGTAAACTTTATGATTCTGGAGTATTATATATGTGGACGAATTTATTTGTTGATAACGGCTCCGATGGGCGCTAATAGATACCGATACCCCGTGTAATATTGACGGAGACTGAGATCGGATTGTCTCGAAAGAATTAGCGTCTAACCCGCGGTATGGGGTGTGTTCGATTGACGCAATCGGAGTAGGTCCGTCTGCGCCGGGCGGGCGTGAACCCAGAGGATGGGGGAGTGGCAAATTTTTTCCAAGTCCAAAACTTTAGGTTGAAATAATGGAGCCTTTTTTCGAAAGTGATTTGAAAATGAACGAATTTTCTCGAACAGGTCGATTTGGACCCGTTTTGGACTCCGTTTCGTGTGTAGCATAACGGGGAATTTATGAATTAGTATTTGAATAAGACGTGATAAAGTTACGGCCGCGTCTTTGATACGGAGTCTATATATAAAGGATTATTTTTGCAGAACTTTTTCGCTTCACTGAGAGAAAATTGCTTTTCTAAGTGCAAAATTTTAGGTGGAATTATTTTTTGATTTTTTGAGGCGTGAAAAGAAAATGAGGTCGATTCGAAAAGGACAAGATTTGAACCACTTTTGGACTCGCATTACTTCAAACCCAAGTCCCCGTTTAGTGTGTGGCATGAGGCGAGCAATGACGAAATAAAGCGACAGCTTGTGACACTAAATACTCAAACTATACGAAATTTCCTTCAAAATTGGTCATTTTTTACGTACCATCCCCCCAGGATATCTGTAGGTGGTCAACCGAGGGTCAACTGGTCCGGGTTTTCTGTAAGGCGGGTAGGAATGGTGATTATGTGGACATAAAGCGACAGCTTGTGCCACTAAATACTCAAACTATACGAAATTTCCTTAAAAATTGGTCATTTTTTGCGTATCATCCCCCCAGGATATCTGTAGGTGGTCAACCGAGGGTCAACTGGTCCGGGTTTTCTGTAAGGCGGGTATGAATGGTGATTATGTGGGCATAAAGCGACAGCTTGTGCCACTAAATACTCAAACTATACGAAATTTCCTTCAAAATTGGTAATTTTTTACGTACCATCCCCCCAGGATATCTGTAGGTGGTCAACCGAGGGTCAACTGGTCCGGGTTTTCTGTAAGACGGGTAGGAATGGTGATTTCTGTAAGACGGGTAGGAATGGTGATTTTTCAAACACATGTGGATGTGGAGCCATATGATGTTTAAATTACAGGGATTTTATGATAAAGTCGCCTGGGAATCTCGGGTGCTGTAGACAAAACTTTTACATTTGAATTTTTCAAACACTGGTGGATGTGGAGCCATATGATGTTCAAATGGGACTTCATGCCTACGGCCATATCACGTTGAAACCACCGGTTCTCGTCCGATCTCCGAAGTTAAGCAACGTCGAGCCCGGTTTGTACGTGTAAATCTCTGGTGCTGTAGACAAAACTTTTGCATTTCAATTTTTCAAACACTGGTGGATATGGAGCCATATGATGTTTAAATTACAGGGACTTTATGTTTACGGCCATTTCACGTTGAAATCACCGGTTCTCGACCGATCAGCTAAGTTCAGTAACGTCGACCCCCTCTCGAATCTGGTCAAAATTGTCAAGGAAATTCTAAAATGAAATTCGAATGTCAGGCTGCTCGTGTGAAGTTGGTTAGGCGTTCGGCGCTAGACATACGACTTAGAAAATATTTCGACCGAAAAATGTAATTTTAGTGTTTTGCGCTAAAAGTGTTCTTTTTAACCAAATTCGTGCTCTCTCAATCAAACCTGGTCCAACTTTCATTTTCCAAAATTTTCATTTCACCGCCGGACTTTGAAAATTTCGACCCATGTACGGATTCAATAACTACGAGAAGGTGCGAGAGAATTATCGTTGAACGAGCGCTCTTTATGCGTGTTGACTTACGTATGACGAGACTCGACACGAAGTGCGGTGTTTTAGTTCGTGAATCTAGAAAATGTGTGTGCATTTGTAATTTTGGGGACATCTAGATTGAAAAAAAGAGTATATGAAGGAAGAATATTGTGCTTTTTGCCGAGATATACGTATTGTTATTAGTAAATGATGAAGGGAGGAATTTTGAATGTGATTATCGCCGTTACGAATATGCTACGAGAATTATATGAAAATGTAAAGCACACGATTGAGGTTGACAATGCTAATGTGGCAGAAACCTCGGGATGTAAACTTTATGATTCTGGAGTATTATATATGTGGACGAATTTATTTGTTGATAACGGCTCCGATGGGCGCTAATAGATACCGATACCCCGTGTAATATTGACGGAGACTGAGATCGGATTGTCTCGAAAGAATTAGCGTCTAACCCGCGGTATGGGGTGTGTTCGATTGACGCAATCGGAGTAGGTCCGTCTGCGCCGGGCGGGCGTGAACCCAGAGGATGGGGGAGTGGCAAATTTTTTCCAAGTCCAAAACTTTAGGTTGAAATAATGGAGCCTTTTTTCGAAAGTGATTTGAAAATGAACGAATTTTCTCGAACAGGTCGATTTGGACCCGTTTTGGACTCCGTTTCGTGTGTAGCATAACGGGGAATTTATGAATTAGTATTTGAATAAGACGTGATAAAGTTACGGCCGCGTCTTTGATACGGAGTCTATATATAAAGGATTATTTTTGCAGAACTTTTTCGCTTCACTGAGAGAAAATTGCTTTTCTAAGTGCAAAATTTTAGGTGGAATTATTTTTTGATTTTTTGAGGCGTGAAAAGAAAATGAGGTCGATTCGAAAAGGACAAGATTTGAACCACTTTTGGACTCGCATTACTTCAAACCCAAGTCCCCGTTTAGTGTGTGGCATGAGGCGAGCAATGACGAAATAAAGCGACAGCTTGTGACACTAAATACTCAAACTATACGAAATTTCCTTCAAAATTGGTCATTTTTTACGTACCATCCCCCCAGGATATCTGTAGGTGGTCAACCGAGGGTCAACTGGTCCGGGTTTTCTGTAAGGCGGGTAGGAATGGTGATTATGTGGACATAAAGCGACAGCTTGTGCCACTAAATACTCAAACTATACGAAATTTCCTTAAAAATTGGTCATTTTTTGCGTATCATCCCCCCAGGATATCTGTAGGTGGTCAACCGAGGGTCAACTGGTCCGGGTTTTCTGTAAGGCGGGTATGAATGGTGATTATGTGGGCATAAAGCGACAGCTTGTGCCACTAAATACTCAAACTATACGAAATTTCCTTCAAAATTGGTAATTTTTTACGTACCATCCCCCCAGGATATCTGTAGGTGGTCAACCGAGGGTCAACTGGTCCGGGTTTTCTGTAAGACGGGTAGGAATGGTGATTTCTGTAAGACGGGTAGGAATGGTGATTTTTCAAACACATGTGGATGTGGAGCCATATGATGTTTAAATTACAGGGATTTTATGATAAAGTCGCCTGGGAATCTCGGGTGCTGTAGACAAAACTTTTACATTTGAATTTTTCAAACACTGGTGGATGTGGAGCCATATGATGTTCAAATGGGACTTCATGCCTACGGCCATATCACGTTGAAACCACCGGTTCTCGTCCGATCTCCGAAGTTAAGCAACGTCGAGCCCGGTTTGTACGTGTAAATCTCTGGTGCTGTAGACAAAACTTTTGCATTTCAATTTTTCAAACACTGGTGGATATGGAGCCATATGATGTTTAAATTACAGGGACTTTATGTTTACGGCCATTTCACGTTGAAATCACCGGTTCTCGACCGATCAGCTAAGTTCAGTAACGTCGACCCCCTCTCGAATCTGGTCAAAATTGTCAAGGAAATTCTAAAATGAAATTCGAATGTCAGGCTGCTCGTGTGAAGTTGGTTAGGCGTTCGGCGCTAGACATACGACTTAGAAAATATTTCGACCGAAAAATGTAATTTTAGTGTTTTGCGCTAAAAGTGTTCTTTTTAACCAAATTCGTGCTCTCTCAATCAAACCTGGTCCAACTTTCATTTTCCAAAATTTTCATTTCACCGCCGGACTTTGAAAATTTCGACCCATGTACGGATTTTTTTTTTTTTTTTTTTTATATAAAAGAACTCAGTTAACCGGTCTGAGGCGCGAGGGCACAAGACCGGGACTAGTCCGAAGACTTGTCAACATCATGGTCCTCCTGGACCCATCAGCTTCTTGGGCATTTGCCTCTTTTCTTGAGCTTTCTATGAAGCCATCTTTTTTGGGCGCAATGCCTCTTCTGGGGTCATCTTTTATGCTTTGTATTATTTTTCTCAAAGCTGCCTTGTGATTGTTTTTTCAAGGTCTTTGATAAAATGTACATATTATAGCACATAAAACTGACCTGTGATATCCTTTTTATCAGATGAGGTCACTAAAATATAAAGAACATTATATTAGCAATAATAAACTAATATGTTTTCTTCGGATACTTTTGATCCGGTTTGTACACATCCTCAGCGGCTGTAAAAATGCTGCACACGCACAGCGAGTGCAGAACTTTGACAGCCTGCTGGCGATGTGTCTCTAGATTTATTAAAAGAAGCAGATATAATCCACTTTACTAAATATGAGGGGTATATGCAATTTTTCATATTGCATTTATACCGTAAACTACGGATCTATCAGATCCTGTATATTGCTGGACCCTAATGGTCCCTGAGAAAATATTAACTACAAAATGTAGTTTATGCAATAATCATGAGCCTTTCAAAAGTTGAAATCGACTTGGCCCTCACTCATGTGAGTGGCCAAAGCCCCCCAACAGTTTTGAAAATTCTCACTTGGAAAGCGCCAGTGATCCGCCAAAATCCTACCTTGCAGGCAAACTGCAAAGTACGATTTCAGCTCGTCACTGGTATAAGTTTTCGAGGTATGCTTTACGGAATTATGAACAGACCATATCACATACCTATATTGGCTTATCAAAGCAGCGATGGTCGACACCTGAGCACTATTTAAGTTTGACAGGGTTTTATGCACCCCGAAAAGAAGAAAATCAGCCGTGAAATCAAAAGGCCTGCCTGCGACCTTCTCCAACAATAAAGTCAGAAAAGCTCGCAGCGGCCTAATGAAAACACAGTGGCCAAATAAATGCATTATCGTTTCCCTTTGTGCACAAAAAGTGCACGCCGGGTCCCGAATAATGCCGAGAATGCACAACCTATAATTGGTCAGAATGCGCTGGTGCGTAAACAACCAGTTAAATCCTCTATGAAGAGGTTCGATGAACCTATCAAGGTTGGCCCCCCACACACCAGCAAAACTGATGTGTGGGTAGTCAACCGTGATAGGACAAAGAATATAACCATATTGTTTAAATAATAGGTGATAATATAGTTGCTTTGTTGTCACAGTATTCCAATCAATGCCATCATGCTCTACCTCCTTGTAAATATTAAGGCATTCTCTATAAAATGTCGGAATGGTTAGAGAACGCGGGTAGAGATTAGATGACAGGTCTGGATTGACGTGTCTCAAGGACAAACCAAGCCAATATTTCGCAAAATAGAACCATTTGCTCTCCGAAGTAAGGATAATTTTTCGGACATGGGCCAGCTTCAGCGATTGAAGTTTTATATCAATGTTAATATTTACAAGGAGGTAGAGCATGATGGCATTGATTGGAATACTGTGACAACAAAGCAACTATATGATCACCTATTATTTAAACAATATGGTTATATTCTTTGTCCTATCACGGTTGACTACCCACACATCAGTTTTGCTGGTGTGTGGGGGGGCCAACCTTGATAGGTTCATCGAACCTCTTCATAGAGGATTTAACTGGTTGTTTACGCACCAGCGCATTCTGACCAATTATAGGTTGTGCATTCTCGGCATTATTCGGGACCCGGCGTGCACTTTTTGTGCACAAAGGGAAACGATAATGCATTTATTTGGCCACTGTGTTTTCATTAGGCCGCTGCGAGCTTTTCTGACTTTATTGTTGGAGAAGGTCGCAGGCAGGCCTTTTGATTTCACGGCTGATTTTCTTCTTTTCGGGGTGCATAAAACCCTGTCAAACTTAAATAGTGCTCAGGTGTCGACCATCGCTGCTTTGATAAGCCAATATAGGTATGTGATATGGTCTGTTCATAATTCCGTAAAGCATACCTCGAAAACTTATACCAGTGACGAGCTGAAATCGTACTTTGCAGTTTGCCTGCAAGGTAGGATTTTGGCGGATCACTGGCGCTTTCCAAGTGAGAATTTTCAAAACTGTTGGGGGGCTTTGGCCACTCACATGAGTGAGGGCCAAGTCGATTTCAACTTTTGAAAGGCTCATGGTTATTGCATAAACTACATTTTGTAGTTAATATTTTCTCAGGGACCATTAGGGTCCAGCAATATACAGGATCTGATAGATCCGTAGTTTACGGTATAAATGCAATATGAAAAATTGCATATACCCCTCATATTTAGTAAAGTGGATTATATCTGCTTCTTTTAATAAATCTAGAGACACATCGCCAGCAGGCTGTCAAAGTTCTGCACTCGCTGTGCGTGTGCAGCATTTTTACAGCCGCTGAGGATGTGTACAAACCGGATCAAAAGTATCCGAAGAAAACATATTAGTTTATTATTGCTAATATAATGTTCTTTATATTTTAGTGACCTCATCTGATAAAAAGGATATCACAGGTCAGTTTTATGTGCTATAATATGTACATTTTATCAAAGACCTTGAAAAAACAATCACAAGGCAGCTTTGAGAAAAATAATACAAAGCATAAAAGATGACCCCAGAAGAGGCATTGCGCCCAAAAAAGATGGCTTCATAGAAAGCTCAAGAAAAGAGGCAAATGCCCAAGAAGCTGATGGGTCCAGGAGGACCATGATGTTGACAAGTCTTCGGACTAGTCCCGGTCTTGTGCCCTCGCGCCTCAGACCGGTTAACTGAGTTCTTTTATATAAAAAAAAAAAAAAAAAAAAAAATTAAAAAAAAAAAAAAAAGTTATTGAATCCGTACATGGGTCGAAATTTTCAAAGTCCGGCGGTGAAATGAAAATTTTGGAAAATGAAAGTTGGACCAGGTTTGATTGAGAGAGCACGAATTTGGTTAAAAAGAACACTTTTAGCGCAAAACACTAAAATTACATTTTTCGGTCGAAATATTTTCTAAGTCGTATGTCTAGCGCCGAACGCCTAACCAACTTCACACGAGCAGCCTGACATTCGAATTTCATTTTAGAATTTCCTTGACAATTTTGACCAGATTCGAGAGGGGGTCGACGTTACTGAACTTAGCTGATCGGTCGAGAACCGGTGATTTCAACGTGAAATGGCCGTAAACATAAAGTCCCTGTAATTTAAACATCATATGGCTCCATATCCACCAGTGTTTGAAAAATTGAAATGCAAAAGTTTTGTCTACAGCACCAGAGATTTACACGTACAAACCGGGCTCGACGTTGCTTAACTTCGGAGATCGGACGAGAACCGGTGGTTTCAACGTGATATGGCCGTAGGCATGAAGTCCCATTTGAACATCATATGGCTCCACATCCACCAGTGTTTGAAAAATTCAAATGTAAAAGTTTTGTCTACAGCACCCGAGATTCCCAGGCGACTTTATCATAAAATCCCTGTAATTTAAACATCATATGGCTCCACATCCACATGTGTTTGAAAAATCACCATTCCTACCCGTCTTACAGAAATCACCATTCCTACCCGTCTTACAGAAAACCCGGACCAGTTGACCCTCGGTTGACCACCTACAGATATCCTGGGGGGATGGTACGTAAAAAATGACCAATTTTGAAGGAAATTTCGTATAGTTTGAGTATTTAGTGGCACAAGCTGTCGCTTTATGCCCACATAATCACCATTCATACCCGCCTTACAGAAAACCCGGACCAGTTGACCCTCGGTTGACCACCTACAGATATCCTGGGGGGATGGTACGTGAAAAATGACCAATTTTTAAGGAAATTTCGTATAGTTTGAGTATTTAGTGTCACAAGCTGTCGCTTTATTTCGTCATTGCTCGCCTCATGCCACACACTAAACGGGGACTTGGGTTTGAAGTAATGCGAGTCCAAAAGTGGTTCAAATCTTGTCCTTTTCGAATCGACCTCATTTTCTTTTCACGCCTCAAAAAATCAAAAAATAATTCCACCTAAAATTTTGCACTTAGAAAAGCAATTTTCTCTCAGTGAAGCGAAAAAGTTCTGCAAAAATAATCCTTTATATATAGACTCCGTATCAAAGACGCGGCCGTAACTTTATCACGTCTTATTCAAATACTAATTCATAAATTCCCCGTTATGCTACACACGAAACGGAGTCCAAAACGGGTCCAAATCGACCTGTTCGAGAAAATTCGTTCATTTTCAAATCACTTTCGAAAAAAGGCTCCATTATTTCAACCTAAAGTTTTGGACTTGGAAAAAATTTGCCACTCCCCCCATCCTCTGGGTTCACGCCCGCCCGGCGCAGACGGACCTACTCCGATTGCGTCAATCGAACACACCCCATACCGCGGGTTAGACGCTAATTCTTTCGAGACAATCCGATCTCAGTCCCCGTCAATATTACACGGGGTATCGGTATATATTAGCGCCCATCGGAGCCGTTATCAACAAATAAATTCGTCCACATATATAATACTCCAGAATCATAAAGTTTACATCCCGAGGTTTCTGCCACATTAGCATTGTCAACCTCAATCGTGTGCTTTACATTTTCATATAATTCTCGTAGCATATTCGTAACGGCGATAATCACACTTTAAAATTCCTCCCTTCATCATTTACTAATAACAATACGTATATCTCGGCAAAAAGCACAATATTCTTCCTTCATATACTCTTTTTTTCAATCTAGATGTCCCCAAAATTACAAATGCACACACATTTTCTAGATTCACGAACTAAAACACCGCACTTCGTGTCGAGTCTCGTCATACGTAAGTCAACACGCATAAAGAGCGCTCGTTCAACGATAATTCTCTCGCACCTTCTCGTAGTTATTGAATCCGTACATGGGTCGAAATTTTCAAAGTCCGGCGGTGAAATGAAAATTTTGGAAAATGAAAGTTGGACCAGGTTTGATTGAGAGAGCACGAATTTGGTTAAAAAGAACACTTTTAGCGCAAAACACTAAAATTACATTTTTCGGTCGAAATATTTTCTAAGTCGTATGTCTAGCGCCGAACGCCTAACCAACTTCACACGAGCAGCCTGACATTCGAATTTCATTTTAGAATTTCCTTGACAATTTTGACCAGATTCGAGAGGGGGTCGACGTTACTGAACTTAGCTGATCGGTCGAGAACCGGTGATTTCAACGTGAAATGGCCGTAAACATAAAGTCCCTGTAATTTAAACATCATATGGCTCCATATCCACCAGTGTTTGAAAAATTGAAATGCAAAAGTTTTGTCTACAGCACCAGAGATTTACACGTACAAACCGGGCTCGACGTTGCTTAACTTCGGAGATCGGACGAGAACCGGTGGTTTCAACGTGATATGGCCGTAGGCATGAAGTCCCATTTGAACATCATATGGCTCCACATCCACCAGTGTTTGAAAAATTCAAATGTAAAAGTTTTGTCTACAGCACCCGAGATTCCCAGGCGACTTTATCATAAAATCCCTGTAATTTAAACATCATATGGCTCCACATCCACATGTGTTTGAAAAATCACCATTCCTACCCGTCTTACAGAAATCACCATTCCTACCCGTCTTACAGAAAACCCGGACCAGTTGACCCTCGGTTGACCACCTACAGATATCCTGGGGGGATGGTACGTAAAAAATGACCAATTTTGAAGGAAATTTCGTATAGTTTGAGTATTTAGTGGCACAAGCTGTCGCTTTATGCCCACATAATCACCATTCATACCCGCCTTACAGAAAACCCGGACCAGTTGACCCTCGGTTGACCACCTACAGATATCCTGGGGGGATGGTACGTGAAAAATGACCAATTTTTAAGGAAATTTCGTATAGTTTGAGTATTTAGTGTCACAAGCTGTCGCTTTATTTCGTCATTGCTCGCCTCATGCCACACACTAAACGGGGACTTGGGTTTGAAGTAATGCGAGTCCAAAAGTGGTTCAAATCTTGTCCTTTTCGAATCGACCTCATTTTCTTTTCACGCCTCAAAAAATCAAAAAATAATTCCACCTAAAATTTTGCACTTAGAAAAGCAATTTTCTCTCAGTGAAGCGAAAAAGTTCTGCAAAAATAATCCTTTATATATAGACTCCGTATCAAAGACGCGGCCGTAACTTTATCACGTCTTATTCAAATACTAATTCATAAATTCCCCGTTATGCTACACACGAAACGGAGTCCAAAACGGGTCCAAATCGACCTGTTCGAGAAAATTCGTTCATTTTCAAATCACTTTCGAAAAAAGGCTCCATTATTTCAACCTAAAGTTTTGGACTTGGAAAAAATTTGCCACTCCCCCCATCCTCTGGGTTCACGCCCGCCCGGCGCAGACGGACCTACTCCGATTGCGTCAATCGAACACACCCCATACCGCGGGTTAGACGCTAATTCTTTCGAGACAATCCGATCTCAGTCCCCGTCAATATTACACGGGGTATCGGTATATATTAGCGCCCATCGGAGCCGTTATCAACAAATAAATTCGTCCACATATATAATACTCCAGAATCATAAAGTTTACATCCCGAGGTTTCTGCCACATTAGCATTGTCAACCTCAATCGTGTGCTTTACATTTTCATATAATTCTCGTAGCATATTCGTAACGGCGATAATCACACTTTAAAATTCCTCCCTTCATCATTTACTAATAACAATACGTATATCTCGGCAAAAAGCACAATATTCTTCCTTCATATACTCTTTTTTTCAATCTAGATGTCCCCAAAATTACAAATGCACACACATTTTCTAGATTCACGAACTAAAACACCGCACTTCGTGTCGAGTCTCGTCATACGTAAGTCAACACGCATAAAGAGCGCTCGTTCAACGATAATTCTCTCGCACCTTCTCGTAGTTATTGAATCCGTACATGGGTCGAAATTTTCAAAGTCCGGCGGTGAAATGAAAATTTTGGAAAATGAAAGTTGGACCAGGTTTGATTGAGAGAGCACGAATTTGGTTAAAAAGAACACTTTTAGCGCAAAACACTAAAATTACATTTTTCGGTCGAAATATTTTCTAAGTCGTATGTCTAGCGCCGAACGCCTAACCAACTTCACACGAGCAGCCTGACATTCGAATTTCATTTTAGAATTTCCTTGACAATTTTGACCAGATTCGAGAGGGGGTCGACGTTACTGAACTTAGCTGATCGGTCGAGAACCGGTGATTTCAACGTGAAATGGCCGTAAACATAAAGTCCCTGTAATTTAAACATCATATGGCTCCATATCCACCAGTGTTTGAAAAATTGAAATGCAAAAGTTTTGTCTACAGCACCAGAGATTTACACGTACAAACCGGGCTCGACGTTGCTTAACTTCGGAGATCGGACGAGAACCGGTGGTTTCAACGTGATATGGCCGTAGGCATGAAGTCCCATTTGAACATCATATGGCTCCACATCCACCAGTGTTTGAAAAATTCAAATGTAAAAGTTTTGTCTACAGCACCCGAGATTCCCAGGCGACTTTATCATAAAATCCCTGTAATTTAAACATCATATGGCTCCACATCCACATGTGTTTGAAAAATCACCATTCCTACCCGTCTTACAGAAATCACCATTCCTACCCGTCTTACAGAAAACCCGGACCAGTTGACCCTCGGTTGACCACCTACAGATATCCTGGGGGGATGGTACGTAAAAAATGACCAATTTTGAAGGAAATTTCGTATAGTTTGAGTATTTAGTGGCACAAGCTGTCGCTTTATGCCCACATAATCACCATTCATACCCGCCTTACAGAAAACCCGGACCAGTTGACCCTCGGTTGACCACCTACAGATATCCTGGGGGGATGGTACGTGAAAAATGACCAATTTTTAAGGAAATTTCGTATAGTTTGAGTATTTAGTGTCACAAGCTGTCGCTTTATTTCGTCATTGCTCGCCTCATGCCACACACTAAACGGGGACTTGGGTTTGAAGTAATGCGAGTCCAAAAGTGGTTCAAATCTTGTCCTTTTCGAATCGACCTCATTTTCTTTTCACGCCTCAAAAAATCAAAAAATAATTCCACCTAAAATTTTGCACTTAGAAAAGCAATTTTCTCTCAGTGAAGCGAAAAAGTTCTGCAAAAATAATCCTTTATATATAGACTCCGTATCAAAGACGCGGCCGTAACTTTATCACGTCTTATTCAAATACTAATTCATAAATTCCCCGTTATGCTACACACGAAACGGAGTCCAAAACGGGTCCAAATCGACCTGTTCGAGAAAATTCGTTCATTTTCAAATCACTTTCGAAAAAAGGCTCCATTATTTCAACCTAAAGTTTTGGACTTGGAAAAAATTTGCCACTCCCCCCATCCTCTGGGTTCACGCCCGCCCGGCGCAGACGGACCTACTCCGATTGCGTCAATCGAACACACCCCATACCGCGGGTTAGACGCTAATTCTTTCGAGACAATCCGATCTCAGTCCCCGTCAATATTACACGGGGTATCGGTATATATTAGCGCCCATCGGAGCCGTTATCAACAAATAAATTCGTCCACATATATAATACTCCAGAATCATAAAGTTTACATCCCGAGGTTTCTGCCACATTAGCATTGTCAACCTCAATCGTGTGCTTTACATTTTCATATAATTCTCGTAGCATATTCGTAACGGCGATAATCACACTTTAAAATTCCTCCCTTCATCATTTACTAATAACAATACGTATATCTCGGCAAAAAGCACAATATTCTTCCTTCATATACTCTTTTTTTCAATCTAGATGTCCCCAAAATTACAAATGCACACACATTTTCTAGATTCACGAACTAAAACACCGCACTTCGTGTCGAGTCTCGTCATACGTAAGTCAACACGCATAAAGAGCGCTCGTTCAACGATAATTCTCTCGCACCTTCTCGTAGTTATTGAATCCGTACATGGGTCGAAATTTTCAAAGTCCGGCGGTGAAATGAAAATTTTGGAAAATGAAAGTTGGACCAGGTTTGATTGAGAGAGCACGAATTTGGTTAAAAAGAACACTTTTAGCGCAAAACACTAAAATTACATTTTTCGGTCGAAATATTTTCTAAGTCGTATGTCTAGCGCCGAACGCCTAACCAACTTCACACGAGCAGCCTGACATTCGAATTTCATTTTAGAATTTCCTTGACAATTTTGACCAGATTCGAGAGGGGGTCGACGTTACTGAACTTAGCTGATCGGTCGAGAACCGGTGATTTCAACGTGAAATGGCCGTAAACATAAAGTCCCTGTAATTTAAACATCATATGGCTCCATATCCACCAGTGTTTGAAAAATTGAAATGCAAAAGTTTTGTCTACAGCACCAGAGATTTACACGTACAAACCGGGCTCGACGTTGCTTAACTTCGGAGATCGGACGAGAACCGGTGGTTTCAACGTGATATGGCCGTAGGCATGAAGTCCCATTTGAACATCATATGGCTCCACATCCACCAGTGTTTGAAAAATTCAAATGTAAAAGTTTTGTCTACAGCACCCGAGATTCCCAGGCGACTTTATCATAAAATCCCTGTAATTTAAACATCATATGGCTCCACATCCACATGTGTTTGAAAAATCACCATTCCTACCCGTCTTACAGAAATCACCATTCCTACCCGTCTTACAGAAAACCCGGACCAGTTGACCCTCGGTTGACCACCTACAGATATCCTGGGGGGATGGTACGTAAAAAATGACCAATTTTGAAGGAAATTTCGTATAGTTTGAGTATTTAGTGGCACAAGCTGTCGCTTTATGCCCACATAATCACCATTCATACCCGCCTTACAGAAAACCCGGACCAGTTGACCCTCGGTTGACCACCTACAGATATCCTGGGGGGATGGTACGTGAAAAATGACCAATTTTTAAGGAAATTTCGTATAGTTTGAGTATTTAGTGTCACAAGCTGTCGCTTTATTTCGTCATTGCTCGCCTCATGCCACACACTAAACGGGGACTTGGGTTTGAAGTAATGCGAGTCCAAAAGTGGTTCAAATCTTGTCCTTTTCGAATCGACCTCATTTTCTTTTCACGCCTCAAAAAATCAAAAAATAATTCCACCTAAAATTTTGCACTTAGAAAAGCAATTTTCTCTCAGTGAAGCGAAAAAGTTCTGCAAAAATAATCCTTTATATATAGACTCCGTATCAAAGACGCGGCCGTAACTTTATCACGTCTTATTCAAATACTAATTCATAAATTCCCCGTTATGCTACACACGAAACGGAGTCCAAAACGGGTCCAAATCGACCTGTTCGAGAAAATTCGTTCATTTTCAAATCACTTTCGAAAAAAGGCTCCATTATTTCAACCTAAAGTTTTGGACTTGGAAAAAATTTGCCACTCCCCCCATCCTCTGGGTTCACGCCCGCCCGGCGCAGACGGACCTACTCCGATTGCGTCAATCGAACACACCCCATACCGCGGGTTAGACGCTAATTCTTTCGAGACAATCCGATCTCAGTCCCCGTCAATATTACACGGGGTATCGGTATATATTAGCGCCCATCGGAGCCGTTATCAACAAATAAATTCGTCCACATATATAATACTCCAGAATCATAAAGTTTACATCCCGAGGTTTCTGCCACATTAGCATTGTCAACCTCAATCGTGTGCTTTACATTTTCATATAATTCTCGTAGCATATTCGTAACGGCGATAATCACACTTTAAAATTCCTCCCTTCATCATTTACTAATAACAATACGTATATCTCGGCAAAAAGCACAATATTCTTCCTTCATATACTCTTTTTTTCAATCTAGATGTCCCCAAAATTACAAATGCACACACATTTTCTAGATTCACGAACTAAAACACCGCACTTCGTGTCGAGTCTCGTCATACGTAAGTCAACACGCATAAAGAGCGCTCGTTCAACGATAATTCTCTCGCACCTTCTCGTAGTTATTGAATCCGTACATGGGTCGAAATTTTCAAAGTCCGGCGGTGAAATGAAAATTTTGGAAAATGAAAGTTGGACCAGGTTTGATTGAGAGAGCACGAATTTGGTTAAAAAGAACACTTTTAGCGCAAAACACTAAAATTACATTTTTCGGTCGAAATATTTTCTAAGTCGTATGTCTAGCGCCGAACGCCTAACCAACTTCACACGAGCAGCCTGACATTCGAATTTCATTTTAGAATTTCCTTGACAATTTTGACCAGATTCGAGAGGGGGTCGACGTTACTGAACTTAGCTGATCGGTCGAGAACCGGTGATTTCAACGTGAAATGGCCGTAAACATAAAGTCCCTGTAATTTAAACATCATATGGCTCCATATCCACCAGTGTTTGAAAAATTGAAATGCAAAAGTTTTGTCTACAGCACCAGAGATTTACACGTACAAACCGGGCTCGACGTTGCTTAACTTCGGAGATCGGACGAGAACCGGTGGTTTCAACGTGATATGGCCGTAGGCATGAAGTCCCATTTGAACATCATATGGCTCCACATCCACCAGTGTTTGAAAAATTCAAATGTAAAAGTTTTGTCTACAGCACCCGAGATTCCCAGGCGACTTTATCATAAAATCCCTGTAATTTAAACATCATATGGCTCCACATCCACATGTGTTTGAAAAATCACCATTCCTACCCGTCTTACAGAAATCACCATTCCTACCCGTCTTACAGAAAACCCGGACCAGTTGACCCTCGGTTGACCACCTACAGATATCCTGGGGGGATGGTACGTAAAAAATGACCAATTTTGAAGGAAATTTCGTATAGTTTGAGTATTTAGTGGCACAAGCTGTCGCTTTATGCCCACATAATCACCATTCATACCCGCCTTACAGAAAACCCGGACCAGTTGACCCTCGGTTGACCACCTACAGATATCCTGGGGGGATGGTACGTGAAAAATGACCAATTTTTAAGGAAATTTCGTATAGTTTGAGTATTTAGTGTCACAAGCTGTCGCTTTATTTCGTCATTGCTCGCCTCATGCCACACACTAAACGGGGACTTGGGTTTGAAGTAATGCGAGTCCAAAAGTGGTTCAAATCTTGTCCTTTTCGAATCGACCTCATTTTCTTTTCACGCCTCAAAAAATCAAAAAATAATTCCACCTAAAATTTTGCACTTAGAAAAGCAATTTTCTCTCAGTGAAGCGAAAAAGTTCTGCAAAAATAATCCTTTATATATAGACTCCGTATCAAAGACGCGGCCGTAACTTTATCACGTCTTATTCAAATACTAATTCATAAATTCCCCGTTATGCTACACACGAAACGGAGTCCAAAACGGGTCCAAATCGACCTGTTCGAGAAAATTCGTTCATTTTCAAATCACTTTCGAAAAAAGGCTCCATTATTTCAACCTAAAGTTTTGGACTTGGAAAAAATTTGCCACTCCCCCCATCCTCTGGGTTCACGCCCGCCCGGCGCAGACGGACCTACTCCGATTGCGTCAATCGAACACACCCCATACCGCGGGTTAGACGCTAATTCTTTCGAGACAATCCGATCTCAGTCCCCGTCAATATTACACGGGGTATCGGTATATATTAGCGCCCATCGGAGCCGTTATCAACAAATAAATTCGTCCACATATATAATACTCCAGAATCATAAAGTTTACATCCCGAGGTTTCTGCCACATTAGCATTGTCAACCTCAATCGTGTGCTTTACATTTTCATATAATTCTCGTAGCATATTCGTAACGGCGATAATCACACTTTAAAATTCCTCCCTTCATCATTTACTAATAACAATACGTATATCTCGGCAAAAAGCACAATATTCTTCCTTCATATACTCTTTTTTTCAATCTAGATGTCCCCAAAATTACAAATGCACACACATTTTCTAGATTCACGAACTAAAACACCGCACTTCGTGTCGAGTCTCGTCATACGTAAGTCAACACGCATAAAGAGCGCTCGTTCAACGATAATTCTCTCGCACCTTCTCGTAGTTATTGAATCCGTACATGGGTCGAAATTTTCAAAGTCCGGCGGTGAAATGAAAATTTTGGAAAATGAAAGTTGGACCAGGTTTGATTGAGAGAGCACGAATTTGGTTAAAAAGAACACTTTTAGCGCAAAACACTAAAATTACATTTTTCGGTCGAAATATTTTCTAAGTCGTATGTCTAGCGCCGAACGCCTAACCAACTTCACACGAGCAGCCTGACATTCGAATTTCATTTTAGAATTTCCTTGACAATTTTGACCAGATTCGAGAGGGGGTCGACGTTACTGAACTTAGCTGATCGGTCGAGAACCGGTGATTTCAACGTGAAATGGCCGTAAACATAAAGTCCCTGTAATTTAAACATCATATGGCTCCATATCCACCAGTGTTTGAAAAATTGAAATGCAAAAGTTTTGTCTACAGCACCAGAGATTTACACGTACAAACCGGGCTCGACGTTGCTTAACTTCGGAGATCGGACGAGAACCGGTGGTTTCAACGTGATATGGCCGTAGGCATGAAGTCCCATTTGAACATCATATGGCTCCACATCCACCAGTGTTTGAAAAATTCAAATGTAAAAGTTTTGTCTACAGCACCCGAGATTCCCAGGCGACTTTATCATAAAATCCCTGTAATTTAAACATCATATGGCTCCACATCCACATGTGTTTGAAAAATCACCATTCCTACCCGTCTTACAGAAATCACCATTCCTACCCGTCTTACAGAAAACCCGGACCAGTTGACCCTCGGTTGACCACCTACAGATATCCTGGGGGGATGGTACGTAAAAAATGACCAATTTTGAAGGAAATTTCGTATAGTTTGAGTATTTAGTGGCACAAGCTGTCGCTTTATGCCCACATAATCACCATTCATACCCGCCTTACAGAAAACCCGGACCAGTTGACCCTCGGTTGACCACCTACAGATATCCTGGGGGGATGGTACGTGAAAAATGACCAATTTTTAAGGAAATTTCGTATAGTTTGAGTATTTAGTGTCACAAGCTGTCGCTTTATTTCGTCATTGCTCGCCTCATGCCACACACTAAACGGGGACTTGGGTTTGAAGTAATGCGAGTCCAAAAGTGGTTCAAATCTTGTCCTTTTCGAATCGACCTCATTTTCTTTTCACGCCTCAAAAAATCAAAAAATAATTCCACCTAAAATTTTGCACTTAGAAAAGCAATTTTCTCTCAGTGAAGCGAAAAAGTTCTGCAAAAATAATCCTTTATATATAGACTCCGTATCAAAGACGCGGCCGTAACTTTATCACGTCTTATTCAAATACTAATTCATAAATTCCCCGTTATGCTACACACGAAACGGAGTCCAAAACGGGTCCAAATCGACCTGTTCGAGAAAATTCGTTCATTTTCAAATCACTTTCGAAAAAAGGCTCCATTATTTCAACCTAAAGTTTTGGACTTGGAAAAAATTTGCCACTCCCCCCATCCTCTGGGTTCACGCCCGCCCGGCGCAGACGGACCTACTCCGATTGCGTCAATCGAACACACCCCATACCGCGGGTTAGACGCTAATTCTTTCGAGACAATCCGATCTCAGTCCCCGTCAATATTACACGGGGTATCGGTATATATTAGCGCCCATCGGAGCCGTTATCAACAAATAAATTCGTCCACATATATAATACTCCAGAATCATAAAGTTTACATCCCGAGGTTTCTGCCACATTAGCATTGTCAACCTCAATCGTGTGCTTTACATTTTCATATAATTCTCGTAGCATATTCGTAACGGCGATAATCACACTTTAAAATTCCTCCCTTCATCATTTACTAATAACAATACGTATATCTCGGCAAAAAGCACAATATTCTTCCTTCATATACTCTTTTTTTCAATCTAGATGTCCCCAAAATTACAAATGCACACACATTTTCTAGATTCACGAACTAAAACACCGCACTTCGTGTCGAGTCTCGTCATACGTAAGTCAACACGCATAAAGAGCGCTCGTTCAACGATAATTCTCTCGCACCTTCTCGTAGTTATTGAATCCGTACATGGGTCGAAATTTTCAAAGTCCGGCGGTGAAATGAAAATTTTGGAAAATGAAAGTTGGACCAGGTTTGATTGAGAGAGCACGAATTTGGTTAAAAAGAACACTTTTAGCGCAAAACACTAAAATTACATTTTTCGGTCGAAATATTTTCTAAGTCGTATGTCTAGCGCCGAACGCCTAACCAACTTCACACGAGCAGCCTGACATTCGAATTTCATTTTAGAATTTCCTTGACAATTTTGACCAGATTCGAGAGGGGGTCGACGTTACTGAACTTAGCTGATCGGTCGAGAACCGGTGATTTCAACGTGAAATGGCCGTAAACATAAAGTCCCTGTAATTTAAACATCATATGGCTCCATATCCACCAGTGTTTGAAAAATTGAAATGCAAAAGTTTTGTCTACAGCACCAGAGATTTACACGTACAAACCGGGCTCGACGTTGCTTAACTTCGGAGATCGGACGAGAACCGGTGGTTTCAACGTGATATGGCCGTAGGCATGAAGTCCCATTTGAACATCATATGGCTCCACATCCACCAGTGTTTGAAAAATTCAAATGTAAAAGTTTTGTCTACAGCACCCGAGATTCCCAGGCGACTTTATCATAAAATCCCTGTAATTTAAACATCATATGGCTCCACATCCACATGTGTTTGAAAAATCACCATTCCTACCCGTCTTACAGAAATCACCATTCCTACCCGTCTTACAGAAAACCCGGACCAGTTGACCCTCGGTTGACCACCTACAGATATCCTGGGGGGATGGTACGTAAAAAATGACCAATTTTGAAGGAAATTTCGTATAGTTTGAGTATTTAGTGGCACAAGCTGTCGCTTTATGCCCACATAATCACCATTCATACCCGCCTTACAGAAAACCCGGACCAGTTGACCCTCGGTTGACCACCTACAGATATCCTGGGGGGATGGTACGTGAAAAATGACCAATTTTTAAGGAAATTTCGTATAGTTTGAGTATTTAGTGTCACAAGCTGTCGCTTTATTTCGTCATTGCTCGCCTCATGCCACACACTAAACGGGGACTTGGGTTTGAAGTAATGCGAGTCCAAAAGTGGTTCAAATCTTGTCCTTTTCGAATCGACCTCATTTTCTTTTCACGCCTCAAAAAATCAAAAAATAATTCCACCTAAAATTTTGCACTTAGAAAAGCAATTTTCTCTCAGTGAAGCGAAAAAGTTCTGCAAAAATAATCCTTTATATATAGACTCCGTATCAAAGACGCGGCCGTAACTTTATCACGTCTTATTCAAATACTAATTCATAAATTCCCCGTTATGCTACACACGAAACGGAGTCCAAAACGGGTCCAAATCGACCTGTTCGAGAAAATTCGTTCATTTTCAAATCACTTTCGAAAAAAGGCTCCATTATTTCAACCTAAAGTTTTGGACTTGGAAAAAATTTGCCACTCCCCCCATCCTCTGGGTTCACGCCCGCCCGGCGCAGACGGACCTACTCCGATTGCGTCAATCGAACACACCCCATACCGCGGGTTAGACGCTAATTCTTTCGAGACAATCCGATCTCAGTCCCCGTCAATATTACACGGGGTATCGGTATATATTAGCGCCCATCGGAGCCGTTATCAACAAATAAATTCGTCCACATATATAATACTCCAGAATCATAAAGTTTACATCCCGAGGTTTCTGCCACATTAGCATTGTCAACCTCAATCGTGTGCTTTACATTTTCATATAATTCTCGTAGCATATTCGTAACGGCGATAATCACACTTTAAAATTCCTCCCTTCATCATTTACTAATAACAATACGTATATCTCGGCAAAAAGCACAATATTCTTCCTTCATATACTCTTTTTTTCAATCTAGATGTCCCCAAAATTACAAATGCACACACATTTTCTAGATTCACGAACTAAAACACCGCACTTCGTGTCGAGTCTCGTCATACGTAAGTCAACACGCATAAAGAGCGCTCGTTCAACGATAATTCTCTCGCACCTTCTCGTAGTTATTGAATCCGTACATGGGTCGAAATTTTCAAAGTCCGGCGGTGAAATGAAAATTTTGGAAAATGAAAGTTGGACCAGGTTTGATTGAGAGAGCACGAATTTGGTTAAAAAGAACACTTTTAGCGCAAAACACTAAAATTACATTTTTCGGTCGAAATATTTTCTAAGTCGTATGTCTAGCGCCGAACGCCTAACCAACTTCACACGAGCAGCCTGACATTCGAATTTCATTTTAGAATTTCCTTGACAATTTTGACCAGATTCGAGAGGGGGTCGACGTTACTGAACTTAGCTGATCGGTCGAGAACCGGTGATTTCAACGTGAAATGGCCGTAAACATAAAGTCCCTGTAATTTAAACATCATATGGCTCCATATCCACCAGTGTTTGAAAAATTGAAATGCAAAAGTTTTGTCTACAGCACCAGAGATTTACACGTACAAACCGGGCTCGACGTTGCTTAACTTCGGAGATCGGACGAGAACCGGTGGTTTCAACGTGATATGGCCGTAGGCATGAAGTCCCATTTGAACATCATATGGCTCCACATCCACCAGTGTTTGAAAAATTCAAATGTAAAAGTTTTGTCTACAGCACCCGAGATTCCCAGGCGACTTTATCATAAAATCCCTGTAATTTAAACATCATATGGCTCCACATCCACATGTGTTTGAAAAATCACCATTCCTACCCGTCTTACAGAAATCACCATTCCTACCCGTCTTACAGAAAACCCGGACCAGTTGACCCTCGGTTGACCACCTACATATATCCTGGGGGGATGGTACGTAAAAAATGACCAATTTTGAAGGAAATTTCGTATAGTTTGAGTATTTAGTGGCACAAGCTGTCGCTTTATGCCCACATAATCACCATTCATACCCGCCTTACAGAAAACCCGGACCAGTTGACCCTCGGTTGACCACCTACAGATATCCTGGGGGGATGATACGCAAAAAATGACCAATTTTTAAGGAAATTTCGTATAGTTTGAGTATTTAGTGGCACAAGCTGTCGCTTTATGTCCACATAATCACCATTCCTACCCGCCTTACAGAAAACCCGGACCAGTTGACCCTCGGTTGACCACCTACAGATATCCTGGGGGGATGGTACGTAAAAAATGACCAATTTTGAAGGAAATTTCGTATAGTTTGAGTATTTAGTGTCACAAGCTGTCGCTTTATTTCGTCATTGCTCGCCTCATGCCACACACTAAACGGGGACTTGGGTTTGAAGTAATGCGAGTCCAAAAGTGGTTCAAATCGTTGTCCTTTTCGAATCGACCTCATTTTCTTTTCACGCCTCAAAAAATCAAAAAATAATTCCACCTAAAATTTTGCACTTAGAAAAGCAATTTTCTCTCAGTGAAGCGAAAAAGTTCTGCAAAAATAATCCTTTATATATAGACTCCGTATCAAAGACGCGGCCGTAACTTTATCACGTCTTATTCAAATACTAATTCATAAATTCCCCGTTATGCTACACACGAAACGGAGTCCAAAACGGGTCCAAATCGACCTGTTCGAGAAAATTCGTTCATTTTCAAATCACTTTCGAAAAAAGGCTCCATTATTTCAACCTAAAGTTTTGGACTTGGAAAAAATTTGCCACTCCCCCATCCTCTGGGTTCACGCCCGCCCGGCGCAGACGGACCTACTCCGATTGCGTCAATCGAACACACCCCATACCGCGGGTTAGACGCTAATTCTTTCGAGACAATCCGATCTCAGTCTCCGTCAATATTACACGGGGTATCGGTATCTATTAGCGCCCATCGGAGCCGTTATCAACAAATAAATTCGTCCACATATATAATACTCCACAATTATAAAGTTTACATCCCGAGGTTTCTGCCACATTAGCATTGTCAACCTCAATCGTGTGCTTTACATTTTCATATAATTCTCGTAGCATATTCGTAACGGCGATAATCACATTCAAAATTCCTCCCTTCATCATTTACTAATAACAATACGTATATCTCGGCAAAAAGCACAATATTCTTCCTTCATATACTCTTTTTTTCAATCTAGATGTCCCCAAAATTACAAATGCACACACATTTTCTAGATTCACGAACTAAAACACCGCACTTCGTGTCGAGTCTCGTCATACGTAAGTCAACACGCATAAAGAGCGCTCGTTCAACGATAATTCTCTCGCACCTTCTCGTAGTTATTGAATCCGTACATGGGTCGAAATTTTCAAAGTCCGACGGTGAAATGAAAATTTTGGAAAATGAAAGTTGGACCAGGTTTGATTGAGAGAGCACGAATTTGGTTAAAAAGAACACTTTTAGCGCAAAACACTAAAATTACATTTTTCGGTCGAAATATTTTCTAAGTCGTATGTCTAGCGCCGAACGCCTAACCAACTTCACACGAGCAGCCTGACATTCGAATTTCATTTTAGAATTTCCTTGACAATTTTGACCAGATTCGAGAGGGGGAGCACGAATTGGGTCAAAACATGATGTTTCGCGCAAAAAACTCGAAATCTATTTTTGGGTTGAAATATTTTCTTTTATCTAAGTCGAACGCCTAACCGAAAGCCAGCCTGACATTCGATTTCACTTAAAATCTTGAACTCGGCAACAGTCTGCGACCCGTGCATTTGGTTATGAAGATTACTACTGGGGACACACTTCCTCGCCAAATTTGGAGTCGATCGGTCAACAAACGAGGCCTGTCCCCTCTATAGAACTTAAAATATTTTTGGGTCGAAAATTTGATTGAGAGAGCACGAATTTGGGTAAAAAGAACACTTTTAGCGCAAAAAACTAAAATTCAATTTTTCGATCGAAATATTTTCTAAGTCGTATGTCTAGCGCCGAACGCCTAACCAACTTCACACGAGCAGCCTGACAATCGAATTTCATTTTCGAATTTCCTTGACAATTTTGACCAGATTCGAGTGGGGGGTCGACGTTGCTGAACTTAGCTGATCGGTCGAGAACCGGTGATTTCAACGTGAAATGGCCGTAAACATAAAGTCCCTGTAATTTAAACATCATATGGCTCCATATCCACCAGTGTTTGAAAAATTGAAATGCAAAAGTTTTGTCTACAGCACCAGAGATTTACACGTACAAACCGGGCTCGACGTTGCTTAACTTCGGAGATCGGACGAGAACCGGTGGTTTCAACGTGATATGGCCGTAGGCATGAAGTCCCTGTAATTTGAACATCATATATATGGCTCCACATCCACCAGTGTTTGAAAAATTCAAATGTAAAAGTTTTGTCTACAGTACCCGAGATTCCCAGGCGACTTTATCATAAAATCCCTGTAATTTAAACATCATATGGCTCCACATCCACATGTGTTTGAAAAATTGAAATGCAAAAGTTTTGTCTACAGCACCCGAGATTCCCAGTCGGTCACCCATCCCGGTACTAACCGGGCTGGACGTTGCTTAACTTAGGTGATCGGTCGAGAACCGGTGATTTCAACGTGAAATGGCCGTAAACATAAAGTCCCTGTAATTTAAACATCATATGGCTCCACATCCACCAGTGTTTGAAAAATTGAAATGTAAAAGTTTTGTCTACAGCACCCGAGATTCCCAGGCCACTTTATCATAAAATCCCTGTAATTTAAACATCTTATGGCTCCACATCCACATGTGTTTGAAAAATGGAAATCCAAAGGTTTTGTCTACAGCACCCGAGATTCCCAGGCGGTCACCCATCCAGGTACTAACCGGGCTGGACGTTGCTTAACTTAGGTGATCGGTCGAGAACCGGTGATTTCAACGTGAAATGGCCGTAAACATAAAGTCCCTGTAATTTCAACATCATATGGCTCCACATCCACCAGTGTTTGAAAAACTGAAATGTAAAAGTTTTGTCTACAGCACCCGAGATTCCCAGGCGGTCAACCATCCAGGTACTAACCGGGCTCGACGTTGCTTATAACTTCGGTGATCGGACGAGAACCAGTGGTTTCAACGTGATATGGCCGTAAACATAAAGTCCCTGTAATTTAAACATCATATGGCTCCACATCCACCAGTTTTTGAAAAATTGAAATGCAAAAGTTTTGTCTACATCACCCGAGATTCACAAGCGGTCACCCATCCAGGTACTAACCGGGCTGGACGTTGCTTAACTTAGGTGATCGGTCGAGAACCGGTAATTTCAACGTGAAATGGCCGTAAACATAAAGTCCCTGTAATTTAAACATCATATGGCTCCATATCCACCAGTGTTTGAACAATTGAAATGCAAAGGTTTTGTTTACAGCACCCGAGATTTACAGGTACTAACCGGGCTCGACATTGCTTAACTTCGGAGATCGGACGAGAACCGGTGGTTTCAACGTGATATGGCCGTAGGCATGAAGTCCCTGTAATTTGAACATCATATGGCTCCACATCCACCAGTGTTTGAAAAATTGAAATGTAAAAGTTTTGTCTACAGCACCCGAGATTCCCAGGCGACTTTATCATAAAATCCCTGTAATTTAAACATCTTATGGCTCCACCACATCCACATGTGTTTGAAAAATTGAAATGCAAAAGTTTTGTCTACAGCACCCGAGATTCCCAGGCGGTCACCCATCCAGGTACTAACCGGGCTCGACGTTGCTTAACTTAGGTGATCGGTCGAGAACCGGTGATTTCAGCGTGAAATGGCCGTAAACATAAAGTCCCTGTTATTTAAACATCATATGGCTCCACATCCACCAGTGTTTGAAAAACTGAAATGTAAAAGTTTTGTCTACAGCACCCGAGATTCCCAGGCGGTCACCCATCCAGGTACTAACCGGGCTCGACGTTGCTTATAACTTCGGTGATCGGACGAGAACCAGTGGTGTCAACGTGATATGGCCGTAGACATGAAGTCCCTGTAATGTGAACATCATATGGCTCCACATCCACCTGTATTTGAAAAATTGAAATGTAAAAGTTTTGTCTACAGCACCCTTGATTCCCAGGCGGTCACCCATCCAGGTACTAACCGGGCTCGACGTTATTCCATTTTTCGGACGAAATATTTTCTAAGTCGTATGTCTAGCGCCGAACGCCTAACCAACTTCACACGAGCAGCCTGACATTCGAATTTCATTTTAGAATTTCCTTGACAATTTTGACCAGATTCGAGAGGGGGAGCACGAATTGGGTCAAAACATGATGTTTCGCGCAAAAAACTCGAAATCTATTTTTGGGTTGAAATATTTTCTTTTATCTAAGTCGAACGCCTAACTGAAAGCCAGCCTGACATTCGATTTCACTTAAAATCTTGAACTCGGCAACAGTCTGCAACCCGTGCATTTGGTTATGAAGATTACTACTGGGGACACACTTCCTCGCCAAATTTGGAGTCGATCGGTCAACAAACGAGGCCTGTCCCCTCTATAGAACTTTATATATTTTTGGGTCGAAAATTTGATTGAGAGAGCACGAATTTGGGTAAAAAGAACACTTTTAGCGCAAAAAACTAAAATTCAATTTTTCGATCGAAATATTTTCTAAGTCGTATGTCTAGCGCCGAACGCCTAACCAACTTCACACGAGCAGCCTGACAATCGAATTTCATTTTGAATTTCCTTGACAATTTTGACCAGATTCGAGTGGGGGGTCGACGTTGCTGAACTTAGCTGATCGGTCGAGAACCGGTGATTTCAACGTGAAATGGCCGTAAACATAAAGTCCCTGTAATTTAAACATCATATGGCTCCATATCCACCAGTGTTTGAAAAATTAAAATGCAAAAGTTTTGTCTACAGCACCAGAGATTTACACGTACAAACCGGCTCGACGTTGCTTAACTTCGGAGATCGGACGAGAACCGGTGGTTTCAACGTGATATGGCCGTAGGCATGAAGTCCCTGTAATTTGAACATCATATATATGGCTCCACATCCACCAGTGTTTGAAAAATTCAAATGTAAAAGTTTTGTCTACAGCACCCGAGATTCCCAGGCGACTTTATCATAAAATCCCTGTAATTTAAACATCATATGGCTCCACATCCACATGTGTTTGAAAAATTGAAATGCAAAAGTTTGTCTACAGCACCCGAGATTCCCAGGCGGTCACCCATCCAGGTACTAACCGGGCTGGACGTTGCTTAACTTAGGTGATCGGTCAAGAAACGGTGATTTCAACGTGAAATGGCCGTAAACACAAATTCCCTGTAGTCCGGGAGCTAATAGGGGTACCCTTGCACCCCCCTGGGACTTAACTTCACCCCACTAGTCTTGTTCCTTATTGAATTCTTCAACTTTTAAGCAATGTTAACAAGAAAAAAAAGTGGCCGCAGAGACTCCAGACAAGATGGCGTCCATCGTGGCGGCCATTTTTTTTTATATGCACCAGGTCTCTTTGATCGCCGTTATAGTAAAGATGATGTCACATGCGGTCTTGTTTTTCGTTCGATTCGTTATGTTAATATACAACCCTTACAAATTAGCCAAAAATCCGACACAAAAATCCAATATGGCGGCCAAGATGGCCGCCGAAATGTGAAAAATTGCTATTTTTCGGATATTTCACCACCTTTCGTTTGTCTTTGTGGGAAAATGTTGGCACCTTGACGCGATTTTATACATTTATCGTCTAGAAGAGTCATTGGCGAACACACGGGGACCATAATATATATTCCTTGACGGATAGTTTTGTCCGATATCACGTTTTCCCAAATGCCGGTATAATCCGGTCAAAGCCAAAACGACGCTAATAACGCAATGTCTGTTTCGAATCAATGAGTGTTATTGCTATTATTACTCAAGCCATGACTATATATGTGTAGGAGATACTCGGGCTAGGATTCCTCTTATACCTGAGTTGAGGAATATTCACCCAAATCCAAGATGGCGGCCAAAATGGCCACCAGAAATAGAAAAATCACCGAAAATCGCTGATTTTAACATCAGTGAGAGTTATTGTCACGACAACTCCACACCTGCTTACTATTGAGAGTTGGGAACAATTAGTTGAATAACTTTCCTTATATTGCATCCAAATAAAAGTCCCCCAAATCCAAAATGGCCGACAAATTTTGAAAAATCACCGAAATTCCCTCATGTTCACATCATTGGGCATTATTGTCGAGAAAACTCCACACATGCTGACAGTTGAGTTGTAAATACTGAGGTGAAGTAATTACCTTTCATCCCATGCAAGAAATAGTTTTCCAAATCTAAGATGGCGGCCAAAATGGCGACCGATATTTGAAAACACGCCTACATTCCTTTACTTTCTTACGATGAGCGTTATTGTTTCGCGAATTCTACCCACCATCACATGTTGGTATGGAATATTGGTATGAAGTATTCATTTGAGTTTGTCAATTGATACTCAAGGTCGAGATGGCAGCTAAACTGGCGGCCAGAAATTGAAAAGAAATCGATATATTCACATACAAATTTCAACTTTTTGTCATAGTATCGATATGTATGGACGAAACTATACACAAACCATATATTAGTTCAACTTAAAACGTATCAAAACGCATAACATTGATCGGGTCCTTCTGGAAGTACGAAAACCCACACTTAATATAGCGATGTGTCATTTCGAAATCCATTTGACACTTCTAATGGTCGTAACCGTAGGTGCGCCGAATAGCCACATTAGAACAATTACCTGGTAAAAGATTCTGATTTGCCACGTCCTTAATGATCTGGACCAGTTTCCATTTCTTTGCCTGATAAATCTAGGTCGCTCACACCGACAAAGTATTCAACACTTCATGTGAGAAGGGTCCCTTTAATCATAACGTTTCAAACAATTAATTTCCCGGTGTCTGGCTTAAGATTTTAGATGTTTGCTAAATATGGGATTTGTTCGTCATCTTGAACTAGAAAGGCATATGATCGATAAGTATACAAGCTTACAGAAGGTCATCTCTATGTATGTCTTTCTCATACCCCGTGGGGATAATGACATGTATACATGGCGAACTTCCCAGTTAACTAGTCACTTCTCAATAGATGGTTCAACTCACAAACTTAGCGAACGTATTGGCATACGTGGACAACTTCGGCAGTGTTTCGGAGGTAGCTAGCTGTCTCATTCCCTTGGACAGAATGATGCCTATCTGCTAAGGAGAAGACCATAATGTACCGACTACCAACACTTCTTGATCACGATCCTAAGCAAACTGTGTGACGTCCCGCAGTCGTCTCGTCGAATAGCTCCCAGCAGAGAAGAACAATACTCGCGGTGCTATTTTGTGGACATGCGCCATGACAGTGGGAATGAAATGGGCCACGGTATACAACCCTACACCAGGTGCATGTTTCAATATAGAATGTCATGCGTGTTGGTCTTTTTGGTGTGGTAAGATTGTATTTCCACATCCGTCTCAAGGCCGTTCTGAATCAACATGACCAGACGTATAATTTTGTCTGGATAATACTATCCTAGCCAGTCGGATGGGCTAAAGGATAATGTCTTTATGGAATGAAGGTATGCATTGTTGTTATGATCTCTCAGGGTTAGTGTCAGATGTGGACGGTATTATTCAAGAACATGTCAGGAACTGTGGTGCATTTATTTCACTGTGTGTTTAAAGAACAATTTATAGTCTCGATGGCAATGGATGTGGACGTTGGTGAACGTGACCTTTATGATCATATAGCTTTATATTATATAACTTTAGAATATAGTAGTTAAGATGTCTCATGCAGGACAATGGTTTTGAATGGTGATGTTACCAATAAATCACTTGGTGTACCCAACGTTGGTTAAACTCAATGCAAGATCTCATCAAAGTAACATTCCTCTAGATGTTCTTCGCGTTGAACATGTCACCCTTGTGTTGATGGCATTGTACTTTCTTGAACCATACCGACCACCACCCAGCGTGAGTATGACATATTATCGGTAACTATCAAATGCATCGTCCTGAAGACTACATCCCAGTCTGGTGGGGCTTATATAGTAGTAGCCAATGGTACACGTCTGGTTCGTTGATTAAGAACGGCTTCCAAGCGGATTGAAAAATACAATCTTAGCATACAAGGAAAGCAAAGCCACATGAGATCATGTCTGAATCTAAAACATACCCAAAGAAGGGGCGGTGCAGTCATTGTCCAATTTCATTTCCACTATCATGACACATGCCCACAAACTAGCACCGCGTGTATTGTTAGTATCTGCTTGGATCTGTACGGTGAGGCGATTGATGGACGCCTCCAGGACTGTTCTTATGATCATGGTCAAGAAGTGTGGGGTTATTATGCATTATGGTCTTCTACGCCTTAGCAGAAAGGCATCCGTCAAATGTTAGGCTTTCAACATTCGAAGCCATATACAGAAGTTGTCCGGCTACGTCAGTACGTGAATATGTGAATTGATGAACCATATATTGAGAAGCGGCTGGATGGGAAGATCACCAGATGTACAGTTTGTTATCCACATTAGATAACCAAATCTGAAAAATACGCAGATAGAGAGATCCTTCTGAAAGCTAGTATACGCATCGACCGCATACCTTTGTAGTTTATCACGCAAGATGACGCTCAGATCCCATATGTAGCATCTGAATTATACCATAAGCTACCACTAATAAAGCTCGCCAAGAATAAGGATAAGAATTCCCAGCTTTCGAGACAAACACGTGAGCTTGACACCGGCATATGTGTTGTTTGAAACATTCCGATTAGTGGGACCCTTCTACCAAGAAGTGTAGAAAACTGTGTTGGAGTGAGCGAGATAGATTAATGTGACGAGACGGATGCTGATCCAGATAATGCTGAATGTGGCAAATCAGAATAAGCTCAGGTACTGTTGTTTTGATTCTTGGAAGTCATAATATGACTATTCGGCGCACCCATATACGGTTACGGCCATTATGGGCGCTTAGTGGAGAATGGTTTTCTAAATGCCAGATCGCGATTATTGTGGGTTTTCATCCTTCCAGAAGGCGACAACCTATGTTGGAACTAATAGATGGCTTAGGTACCGTTTCGTCCAATGCATACATATTGATATTATGACAAAAAGTTGAAATTAGTATGTGACAATTTCGACTTCTTTTCAATTTCTGGCCGCCAGTTTGGCAGTCATCTTGATTGTGAGAGTTGGCCAAACTCAAATGAATACTTCATATCAATGTTCCATATGAATACTTCATATCAATGTTCCATATGGGTAGAATTCGCGTAACAATAACGCCCATAGTAAGAAAGTAAAGGAATGTAAGCTTGTTTTCAAAGTTCGGACGCCATTTTGGCCGCCATCTTCGATTTGGAAAACAATTTCCTTCATCAGATGCAAGGTAATTACTTCACATCAGTATTTACAACTGAACTGTCAGCATGTGTGGAGTTTTCTCGGCAATAATGCCCAATGATGTGAACATGAGGGAATTTCGGTGATTTTTCTAAATTTGTCGGCCATTGTGGGCGCCATTTTGGATTTGGAGGACTTTTATTTGGATGCAACATAAGGAAAGTTATTCGATTAAGTGTTCCCAACTCACAATAGTAAGCAGGTGTGGAGTTGTCGTGACAATAACTTTCACTGATGTTAAAATCAGCGATTTTCGGCGATTTTTCTATTTCTGGTAGCCATTTTGGCCGCCATCTTGGATTTGGGTGAATATTCCTCAACTCAGGTATAAGAGGAATCCTAGCCCGAGTATCTCCTGCACATATATAATCATGGCTGGAGTAATAATAGCAATAACACTCATTGATTCGAAACAGACATTGCGTTATTAGCGTGGTTTTGGCTTTGACCGGATTATACCGGCATTTGGGAAAACGTGATATCGGACAAAAATATCCGTCAAGGAATATATATTATGGTCCCCGTGTGTTCGCCAATGACTCTTCTAGACGATAAATGTATAAAATCGCGTCAAGGTGCCAATATTTTCCCACAGAGACAAACGAAAGGTGATGAAATGTCCGAAAAATAGCAATTTTTTACATTTCGGCGGCCATCTTGGCCGCCATATTGGATTTTTGTGTCGGATTTTTGGCTAATTTGTAAGGGTTGTATATTACCATAACGAATCGAACGGTAAACAAGACCGCATGTGACATCATCTTTACTATAACGGCGATCAAAGAGACCTGGGGCATATACAAAAAATGGCCGCCATGATGGACGCCATCTTGTCTGGAGTCTCTGCGGCCACTTTTTTTTCTTGTTAACATTGCTTAAAAGTTGAAGAATTCAATAAGGAACAAGACTAGTGGGGTGAAGTTAAGTCCCAGGGGGGTTGCAAGGGTACCCCTATTAGCTCCCGGACTACTGTTATTTAAACATCATATGGCTCCACATCCACCAGTGTTTGAAAAACTGAAATGTTAAAGTTTTGTCTACAGCACCCGATATTCCCAGGCGGTCACCCATCCAGGTACTAACCGGGCTCGACGTTGCTTATAACTTCGGTGATCGGACGAGAACCAGTGGTTTCAACGTGATATGGCCGTAGGCATGAAGTCCCTGTAATGTGAACATCATATGGCTCCACATCCACCTGTGTTTGAAAAATTGAAATGTAAAAGTTTTGTCTACAGCACCCTTGATTCCCAGGCGGTCACCCATCCAGGTACTAACCGGGCTCGACGTTGCTTATCTTCGGAGATCGGACGAGAACCGGTGGTTTCAACGTGATATGGCCGTAGGCATGAAGTCCCTGTAATTTGAACATCATATGGCTCCACATCCACCAGTGTTTGAAAAATTGAAATGTAAAAGTTTTGTCTACAGCACCCGCGATTCCCAGGCGACTTTATCATAAAATCCCTGTAATTTTAAACATCTTATGGCTCCACATCCACATGTGTTTGAAAAATTGAAATGCAAAAGTTTTGTCTACAGCACCCGAGATTCCCAGGCGGTCACCCAACCAGGTACTAACCGGGCTCGACGTTGCTTATAACTTCGGTGATCGGACGAGAACCAGTGGTTTAAACGTGATATGGCCGTAGGCATGAAGTCCCTGTAATGTGAACATCATATGGCTCCACATCCACCTGTGTTTGAAAAATTGAAATGTAAAAGTTTTGTCTACAGCACCCTTGATTCCCAGGCGGTTACCCATCCAGGTACTAACCGGGCTCGACGTTATGCCATTTTTCGGTCGAAATATTTTCTAAGTCGTATGTCTAGCGCCGAACGCCTAACCAACTTCACACGAGCAGTCTGACATTCGAATTTCATTTTCGAATTTCCTTGACAATTTTGACCAGATTCGAGTGGGGGAGCACGAATTGGGTCAAAATATGATGTTTCGCGCAAAAAACTCGAAATCCATTTTTGGGTTGAAATATTTTCTAAGTCGAACGCCTAACTGAAAGCCAGCCTGACATTCGATTTCACTTAAAATCTTGAAATTGGCAACAGTCTGCGACCCGTGCGTTTTGTTATGAAGATTACTACTGGGGACACACTTCCTCACCAAATTTGAAATCGATCGGTCAACAAACGAGGCCTGTCCCATCTATAGGACATTATATATAATTGGGTCGAAATTTTCAAAGTCCGGCGGTGAAATGAAAATTTTGGAAAATGAAAGTTGGACCAGGTTTGATTGAGAGAGCACGAATTTGGGTAAAAAGAACACTTTTAGCGCAAAACACTAAAATTACATTTTTCGGTCGAAATATTTTCTAAGTCGTATGTCTAGCGCCTAACCAACTTCACACGAGCAGCCTGACATTCGAATTTCATTTTAGAATTTCCTTGACAATTTTGACCAGATTCGAGAGGGGGAGCACGAATTGGGTCAAAACATGATGTTTCGCGCAAAAAACTCGAAATCTATTTTTGGGTTGAAATATTTTCTTTTATCTAAGTCGAACGCCTAACTGAAAGCCAGCCTGACATTCGATTTCACTTAAAATCTTGAAGTCGGCAACAGTCTGCGACCCGTGCATTTGGTTATGAAGATTACTACTGGGGACACACTTCCTCGCCAAATTTGGAGTCGATCCGTCAACAAACGAGGCCTGTCCCCTCTATAGAACTTTATATATTTTTGGGTCGAAAATTTGATTGAGAGAGCACGAATTTGGGTAAAAAGAACACTTTTAGCGCAAAAAACTAAAATTCAATTTTTCGATCGAAATATTTTCTAAGTCGTATGTCTAGCGCCGAACGCCTAACCAACCATTTTGAATGAGGTTTCCCACTGACTCTTACAGGAACTATGACATCTGATCTTGGATAAAATGTAATATCATACAATGGGAAGACATTGCGACTAGAATTTTCATCATGGCCTCCAGAAAGTGGAACTTATGTGAGACCATCATGAAAAATAAGTACATCATTAGCCAGGTCAATTTGTGCCCGATTAGCTTTCAAGAAGTCAACCCCTAAAATAACTTTCTCATGTATGCTCCGAAGAATTAGAAATGAATGTGGTATATGTAAATTTCCAATGGTTATCATAATTGTTGCATGGCCTATAGTAGGAATATTTGGCCCACTAACACCTCTGATAAATGGGTATTTGCTTTTCGTGATAACCAGTTTATGCATTATCCTGTGTTCTATGAGAAATTCCTCTGAAATGCATGACTGACTTGCTCCGGTGTCTACTAATGCTGGAAAATTAACTTTGCCTTCCACGAGGACCTCAACCCGGTTTCCTATTTGTATTTGTGTACTGGTAGAAAGAATGGGTATTTTTCTTTCACGACATGCAAAAGAAATGTGACCAATACGCTTGCAGGTCCTACATCGATATCGTAACGCAAAACAAATTGAGGGATCATGACGTTCCTGTTTACATCGAAAACATAGAGGAAATTTTCTTTGTTTCCAATGTCGGTCATTGACATGAATTTGAGCAGGTCTTTTATGTTCAACTTTATTTTGAGTTGGGAAACTTTGTTGCCTGGCTTGATATGCTGTGCTTTGAGTATGGGAAGTGGCTTGTTGTTCTAAGCTAGTTAATAATATCGACAAGAGTATTTGAATGAGTCTTTGTCAGTTGCATTGCATTTTCTACTCTAATCGCAATGGATGTCAATTCATCAATTGTAGATGGATTGGAAATAATAACTTGTTGTCGGATATATGCTATCAATCCATTCATCGTTGCCCAGAAAATGATTTGATCAGACACTGGAATTAAAGAACCCTTGTATTTGATCTTTATAATGAAATCCCTTACAGGTTCATCATCATGCTGAAATGTGCTGAACAAGTTTGCAATCTCAGTATATTTCATAATGTCTGGTGCTGAATGATGTGCTTTAAAAGCTCTCGATAATTTTGTAAAATCATTTTGTTCATCATCGGTTAAAGAGCGATACCAAGCAGATGCTTTATCAGTGAGAAGTATGGGAAATAATTGAGCTCTCTTTTCACTTGGTAATTGGCAAAGGTTACATACATCTTCAAAGTTTCTGAGCCATTCAACGGCTTTATCAGAGGATCCATCAAATTTGCCTAGGGCATCCATGTTTAAAAGCCCTGAGTAGTCCATTTTGTATTGTAAATCAGAATACATTGAAAATCCCGATTAGATGCTGTAGTGTTACCTTCTGAAACTTACGCTAAAAAGGTAAGTAAGCCACATTCTCCGCCATCTATCACGAACTTGAATTTGCTCTATATATATGATTTGGAAGTTGATATAAGAAGTTGGGGGAAATTAGCAATAGAGCTTTACGAGAGTACTGGGGACCTTCAGAAAGTAATAGTAACAACACCTGGTCTGAATTAACTTCTATATTCTGATATATATATTATGTACCCTGATGCATATGTTATGATGGGATGAACATGAACAATAAATTAACATAACAGGGCATCAATATAATATGCATAAGAATGGTATAATTTAACTAAGTTATTCCTTTTGAGCATTGAGTAATATACATATGAAATAACCTGAGTAGTACATCTCATTATGAATATTAGCATAGTATGTATGACACAGTTGATCATGGTTATTAGCAATGTATAAGTTTAATTATTGAAATGTCACTGTCGACTATAGTTAGGTTGATCGAAGTGGAATAATTTATGTAGCCCTGTATATTTGGTTAGAATCATTAAAATGTAGTCCATATTACACACCGCCGCATGTGGCTAGATTTACTGAAGTAATATTTTGGACACCGCCATGTATGGCTAACATTATTGAAATATGATTGATTTATACTGCCGCATTTGGCAGGTACTTGTATTTCCAAGTATGTGGTTTGAAGCTATATCATGAATGGAATCATTGTTATTCCGAGAGGCATTGGGCCATGTACTTGGCTCCATCTTAGCCTACTCATATGAGATATATATGAAATATCATGTTCAGAAACATCATCCTGGGGACCCCTTTTAGTAATAGGACCTTATACAATGCTTCATTCTAATGTTCACATGCGACACATCTCTACCAAGCTAGACAATGTGAAATGATAATCAATCTGGAGTAATAATTCATACATATTGAAATGAGATTGAGATAGGTAGTATAAATGATAAAAAACCTGCCACTAGCACTAATATTGATATATATATACTAGTTAACAATTAAACCATCATGTTACGGTTACATTCTTGAATAGGTGATAGGTATTGAATATGTCTATATTACTTAACTTCGAATTATGGTTCTCTATTTCCATGTTGCACTGCCTGCTGCACTCCTCACATCCAAGTCTATGTCCTCACTTTAACTAAACTAAAACTGTGAGTGAGATAGTAATTTGGGTGGCTGGCCCGGGATTCTCGAAAGGGCCGAGTGGCACCTCTCCTTAACCCCTCATTTTAATGCCTTTATTGAGATGAATCAAAAAAAAAAAAAATAATAATAATAAGCATTTTATGTTTGACTTTATCGTTTCTTTTTCCGCTTTTTCTTCGAGTTTGGTTTCTCAGTTGAAGAAGGTGGAGAATTCTGCAGTAAGAGGAGTTCTAATTTTTTCTTTTTGTTCATGCTGTTGTTCTATTTTTCTTTTTGGATGTCAAATTGTTCTTGATGTTGTTGTTGTTGGTATTGCATTTCTTTCTCCACTATGTCGGTTCTTCTTTTGGAGTCAGCAATGATTTCCTCCGTAGACATGGTGGAGGCTGCACTGATGTTGTTGTTGGTGCTGGTGGAGCTGGAGGACACCGGGATGTGTTGGTAATCCGGTGTCCGAGGTGTATAATTGTCCAGTTCCACGTCGAAGCTGGCGGCAGGAACATCTGGGGTGGTATCCACGTCCCTGTCTCCGCTAGCCTCGACGACGACAGCAGGGACCTCCGGCAGATCCACGGAATCCCTGCTAGCTGGTGCTATGTCGTCAGTCTCCATGCAGGTCGAGTCGTCTGGGCGTCTCTCAGACAACTTCGACCCGCCGGCTATGACTTTGGACGGCTGAGCCACACGGGAAGGGGCGACTGGCCGATCAACAGTCACCCCCTTCTGCTTCTTCCATTTCGCCCGTCTGGCAGCGTCCCTTCTTTTCTGTGAGGGTGTCTTTCTTTTGGGAGGCCCCTTCTTCATTGTACAGCGGGTCTTGGCGTTCCTGTTCTCGGCAGAAGACTTCTGGGTGCCAGCTTCTTCTGTCCGGAATTCTATACAGAGAACCAGAGAGCCCCTGTTAGCTTGGAGAGACCAACTAACACCGTCAACTAACCGGCTTTTCTGAATAGCAGCCAACGCGGCCTCAGGGATTAGCTCCATAATCCGTCCTGAGCCTAATCCAAAACCATCTCAGTCTGGCGTCTACACGAGGGCAGTTACAACCGGGGTCGCGACCGCACAACTCACTCGTGTAGGCGCTCTAGCAAACGAGGAACTAATGGAGCCAAATAAAATTTGACTTGTTCGCTCCACCCGCAGCTAGAGAACTAAAACTGCCCTTATCATTGGAAAATATAAGTATTTATTTCTTTTTAAGAAGGCAGTGGTTGGTCAATATATAAATCATTATGTCACCTCCCCATGCCAGAGGCTCATTTGATAATCAAGTTAATTGAATCCTTTATGGTTAATTGGCAGGGATTCTTTTAACACCTCTTTGTGCCATTCATTAATTAACATGTTAAAGTCGTCTGAGCCTGTAGGCCATGTAATTAAAAAGTGGTTGGAATACTAGCTGTATTGTTACTGTGACTTAATGAACAATGGAGTAATTTAATTATTATTTTGTATAATGTTGCCTCTAAATTACATCTGGCCATATTTCTAGTTTGTATGCAACAAACCCATTATTTCATTATTTACTATCGAATCTGGTCTGTCATATATGCAACAAAAATATTATACCGCTGGACTTGTTTTGTTTTGTTTTTGCTAAATCTGCCATTTACATCCGCCACCGGTCAGCCTGGTCTCACCACCCTCGGCCTGGTCTCACCACCCCGTCCTGGTATCATTACCCAGCATGGTTTCGTCGCCTCCCCGGTTATGCTTCATCCTCTCCCATGCTCCTTCATTAGCCAAATTATATAATTTTCGATGGTCTGTAACTTGGACATTTCTCAACCGATTTACAAAATTCTTTCAGGAGGATCATTAGTACGACAGTAAAAATAGTTGAAATCATCGAAGAAAAAAAAATTGCGAAAATTTTGCCCCCACCCAAAACCCAAAAATATAAGTCCGTCCCTGTTCAAAACTTGTTTTCGTAGCAAGTTGCTAACGAGTGACTGCATAAAAGCTCTCAAATATGGATACCATGCATGTTACAGGCGGACACAGGATATGAAATAAATCGAATTTTTCGAATAATGGGCGACAACTCTGTAGAAAAAGCGCGGACATAAATTATTAATGTATGGATTCAATAGGGCATCATGAGTCCCAATAATATTAAATCCTAATTGAAGTTGGCTAGCCTATTTTATTCAGATTAAGACATTTCATTGACTGTATCATAAGTTTATTGCCATACATGCTGTATTCAACATTTCATCAATTGTGTGTTATCTGTATCCACTGCCAGAATGTACACAGTGTACCACGTGAACAAAATTGTACTAACTTTCTGATATGTTGTTTTATCTGGGCACACTCCACAGTACTACAATGTGAGACTATGAGTATCCAATAGCCATAGCCCAAGTAATCAAAATGTAATCATGATTATAGGTACATTTGAAGTAATCGACTATGATTACTTGTAATAAAAAAAATGTCATGATTACTGATTACAGGCGATTACTCCAAATTTTGTAATCGATTACTTTGATTACGATTACTGATTACGATTACCCTAACCCTGCATTGTTATACAATAAACAAATGCATCAAGAAAATTTGCGCGATGTTTATAGACATTTTGGCAATCCACGTTGTTTACTCAGATGGAGGTTCCCCCTGGCAATAAGTATATTGGTATCATATCATGACTTTCCACAATTCAAATACAAACAAAAGATCACTATATGTTAAAATGTGTTTGGCCGTTATACATAATGCGCACCTCCAAAATAGTATTGCTCAATTGTGTAAATTGTGTCAATTGCGTGTGGTGCTCATATGTGATAATCTTGCCAAATACAGATATGACCATTAGCCACTGTATACCAAAAATTATTGAAATTGGTTCATATTTGTTGTTATCAAGCTGGACGGACACACAAATGGTTGGACGCAGTATTCAAGACTTGGGGTATAAAAATCGGGCAATACTCTAAATACTTTAAATTTTTAATTATAACTCATTATGAATGAAAGCCGAAATTCTGTTATTTTTTACTACAGTTACAATCCAGTCTTAAAACAGTGTACGATATAATCTTATCAGATTTATGTCTCTAGAATTCCTATTCAGATCCAATTTCTATTCTAATGGGTTTCCCACATAACCATTGTTCATGTCATCTGATAAGATTATCGTCAGCTTTAAAAGAGGCTAGTTATAGTCTTGACACCAAGCTGTGTCAGAAACAAACACAGGCCAGTTTGCTTCAATAGTTTAGCTTTTTCGGTGGACAAAAACAGTCCAAGAATATGAACAAAGCAATGCAGTAACAGTTCATTTTCTTCTTACTTTCTCATGACAAGATTCTTCAGAGTCAAACTCGCTTGTTGAAACAGAATCACTAGATTCATCATCATAATCCACAATGCTTGGCAGTATGCCAATAACTTGTGCACATTGGGAGTTATTATCACCTGGAATGGCAACACTCTCCGAGATTATCCCTCTTACATTGGGATCACAGTTATTGTTAGTGTTGTTACTGTCATTCTGAGTTGAAGCTGATCTATATCCATCTGAAAAGGAAAATATGACTAAATCACAGAATCTACAAATATTAAGCAGAGACTTCACTGACACAGAGTCAGTTAAACTAAGTGGGTTTATGGCATTGAATTAAAAAAATATTCTTGCCTAAAAGTTAATAAGTGCGCAGATGATACTTAAATGATAAGCTTGTGCAACCATGGATAGTAGGGATGCGGACCGGTACGACAGTGATGGTCCGGTCCAGTGAAGAGGCAGTCTGGTCAGGTCCAGCTCTAGTTGGTCCAGTATTCTTGTCTGGACCGGTCCAATCATTATAAAATACCTTAAATAAATACCTTACTTTTTTTTACATGTTCAATAGTGTTACAGAAAGTGTCAAGTTACATGCAGCCAGGCAAGCTTGTATTAAATTATAGACATATATATAATACATTGTATGCACATTGTGGCAATGTGTAGTGTATTTTCTTATCTTCATAGATGTATAGAAGTTACAGAACATTTGAATAAATGTGCTTAGAATTTGTGACTGTGACTCACATTATAGTCTGTAGTTCACGTTTCCGCTATCCCCAACATGCTATGATTGGTTTAAGTGCAAATGCTCAAAGTCTTTCAGCACTCAAAACATTTTGTTCTTATAATTGCCTACTGACATATTCCAGATAGATTGGTCAATTTCCGACATGCGTACCACCATATCGGTATAGTTACTGGGAGTTAGATATTGCCAACTCAAGGCACATACCTAGCGGTATACATCATGCATATAATTTTATAGAGACTCAGACTGGCTGGTTTGTATATTTTCGCAGATGATTTTTGATGACATAATTGCATGAGGAAGATGAAAAACCAAGACAACATGAGGAAGATGACAAGCAGTCGCAGACGACGGGATCCCCCGCCGAATTGTGCAGTTGGGGAAGTGCATTCTCAATAATGTTTGCGTTCTCAGTATGTGTTAAACAAGAGGTGGGATTTTGTCAAAAAGACTGGCTTGCGAACTCATTTTAGGTACTGACATTTGTGGAAATGAGCCCTGTGACGTCGTCCATTTGCACAAAAAAAAAAAGAAAGTCCAATAACTCTGCTGAAAATATCCGGCCGGACCTGGTTTGCGAACTCGTTATAGATACTGGTCAAGTGAACTCATATATCAAATATCTTTGAAATCCGTTGAGATTTGTGGAAATGAGCCCTGTGACGTAGTCTATTTGCTATTTGGTAAATTCAACAAAAATAATAAAGTCCAATAACTCCGGTAAAAATATCCGGCCAGACCTGGCTTGCGAACTCATTCTAGGTAATGGTCAGGTCACTAGCCAGAGGGATCAACATAATCTACTGGACGAACCATGGCTGTGTCCAATATGATAATTGTTTTTAATCTGACCTGAAAATTGCATTAAATCCTAACAGCTTGTTGTCTAGCTCCACAGAAATATACACGGCCATGGGAAGGGACGATTATGATACACCTGACCGACCACAGTTCGACTCGGTGTGATCGCAAAATCCTTGCATCTAGACTGGCCTCGAGCATATTTTCCAAGCGTTGGAAATTTCAAACCTGGGGTCAAGTTAAACGGTTACTACGGTTGAAAAAAACCCTGAGAAGAATATGATGAATGTAGGTTTGTGGTACGCTATAGAACTAGGTGTGACTGTCCCAATGGGAATAAGGATACACCCCCCGTGTTTATAAAATACTAAGATGTTTCACATGTCAATAAACATTTAGTTAACATAATAACATAACAGTTCCCATTGTAGGTGCACAACCCTAACCCTAATTTTAAACCTATTGACCAAAAAGTGTAGGAATAAAAGCAATTGCACAGGTTCCCATGGTACTAAATATATGTGCCAAGTTTTTTAAAAATTGACCCAAAAATGTAGGAATAAAAGCTCGGACAAAATTATGCATGTTGCAAAAACATTTCTAAGTCGAAAAAGGGGATAACTCCACCAAAAAATGTCGGACAGACGTCATAATCGCAGGTACACAGGTTCCCATGAGACTAAATATCTGTGCCAAGTTTTTAAAAAATTGACCTAAAAATGTAGGAATAAAAGCTCAGACAAAATTATACATGTTGCGAAAAATTTCTAAGTCGAAAAAGGGGGGGGGGGGGGATAACTCCACCAAAAAATGTCTGACAGACGTCATAATCACAAGTGCACAGGTTCCCATAGTGGTTGATGTCTGTGCCAAGTCTCACGGTCATGCGCATAGAACTGTCAGGAAATGAAAAAATATACAGGTCCGAAATTCATCTGGAATTGCCTTAAAGGAATTAGTCTGTCAAAAAAATATTTTTTTTATCGTCATAATACTAATAATATATGTCTAACAGACCCATTTCGCCAAGAAAATTCAAAATCGAGCAGATAGTATTTTTATTATTATGATATTAAAAAAATCGCGGAAATATCCGAAGTCAGTCACGTGAGTGCGATCACATGACCACAACGCGGTCACATGACCGATCATCTGCATCGACACTTACCGATGACAGCGGTGGGTGGAGCTTTAAATAATTCCGCCAATCGCGTAACGAGTTGATAAATTACGCTGGTTAATTACCTAAGCCTTTACGATAAATAGCGATTACGGAATAAAACTGTTTGAATGTGCTGAATTATGAACTGGCTTTGCTAGAATGTTGGATTATATAACGAATAATGATGGCTAAAATGTACTTTGAGGCGATAAAAGTTGTTTGAAATGAGATTAATTTATGCAGAAATGCAATGAGCGAGCGGAATTTCGTGCGAAACTAATTTAACTGTTTCTGAAAGAATACAAGTTAGGCCATATACGGGTACTTCATTCTTCGTTGTATGGTACCAATTTCGGAAGCTAGTTTACACACTAGTGTCATCCCGTTGTGCGCTATATGCGTACAATTAAATACAAATGGGGTGTGATTAAAAAGGTGGTGGTTATTGCACTAGTACATGTATCATGATGGCTTATATTCGTCATAATAATGTTCCTCTCTGTTTCTTCACACGAAACATTTTGTGTGGAGAAGTGCACGACTGTGAACAGCTTGCTAAAATCCTTCCAGTCAAGATCGATAAGTGAGTAAACAAAATAATTCACTCGAATACACAACAGACTGTTGAAACTACAATAATTATTAATTAGGCTGCAGTTTGGCATAACGACATTTTTTTTAATTGAAGGCTAGGCTGGCATTGTTTTTCAGTTTGTGTTTGTTCGTTTTATTTTACGTTTTATTTTACATATTGACTTTCTAGAGAGGATTTTTTTGAATTGTTAGCATAGAAAAACTCCAATGATTGCCTCTAACAAAGAGCGTCCATGTTTTCGTCGCGGTGTAGACAATAAAGAGCGTTCTCAATTATGAACGTGCTCTATTTCGATATGTCATGGGTGATTTTGTATGTGGTATTGTGACAATTAAATATAAAGAGCGGCCATGCTTCCGTCTCCCAAAAGCGGTAGACAATAAAGAGCGTTCTAAATTACGCACTGTGTTGTCTTTTTGGAGGTACTAAATAATGGATCGCCAGCCCAGTGTTTATATAAATTTGGGCGCTTCTTATATATGTATGACCCGAGAGATAATGTTCTTTCTATTCACTTTGTGGCATTTTAGAGTGCAAACAAGTTCGCCACTGACACTGATGAATACTCACTGAGTGATTACAAATACGCGAGACAATCGAAGCACTAATTACTGCCATCTATTTACCAAAACAGACACGGGCCGGCATGTTATTAATGGCTACAAAAACAACAACGATTCTAGGCGCTATTAATTACTTTATTCACATAATTATTGTCTTCTAGTCCAGATAAACGCCCAAAGCGTAACGTTATCTATACACCACACGCGCACATACAGTCTTATTAAAACCAGACCTAATTTTCATTACTTTCAACTTAGTTGACTGTAAGGAAACCTTGGTCTAGTAATTAACTAGACTGGCGCACATACGACTCCGCATTTTAGTATCGGCTGACTTACGATTACGTCATCGTAGTCTGCATAATAAACTCCGGCTCCGAATCTGTGTTTTTAATTTGCTCCCCACAAGTACGTCACTCGTAGTTTAGTCACGGAAATCTCCGAATACCGGTGGTGGTATTATTTATTTATTTTACGGGTTATTTATTATGCGATCGGAATGGGACTTTGATCATTTTAATCACAACAGGGAGGGCTTTCCGATTGCGTTTTGTAGTTTCTAGACCGAATGCTCCATCAGAATATCTATAAAAATAAGATATTGCTGGTGATGACAATAGCTCACAAACGCCTTTGGTGTGTTGAGCTAAAAACTATGACTCCCATCTAGTGGTCATCCCGAAGATCCATATGAAATTTATTGACGTTCGAACGAGGGATATCATCTGAAGGGAGTGCCAAATTATTTAGTCATACAAACTTTTATTACAAAGAGTCAAATCCAAGATAGCCACATTTTTCGACTAAATTCGGAACAACTTGATGTCTCCCATCTATTGGTCACCCAAAATATCCCTATGAAGTTTGGTGATGATTGGATGAGGGATTTGGTGTGCCAAAGGATTTAGTCATGCAAATAAAATCCAAGATGTCTGCCGGCAGCCATGTTTTTCACAGAAAATCTCCAATCTTGAGGTGATCACAAATATGCCTATAAATTTTCAAAACAATTCTCTAAATGCTGGCTTCATCATGTGCTGATTGATTCAAATTTGAAATGCAAAATGGCTGTTCAAAAAATTCTGAAAAAAATTTATGGCTCCCATCTAGAGGTCACCCGGAAGATATCAAGTTTGGTGATTATCGGATGAGGGAGGTGGCTGATAGGGTCAGCCGAAGAATTTAGTCATACAAAGAGTATAATCCAAGATGGCTTCTGGTGGCCACGTTTATCAATGAAATTCGGAAAAAAAACTTTATGGCTCCCATCTAGTGATCACCTAGACAATCCATACGACGTTTGGTGATGATCGGATGAGGGATTTAGTAGTATTTAGTCATTCAGAGAGTAAAATCCAACATGGCTGTTTTATGTCCGAATGACAAATGTCTTTTAATGTGCCACCTGTATGTTCAGATATGTTCTCATTTTTGTGTTCCGGAGATAACAGAAAACAATTTGCCCATTGAAATGTCCCATTGCTGGTCTAAAAACAAACTTTATGGTAAACGAAAGTCGAAATGAAGTGATAAACTCCTGATTGTTCAATCTTTGAGAGCTATAAATCAAATTAAACACACACGGATGGTGATAGTGATATTGAAAAATCACAGTTCAATTTTGAAATAATAATTTGGCTTTTTAAGAAAATACTTACCATTTTAAGGGCCGTCACGCTAATTTTTATAACACTGCAGAGAGGGGCAACTTAGCATTTATTGATGCGCACAGGACAATTATGCGACTTCAGATGGATTTAGCAGGAGCAGTGGGCCGCCAGTGAAATTAAAAAATAAAACATTATTTATGGCCCTGGCTTCCACCCTATTTGACCCGGTGACCTCATTTGAAAAAAAATCACCCAAGGACCCTTCATACCAAATATGAACCGATTCCGCCCGATGGTACTTAATAAGAAGTCGTTTTAAGAATCATTACATATGGAAAGAGTTATGACCCTGGCTTCGCAACTATTGACTTGTTTTAACTCGTTCTAACAAATCTGAATGTGAGTCACCTAGGGAACATCCACACCAAATATGAACCCATTCGGTTATGCAGAAGATGTTTAAAGAATTGTTGACGGACGGATGGACGAGGAGCGATGACTTATAGCTCCACTGGAGACTTCATCTCAGGGGAGCTAAAAAAAACAATTGCTGAATTTTCCTGGAGTTAGATGCCTAGTTGCAAGGATTTTGCAGTTTTTATGGTCAGATTTCAAAATGTTTTTCCACTGGACCGAACCGATCGATATAGTCGGCGGCCAGGTTTTTCATTGAAAATTTTACAAATTTGATAGCTCCCACCCCCTACACACTTTAGCACAGGCAGCCAGTGTGAGATAGCTGGGTGAGATTTCCCTGTCTCACATAACACGTGACCATCTATCTCACACCACCCACGTGACTGCTTTGCCTATTTAATTAAGAGCCGGAACTAATTTAACAATCCGTCATCATGTTTTGTGTGGCACGTTCCTTGCACTTGAGAATTCCTTGATGCCCTGTGTGAATGTTGTTAATGACTTCCGATCTTAACCCTTCTGGAATTACGATTCTTTTGCGGTATAACACAAGTCCTCCTGCATGTGATAGTTCTCCGCGCACTGAGAAGAATCCACCAAGATTTTCAGGCACAGATTTCGCACTATCTGGCCATCCGTCGCGCACTAGAGTAATCACTCTTTGCATCTCAACGTCATTTTGCACTGAGTCTTTTATTCGTGACAACAATAAGTCTTTCACTTGCAAGTGTTCTTGAACTGATTCAACGTACATATTCACGTCACTCTCACACTCGTCAATCTCACTGCTGTCTTCCATTAAAATTGGCGCTCGAGAGAGGGTGTCTGATACCATCATGTCTTTGCCCTGAACGTACTCAGCTTTGACGTTAAAGCATCGTAGGCGCATGAGAAGCCTTTGGCATCGCAAGGGAGCCTTGTCGATGTCATACTTATTAATTAAAGGTACCAACGGCCTATGATCAGTGAGCAAAGTAAACGAATCCAAACCAACGAGGTACCTGGACATTTTTTCACATGTCGAAACTCCCGCCAGTAACTCCTTCTCAATTTGAGCCCAATTGCATTCAGAATTTGTTAGCGTCCTCGAGCAATAGGCCACCGGAGCTAACTCTGACCAAATTTTGAGAAACAGGGCCCCACCAAGACCATAGCTGGACGAGTCCGCACTTACAACGACAGGTTTGCTCTGGTCATAGTAGGCTAATGTCAGAGCAGTTGTTAATTTGGTCTTAACTACTTCGAACGCTTTCTCCTGTTCGGGTCCCCAAAACCATGCCTGTTCCTTCCTAAGAAGGTCCGTAATAGGGCTGAGGATTTTTGATAAGTTAGGCACATTCCTTCCTAGGTAATTGACCATACATAGTAACCTCTGCAATTCCTTTACGTTCTCTGGCACCTTGAGGTCTGAAACGGCTTGAACCCGCTTGGGGTTTGGGCTGATTCCGGCCAAACTAATACTGTGTCCAAGCCTTGACTTATTAAACTCACATTTATCTTTGTTGAGTCGTAGACCTGATGACTCAATTCACTCCAGCACCTTGGCTAACCTGAAATCGTGCTCAGCCTGATCCTTACTGTAAATGATACAATCGTCGATCAGGCAATCGACTCCTTCCAGTCCTTGGATCAGCTCAACCATCTTACGTTGATATATTTCCGGCGCGGAAGATATTCCGTATGGAACACACTGAAAACAATATCTAGCGAAAGGAGTGATGAAACATGTCAGCTTGGCACTGGCAGGGTCAAGAGGAATCTGGTAAAAACCTCCAGAAGCATCGAGCTTGCTGAAATTATTCATACCTGTGAATTTCGGCGATATGTCATCGAGATTCGGCATTATGAATCTCTCCCGCTTCACCGATTGGTTAAGCTGTTTAAGGTCTACACATATACGTACCTTTCCCGATGGTTTCAGCACAGGCACCATCGGAGCGCACCAATCTGTCGGCTCCGTCACCTCGACTATTATCCCATCGGATACAAGGCGATCTAACTCATCCTTTGTCTTGCTGAAAAGTGGAAAAGGAACCCTACGGGGAGTGGCTATGCTATAAGGTTTAGCATCAGGCTTTAATTCGATCCGAACAGGAGAGCAATTCACTAGCCCACTAGTACCAAACACCTCTTGGCGAATTTCCTCGACCCTTTTCACCAAGGCCATTGCAGTGGCAGCACCTCTGCCCAGAAGATTGTTCTGGTGGTTACCCAATACAACAAATATCCGAAAAGCGTAACGTTTACCCTCCCGGAAAGTTTGGGGCAATAAATTGACCCTTACAACTTACATTACTCCCAGGGCTATTTAAGACGGCGTGTACTGGTTTGAGTTTGGGTCTGCGTTTTAGTTTGAAGTAGGTAGGCTCAGACATGACGGTCGCATCCGCTCCCGTGTCAATTTTAAAACATACATTCGACTCACATATATTGAGACAAGTATTCCAAGGTTCACTCTCTTTCGAATCACAATCAATAGTTCCAAGGAAATATTCAGATGAACATGCTGAATTGGATTTGTCCTCTTCCCGCGTAACTTCGCTGATGGAGTTCTTTTTCTTATTTCGGCAACATATTGCGAAATGGTTGTATTTCAGACACGCTCGGCACTGTTTACCCTTCGCCGGGCATGTCTCTTCCTTCCCGTGAAACCGATTGCATTGCTCGCAACGGCGATTTGTCTTGGGCTGCGAACTTGAATGATTCTTCCCTTTATGCCACTGTTTCTGTGACTGTCTGTAGCTCTTATTACGGATCTCATCAAAACTTGCGTTATTTTGTTGAAGATTCTTAATTTGTCCCTTAACCAGCTCACTTTGTCTGGTTGTCGACACCGCACTATCCAGTGTTAAATCCGGTTGAAGTTAAAGTTTCTCTGACAGTTCTGTATCGAGAATACCAATAAATATCCTGTCTCGGATCTGCTCTGGTTTAGTCGCTTTAAAGTCACAAGTTTCCGCCAGTTCATATAAACTGCGGACATATGCTTCAACAGATTTGCCCGTTTGCTGTTTTCTATTGTGGAACCTAGCCCTTTCGTGTATAACATTCCTTTTTGGCACGAAATGTTCCTCGAACTTTTTGAACACAACGTCAAATTTATGTTCGTCATCCCCCGCTAGTCCAAACGACTTGAACACGTTCTCCGCCTCCCGCCCCATCGCATAAATAAGTGAGGAGACCTGAACTGTCCTGTCCTCCTTGTCCAGCTTTGAAGCAGTCCGGTAGCGTGAGAAGCGCTGTTGTTTAGTGATGGGGTTTCCAAGCTGGTGTTCTTTTAGTACTGCATCCTCAAGTTTCGAAAGGGCAGCGCTGCGTGCTCCATATAATGCATTACAGTTAATAAGGAAGTGTTCCAACGTCTCAGGTGCTTTTCGACAGAGCTGACAAGTAGGGTCTACTTCATTCTTGTTGTACTTGGCACGGTTTGACTGGAGAGTGTAGGTGCCGGTAACGATTTTTGCTTTGACAGGTATTCGTGTATAATCACGGCTACTGAGCTGACAAGTCTGAATAACTGGATACAGGTTCCAGAGTGATAGATCTTGGAGAGATAGTTGAGTGAGGGATACAGGATAGCTTCATTGAGAATAAGTTGTCACCAATGCTTGTTCACCGCTTTATTAGCTCAACTTTACTTTGTAAAGTTTGAGCTATTGACATGGCTTTGTCGTCTGTCGTCCGTGTGCGCGTGTGTGCGTAAGGCATCAACAATGCAGGCTACAGGTCGTACCTTTGGTCGGATCATTATGAAATTTGTCATAGCTGTTGACATCAACATTTAGACCCAAAAACATGGCCGCCAGCAGCCATCTTGGATTTTACTCTTTGTATGACTAAATTCTTTAGCACGGGCTACAGGTCGTACTTTTAGTCTGATCATCATAAAATTTGTCAAGAATGTTAATACATGTAGATGGGAACGAGTCATTTTGGGGTCATTCGGCCAAAAAACATGGCCGCCAGCAGCCATCTTGGATTTTACTCTTTGTATGACTAAATCCTTTAGCACGGGCTGCAGGTCGTACCTTTAGTCTGATCATCATACAATTTGTCATGGATGTTAACAATGACATGTAGTTGGGAAAGAGTAATTTTGGGGTCATTCGGCCAAAAAACATGGTCGCCAGCAGCCATCTTGGATTTTACTCTTTGTATGACTAAATCCTTTAGCACGGGTTACAGGTCGTACCTTTAGTATGATCATCATAAAATTTGTCATGAATGTTAATAATGACATGTAGATGGGAACGAGTCATTTTGGGGTCATTCGGACAAAAAACATGGCCGCCAGTGGCCATATTTGTTTTCAAAATTCAATCCATTAGCACGTGCCACAGGTCGCATTGTTCGTCTGATCATCATGATATTTGTCATGGATTTTAATATTGACATGTAGATAGGAACGAGTAATTTTGGGGTCATTCGGCCCAAAAACATGGCCGCCAGCAGCCATCTTGGATTTTACTCTTTGTATGACTAAATCCTTTAGCACGGGCTACAGGTCGTACCTTTAGTCTGATCATCATAAAATTTGTCATGGATGTTAACAATGACATGTAGATTGGAACGAATCTTTTTGGGGTCATTCGGCCAAAAAACATGGCCGCCAGCAGCCGTCTTGGATTTTACTCTTTGTATGACTAAATCCTTTAGCACAGGCTACAGGTCATACCTTTTATAGTCTGATCATCATAAAATTTGTCATGGCTTTTGAAATTGGAATGTAGATGGGAACGAGTCATTTTGGGGTCATTCGGACGAAAAACATGGCCGCCAGTGGCCATCTTTGATTTCAAAATTCAATCCATTAGCACGGGCCACAGGTCGTACTGTTTATCTGATCATCATGAAATTTGTCATGAATGTTAATATTGACATGTAGATGGGAACGAGTCATTTTGGGGTCATTCGGCCAAAAAACATGGCCGCCAGCAGCCATCTTGAATTTTACTCTTTGTATGACTAAATCCTTTAGCACGGGCTACAGGTCGTACCTTTAGTCTGATCGTCATAAAATTTGTCTTGGATGTTAATATTGACAAGTAGATGAGAACGAGTCATTTTGGGGGTCATTCGGCCAAAAAACATGGCCGCCAGCAGCCATCTTGGATTTTACTCTTTGTATGACTAAATCCTTTAGCACGGGCTACAGGTCGTACCTTTGGTCTGATCATCATGAAATTTGTCATCGATGTTAACAATAACATGTAGATGGGAACGAGTCAATTTGGGGTCATTCAGCCAAAAAACATGGCCGCCAGCAGCCATCTTGGATTTTACTCTGTGTGTGACTAAATTCTTTACTGCTCATTTTTACACTCCTTTTTATGTTTACCCATACCATAGTATGGTAAACATAGTGTCGTTGCCCGGATTGACCACTCGTCGTTCGTCCGTCTGTCCGTAGACACTTTACGAGTAATGCGATAACTCAAACATTTTGTATCCGATCGAAACCAAATTTTGTATATAGTTAGGGAGCCCGCATATGTTCTATTTACACTTTTGCGTACAAAAGGTTTGACCCCCTAAAGTTGGTACCAATAATGGAACATTCAGAAAACGACATGAATATATATTTCTTAAGTTGATCGTATCGATTTAGGGATGTATTGGTTGTAATAGTGCAACGTTCCAGGGGTGTACGCACATACACACACGTTGGACGAATGCAATCATGTAAATAAAAGTGATTTTTTACGTTTTGAGGGGTGACCCGATGACCCCCTTCTTATCTTAAAACCCCAGGAAAAGTTGCTTCTTAAGTTGTGTTTTTATAATTAGTATATATCAAAGTACTTTAAGACAAAAAATTATGGATGTACGCGAAAGTGTAAAAAAAAGTGAAAAATCACGTTTTGGGGTTCAGCATGGGACCCCCTTTCTTATCTGAAAACCCCAGGAAAATCCCTTTCTTAAGTTGTGTTTTCTTAATCAGTACACTTAGGAGTATCATCAAACCAAAATTCATCGATGTACGCGGAAGTGTAAATAGAAGTGATTTTTGGCACTTTTTGGGGTTCTAAACCCCAGGAATGCGCAACTTAAGAAATCGGTTTTTCAGAATGTTCCATTATTGGTACCAACTTTAGTGGGTCAAACCTTTTGTACGCAAAAGTGTAAATAGAACATATGCGGGCTCCCTAACTATATACAAAATTTGGTTTCGATCGGATAAAAAATTTTGAGTTATCGCATTACTCGTAAAGTGTCTACGGACAGACAGACAGACGGACGAACGACGAGTGGTCAATCCGGGCAACGACACTATGTTTACCATACTATGGTATGGGTAAACATAAAAATGAGCAGTAAAGAATTTAGTCACACACAGAGTAAAATCCAAGATGGCTGCTGGCGGCCATGTTTTTTGGCCGAATGACCCCAAATTGACTCGTTCCCATCTACATGTTATTGTTAACATCGATGACAAATTTCATGATGATCAGACCAAAGGTACGACCTGTAGCCCGTGCTAAAGGATTTAGTCATACAAAGAGTAAAATCCAAGATGGCTGCTGGCGGCCATGTTTTTTGGCCGAATGACCCCCAAAATGACTCGTTCTCATCTACTTGTCAATATTAACATCCATGACAAATTTTATGATGATCAGACTAAAGGTACGACCTGTAGCCCATGCTAAAGAATTTAGTCATACAAACAGTATAATCCAAGGTGGCTGCAGGCGGCCATGTTTTTTGGCTGAATGACCCCAAAATGACTCGTTCCCATCTACATGTCATTGTTAACATCCTTGACAAATTTTATGATGATCAGACTAAAGGTACGACCTGTAGCCCGTGCTAAAGGATTTAGTCATACAAAGAGTAAAATTCAAGATGGCTGCTGGCGGCCATGTTTTTTGGCCGAATGACCCCAAAATGACTCGTTCCCATCTACATGTCAATATTAACATTCATGACAAATTTCATGATGATCAGATAAACAGTACGACCTGTGGCCCGTGCTAATGGATTGAATTTTGAAATCAAAGATGGCCACTGGTGGCCATGTTTTTCGTCCGAATGACCCCAAAATGACTCGTTCCCATCTACATTCCAATTTCAAAAGCCATGACAAATTTTATGATGATCAGACTATAAAAGGTATGACCTGTAGCCTGTGCTAAAGGATTTAGTCATACAAAGAGTAAAATCCAAGACGGCTGCTGGCGGCCATGTTTTTTGGCCGAATGACCCCAAAAAGACTCGTTCCAATCTACATGTCATTGTTAACATCCATGACAAATTTTATGATGATCAGACTAAAGGTACGACCTGTAGCCCGTGCTAAAGGATTTAGTCATACAAAGAGTAAAATCCAAGATGGCTGCTGGCGGCCATGTTTTTGGGCCGAATGACCCCAAAATTACTCGTTCCTATCTACATGTCAATATTAAAATCCATGACAAATATCATGATGATCAGACGAACAATGCGACCTGTGGCACGTGCTAATGGATTGAATTTTGAAAACAAATATGGCCACTGGCGGCCATGTTTTTTGTCCGAATGACCCCAAAATGACTCGTTCCTATCTACATTCCAATTTCAACAGCCATGACAAATTTTATGATGATCAGACTAAATTTACGACCTGTAGCCCGTGCTAAAGGATTTAGTCATACAAAGAGTAAAATCCAAGATGGCTGCTGGCAGCCATGTTTTTTGACCGAATGACCCCAAAATGACTCGTTCCCATCTACATGTCATTATTAACATTCATGACAAATTTTATGATGATCATACTAAAGGTACGACCTGTAACTCGTGCTAAAGGATTTAGTCATACAAAGAGTAAAATCCAAGATGGCTGCTGGCGACCATGTTTTTTGGCCGAATGACCCCAAAATTACTCGTTCCCAACTACATGTCATTGTTAACATCCATGACAAATTTTATGATGATCAGACTAAAGGTACGACCTGCAGCCCGTGCTAAAGGATTTAGTCATACAAAGAGTAAAATCCAAGATGGCTGCTGGCGACCATGTTTTTTGGCCGAATGACCCCAAAATTACTCGTTCCCATCTATATGTCAATATTATCATCCATGACAAATTTCATGATGATCAGACGAACAGTACGACCTGTGGCCCGTGCTAATGGATTAAATTTTGAAATCCAAGATGGCCTCTGGCGGCCATGTTTTCTGTCCGAATGACCCCAAAATGACTCGTTCCTATCTACATTCCAATTTCAACAGCCATGACAAATATTATGATGATCAGACTAAAGGTACGACCTGTAGCCCGTGCTAAAGGATTTAGTCATACAAAGAGTAAAATCCAAGATGGCTGCTGGCGGCCATGTTTTTTGGCCTAATGACCCCAAAATGACTCGTTCCCATCTACATGTATTAACATTCTTGACAAATTTTATGATGATCAGACTAAAAGTACGACCTGTAGCCCGTGCTAACGAATTTAGTCATACAAAGAGTAAAATCCAAGATGGCTGCTGGCGGCCATATTTTTGGGTCTAAATGTTGATGTCAACAGCTATGACAAATTTCATAATGATCCGACCAAAGGTACGACCTGTAGCCTGCATTGTTGATGCCTTACGCACACACGCGCACACGGACGACAGACGACAAAGCCATGTCAATAGCTCAAACTTTACAAAGTAAAGTTGAGCTAATAAAGCGGTGAACAAGCATTGGTGACAACTTATTCTCAATGAAGCTATCCTGTATCCCTCACTCAACTATCTCTCCAAGATCTATCACCCTGGAACCTGTCATCCAGTTATTCAGACTTGTCAGCTCAGTAGCCGTGATTATACACGAATACCTGTCAAAGCAAAAATCGTTACCGGCACCTACACTCTCCAGTCAAACCGTGCCAAGTACAACAAGAATGAAGTAGACCCTACTTGTCAGCTCTGTCGAAAAGCACCTGAGACGTTGGAACACTTCCTTATTAACTGTAATGCATTATATGGAGCACGCAGCGCTGCCCTTTCGAAACTTGAGGATGCAGTACTAAAAGAACACCAGCTTGGAAACCCCATCACTAAACACAGTCTATTGCAGCTGATTATTGATCCCAGTGCAGCTACCAACGATATTTCAAAAGCTGGTCTTACTGACTTACACTTCCACTCACGGAGACTGACTTATAATCTACATAGAGAGAGATATAATAAGCTTCAACTATTTTCAAAGAAGACGAAGTGACACCCCCAGATTTTAACTGATATTTTATCCAGATGTTTTCTTAGAACTGATATACCGGCATGCTGCCAATCTTAAATGTACATATACACATGTATGTACATACACAATGATGATGGATTTTACGAATATCATTCAACTGTACGAATAACCATGACAGACCGTCGGTGTGCCTTTGAAGGCAGAATCTCCAGATAGGTAACAGGTATGGCCGGGAAAACAGCCGGACGGATTGAGCCCAAACTTCCTATCTAAGGGTAAAATCCCAGATGGAAAGTCATCGCACCGCTTCTGAGAACGTCAGAGCACTCATTCTCCAATCCCCCGCCACCGCAATGGGTAGTTCATGGGTTAATCGCGTGATAGTTACAATGTATCACTGTCGGATACCCATTTAGGTTTGTACGTTTCAAGATGGCGGCGCCCAGTGGACAGGATAAACGGTAAGTGTATATATTGTCTTCAAGCATCAATTAACGACATCTTTCGGTGTTACACCTTTAAACAGTTATGTAGGAATTTGTATACCCAACACCTACGTATCATGCCTTTCGCATGACAGGAACGCGAAATGTTGTATTTGGCGTGTCAAGTTGTCATAAATTTCGAATTTTTATTGAGGCGGCGAAATGTTTGGTTTTTCGTAATTTTTTGGCCATGGGCTCATGGATCCGCAAATTTATGTATTGTCCTGGGTAGATTAGGCTACCACACGTCTTTGGGATGCAAAACTTGTGATATTTTTATTGTCTAACACCGAAAAATGACCTTTGAAAATTTCAAAATGTTCAGGTTCAGATTCGCAATATTTCCGATGATTCTGTTCAGGTTCAGAAACAATTTTTATTCAGGTTTGGAAAATTTTTGTTCAGGTTCGGACGCATCAAAACCTCACCGAGAAGCGAAATGCCCAGCTGCAGTTGCGTTGTTATTCTGCGTGTTACTTATCTTCTATTCGTAAAAAACAAACACGATAAAGGGGAAACACATGGCATGGTTTTAGCCCACTCCGGAATAATTTGGGAAGACTTTCTTATTGCATGCATGCAAGATACATGTATGCACACTTGTGGTTCCCCTCCCAACCCACATACGAGACCACTAAGGTCGCCACAGGTAGATGATCAGATAACTGTCCACAACTGTCGATACATCTTCCTGTTACATGTTAAGTATGCATAGCCATTGAGCTTAGACTGGTATTCACTGGTGATGATGTAACTTTCCAAGCTGCAAAACAAGGTTCAGTCCCCTCGCTTCGCTAAGTTCTGCACTGAACTCTGTACGGAGCTTGCTATCATTCATGTCAATTTCAGAACTGAGTTAAATGGGTAATCTACACCACTTTCAACAAATTCCTGGTAATACCAACGATCTAATGTCGATAATATAATCATATGCAAGCGTAATTAACGAACCAAAGCTAAAACAATCACATAGGGGTTTCTGCTTGTAGCGTTTAAAACAATTCTTGCCAATCACTTTATAGATTCCCACCAAATAAGATTCACATGCATAAGGCTTATGTTTGGTGGGGCTAATTATAAATAGTTATATATGTTCTCGAGAGTGCATGGAACTGAAACTAACCATTATATTATTTGGCGTGCTGCGGGAGCTCTCCGCTTCAGGATGTTCATTTCATCCATAAAATGTCATCATGTCGATTTCAACTATAGTCGACAAACGACGTCATTGTGTAACTTTCACCATTGACCGAATTCGCGTGGAACTGAATGTATCTTCTGCTTTGTTCATAAGTATGTGTTTTCATTCTATTCAAGAAAATAGGATATATATGGATTATCAGATGCATGTAAGTATGCAAACTTATGATAACAATCAAATCCAAATTAAATATTATCTTACTAAGCATTTCCTTTCGCGCGGTAGAGTCTCTACAGAAACATGCAGTATTGCTGAGATACACGTAGATCGTGTTGAGTTGTGGTGATTTTAGTTTATTTAAAAAAATATTAAAACTTCCTAGAGTCTGATGATTTGATCCATTTGTTACACAGGCTTCGTGATTATTAACTTCAACTGATAAGCGCCGACTGCTACGTATGCGCGCAACAGTTTGTCTCAAATAAATTGTTATAAAAACACAGGTTTATGGCCGCGGACATAAGCCGATTATGTGTGATGTAATTTATCCATGAACTTGACACGAAAATGGGACCTTTAAACAGACAAGTTTCATTTTCGTCGAACATGAAAAAAGCAAATTTATTGACGGCAGCTTCGGCAGTCTGAGGGTTAATTAATCCCAAATGCACGGAACTCCTTTACGATATTTCGATAGTACTGTGTTTACTCTATATTCTCTGAAAATTCGGTGTAAAAACTCCCAATAGAACGACTTTTATCAGGCGTTTACTAAAACAGCAAAATATTGAGAAATTAGTGCAATTTTCTGAATTTTCGCATTATTTCATCGCATAAAATCAATTAAAATACGACAAGCAACTGGAAATGTTTTTGAACATTCTAGGAGGGGTACGTGTCCCTGATATATGTTTAAAATTTCTCGCGTAAACTATGACAGGTACCAAAGTTATAATTAGTTTTATAGACCCACCCTAAATCCCCCATAGTAAATGCATGCGGCCGTAAAGCACGTGGCTTTGTTTGGATACTTTCTGGCCCACAATGCAACAGTCAAAATGGTTATCTGTAAAATGGTCTATCGAAACAAGAATTTTGATGCCGAAGTAGCGAAACTAATGCAAACAATATCAGCTGTTTCCCTTGGCAAATTACACATCACTAAATTTGGGTGGAAAATTTCCTACTTGCGCATAAAATAATAGTTCCTACCCAATAGTTAAATATGATGAATAACTATAGATAAAAAAACCAAACCAAACAGTTGAATGTGCCATTAAATGTCCTCATAGTGGTGAACATCCATACAAAATTTAATTGAGATCCGAGCATTACTGTTCAAGTTATGACCTGAACATCGGATGGACCAAACAGCCAACATTTCCAGATAAACAAAGATGAATAACTCTAGAACGGAAAAGCGGAACAGAACAATGGAACCCTCTATTTAATGTCCTCATAGTAGTGAACATCCATACCAAATTTCATTGAGATCCCAGCACAACTGTTGAAGTGACTACATGAACAGACACCAGACGGACCAAAAATCCAACATTTCCAGATAAACAAAGATGAATAACTCTAGAATGGAAAATCCGAACAAAACGATGGAACCCTCTATTTAATGTTCTCATAGTTGTGAACATCCATACCAAATTTCATTGAGATCCCAGCGCAACTGTTGAAGTTACGACATGAACAGACACCAGACGGACCGATAAACAAAGATGAATAACTCTAGAATAGAAAATCCGAACAAAACAATGGAACCCTCTATTTAATGTCCTCATAGTAGTGAACATCCGTACCTAATCTCATTGAGATCCGAGCACTTCTGTTCCAAGTTATGACATGAACAGACATCGGACGGACGTATGGACGCACGTACACTTGGACGAACGGACAGGTGCAAAACAGTATACCCCCTTTTTAAAAAAAATAATAAGCTATATAGGGCTATAGGCCCAATGGTTCTTGAGAAGAAATTGTTTTAAGAATTACTACGGAGGGAAAGAGTTATGGCCCTGGCTTTGTACCTATTTGATCGGATGAACTTATTTGAACAAATCTGATTGTGAGTCACCAAGGGAACCTGCACACCAAAATATATAAACACATTCGGTCATTAATATGGAGAAGAAATTATTTTTTGATAGACGCATGGATAGACATCCCAACAGACAGGGATAGAAGGACCACCTGACAGACAGAAGACAAATACAATCCAATATACCCCCCAATTTTTCTTCACCTGGATATTAAAGTGGTGGTTAAGAAAATAATATGAAACAGTCAAGCCTGAATTTAGTTTGTCTGACATTTGCAGAATGAGGTCCCCAAAAGGTTGAATTTAATGACACTATTCCGCAAGGCAGGCTAGCATTACCGAATTCACCCTCAGTCTGGTTAGGCCTCAACTGCCATGGGAAACCTAGAAACAGATTGAAGTTCTACAGTTAAAGTTGCTGATCCACACCCATTGAGCACCTCAATTATGCATTTAATCTTCTGCAAATTAGGGGACATAAAAACTAAACAGAAAGGAAAAAGTAACTAAAACAAAATATCAATTTGATACTCAAGATACTTCCCAGAAGATGAAGCCTACGCAGAATGAGGTCCCTGGATGGTGTATTTGGTGATGCTAGCCTGCTGTACAGGGTAGCAACACTAAATTCACCCTTTGGGGACCTCATTCTGCAAATGTCAGAAACACTAAATTTGAATTTGATTATAATGAAAGTGTCAATGACACAGTAGCTCAACTTGGAAAGGGAATAATTTAATGAATTACAGTCAATGGAGCGATTAGGAATGTAGAAAGTTGAATGTCTAATACTAGTTTATAGACATGAAGAGAAAAGTCAAATCCAAGATGGCTGCTGACGGCCATGTCTTCGGCCGAATGACCCCAAAATGATTATATCCCATCCACATGTCATCGTTAACATCCATGACAAATTTTATGACGATCAGACTAAAGATACGACCTGTAGCCCATGCTAATGGATTGAATTTAGTCATACAAAGAGTAAAATCCAAGATGGCTGCTGGCGGCCATGTTTTTTGGACAAATGACCCCAAAATGACTCGTTCCCATCTACATGTCATTGTTAACATCCAGGACAAATTTTATGATGATCAGACTAAAAGTACGACCTGTAGCCCGTGCTAAATGATTTAGTCATACAAAGAGTAAAATCCAAGATGGCTGCTGGCGGCCATGTTTTTTGGCCGAATGACCTCAAAATGACCTGTTCCAATCAACATGTCATTGCTAACATCCATGACAAATTTTATGATGATCAGACTAAAGGTACGACCTGTAGCCTGTGCTAATGGATTGAATTTTGAAATCAAAGATGGCCACTGGCGGCCATGTTTTTTGGACGAATGACCCCAAAATGACTCGTTCCCATCTACATGTCATTGTTAACATCCAGGACAAATTTTATAATGATCAGACTAAAAGTACGACCTGTAGCCCGTGCCTGTGCTAATGGATTGAATTTTGAAATCAAAGATGGCCATATTGTTTGGACGAATGACCCCAAAATGACTCGTTCCCATCTACATGTCATTGTTAACATCCAGGACAAATTTTATGACGATCAGACTAAAGGTACGACCTGTATTTAGTCATACAAAGAGTAAAATCCAAGATGGCTGCTGGCGGCCATGTTTTTTGGACAAATGACCCCAAAATGACTCGTTCCCATCTACATGTCATTGTTAACATCCAGGACAAATTTTATGATGATCAGACTAAAAGTACGACCTGTAGCCCGTGCTAAATGATTTAGTCATACAAAAAGTAAAATCCAAGATGGCTGCTGGTGGCCATGTTTTTTGTCCGAATGACCTCAAAATGACTCGTTCCAATCTACATGTCATTGCTAACATCCATGACAAATTTGATGATGATCAGACTAAAGGTACGACCTGTAGCCTGTGCTAAAGGATCTAGTCATACAAAGAGTAAAATCCAAGATGGCTGCTGGTGGCCATGTTTTTTGGCCGAATGACCTCAAAATGACTCGTTCCCATCTACATGTCATTGTTAACATCCATGACAAATTTCATGATGATCAGACTAAAGGTACGACCTGTAGCCTGTGCTAATGGATTGAATTTTGAAATCAAAGATGGCCACTGGCGGCCATGTTTTTCATCCGAATGACCCCAAAATGACTCGTTCCCATCTACATTACAATTTCAACAGCCATAAAAAATTTCATGATGATCAGACTCAAGATACGACCTGTAGTCCGTGCTAAAGGATTTAGTCATACAAAGAGTAAAATCCAAGATAGCTGCTGGCAGCCATGTTTTTTTGGCCGAATGACCCCAAAATTAATCGTTCCCATCTACATGTCAATATTAACATCCATGACAAATTTCATGATGATCAGACGAACAGTACGACCTGTAACCCGTGCTAATGGATTGAATTTTGAAATCAAAGATGGCCACTGGCGGCCATGTTTTTCATCCGAATGACCCCAAAATGACTCGTTCCCATCTACATTACAATTTCAACAGCCATAAAATTTTTTATGATGATCAGACTAAAAGTACGACCTGTAGCCCGTGCTAAATGATTTAGTCATACAAAGAGAAAATCCAAGATGGCTTCTGGTGGCCATGTTTTTTGGCCGAATGACCCCAAAATGACTCGTTCCCATCTACATGTCATTTATATTAACATTCATGACAAATTTTATGATGATCAGACTAAAAGTACGACCTGTAGCCCGTGCTAAATGATTTAGTCATACAAAGAGTAAAATCCAAGATGGCTGCTGGCGGCCATGTTTTTCGGCCGAATGACCCCAAAATGACTCGTTCCCATCTACATGTCATTGTTAATATCCATGACAAATTTTATGATGATCAGACTAAAGGTACGACCTGTAGCCTGTGCTAAAGAATTTAGTCATACAAAGAGTAAAATCCAAGATGGCTGATGGCAGCCATATTTTTTGGCCGAATGACCCCAAAATTACTCGATCCCATCTACATGTCAATATTAACATCCATGACAAATTTCATGATGATCAGACGAACAGTACGACCTGTGGCCTGAGCTAATGGATTAAATTTTGAAATCAAAGATGGCTGCTGGTGGCCATGTTTTTTGTCCGAATGACCCCAAAATGACTCGTTCCCATCTACATTCTAATTTCAACAGCCATTACAAATTTCATGATGATCAGACTAAAGGTACGACCTGTAACCCGTGCTAAAGGATTTAGTCATACAAAGAGTAAAATCCAAGATGGCTGCTGGCGGCCATGTTTTTTGCCCGAATGACCCAAAAAAGACTCGTTCCCATCTACATGTCATTGTTAACATCCATGACAAATTTTATGATGATCTGACCAAAGGTACGACCTGTAGCCCGTGTCAAAGGATTTAGTCATGCAAAGAGTAAAATCTAAGATGGCTGCCGGCGGCCATGTTTTTTGGCCAAATGACCCCAAAATTACTCGTTCCCATCTACATGTCAATATTAACATCCATGACAAATTTCATGACAATAAGACAAACGGTACGGCCTGTAGCCCGTGCTAATGGATTGAATTTTGAAATCCAAGATGGCCACTGGTGGCCATGTTTTTTTTCCGAATGACCCCAATATGACTCGTTCCCATCTACATGTCAATGTCAACATCCATGACAAATTTCATAATAATCGGACGAAAGGTACGAACTGTAGCCCGTGCATCACGCACACACACACGCACACACGGACGACGGATACCAAGCCATGGCAATAGCTTAAACTTTACAAAGTAAAGTTGAGCTAACAAGCACCAGTGCTTGTGTTGTTTACACAAACCTGTCCAACAACATTCTAATCTCTAATCTGTCATTCTGATCTCAATTAATGACCTGACTTTGTCTCTCTGAAGCTTCTGGCAGTTATAATTCTGGCAGGTATACTAGTAATATAACTGCTTCTGGTAAGAGGTAAGTTGTGATATGATATGGGGTGAAGGGGTTTTGGTTGTGGGCAGGGTGGGGGCCTGGGTCATGTGTGGGGGAGGGGGTGATGGAAAGTTTCTGTGATTTCATCAAAGATTAAAATTTCATAACTCGGAGAATGTTAAAATGGTGAAGAGTTTTTCAAATTTAATAACATGATTTTAATAATAAAAAAATTTGTGTGTTTTTTTTAGTTATATCCCTGGCTCTGCCCACATTTGATCCAGTGACCTCATTTGAACAAATCTGAACCCCAGTCACACAAGGACCCTTCGTACCAAATATGAACTCATTCGACCCGATGGTACAATAGAAGAAGTAGTTTTAAGAAATACTATGGAGGGAAAGAGTTATGGCCCTGTCTTCGCAACTATTTGACCAAGTGACCTCATTTGAACAAATCTGAATGTTAGTCACCTAGGGAACATCCACAGCAAATATGAACCCAATCGGTCTTATGGATTGGGAGAAGAAGATCGATGTTTAAAGAATTGTTGACAGACGGATGGACGGATGAGGAGTGATGACTACAGCTCCACCAGAGACTTCATCTCAGGTGAGCTAAACAAGACAGTGAATGACTGTGGGGTCGCTCACCAGACTGCAAAGACTGATAAGACTGGGACTCTGGAGACCACAACAGTCAGAACTTTTCATAATCACTTTAAAAGAAGTAGATCTAAACAGGATATGTGGCTAAAGAGACTTCATGTATGTAGATCCCAAGTCTTAGGTTGGAATTTCACAACTGACACCTCAAACTTTCTCAATTGTTGGAAATTTCCAATCTCACAAGCGCCTTTTTCTAAAACCATTTAGACATGTTTGAAGCCCAATTATCCATGGACTCAAAACACAATACATGTATGTCAGATTAATCATTCAGGTGGTTCCAAGGTAGATGTTTTAATGAATTTGGTATTTCAATGATTTTATTAGACACAAAAGTGTTAACTCCCCATAGCCCGCCATTTCTTGACAGGTTGACCTCATTTTAACAAATCTGAATCTCAGTCACTAAAGGATCCTCCCGATTCCTCCAAACTATATGTAAGCTAAATAGTCCAACCTCTTTTGAGAAGACATTTTAAGAATTACTATAGAGACATATAGTTATGTCCCTGGTCCCACCCTATTTAACCTGGTGACCCCATCTGAATAAATTTGAATCCCAGACACCAAAGAACCCTTCATAGATATCATAAATATCAGTAAATTAGACCTGATGGTCCTTGTGAAGGAAGCATATTAAGAGGGAAACTGTCCTTCGCTTGGCCCCTATTTGACCAGGTGACCCCATTAAAAAAAATCTGAATTGCAGTCATGGAAGAACATTCCATGCTATATAAGCCAACTAGTTCTTGCAAACATATTTTAAGAATTACTATGTAGTGAAATAGTTAAGTCTCTGGCTCTGCCCTTATTTGACTTTGTGATCCCATTTGAACAAATCTGAATGTGAGTCACCTAGGGAACATCCACACCAAATATGAACCCATTCAGTCTTATGGTTCCGAAGAAGATGTTTAAATAATTGTTGATGGACGGACGGACGATGGACGAGGAGTGATGACTATAGCTCCACCAGAGACTTCGTCTCAGGTGAGCTAAAAACACTTGTCCCCACATCCGGTTGTAATTATAGCAATCTGATTAACAACAACTTCACATTTAAATCACACGTCAGTGCACCATGTCCCCGTGCACCATGTCCCCGTAACTATTGACAGTGTGGTAAAATAGCACGTGAAACATCGGGGTTATGAATGACCCTCGAACTAGCAGTTTCTGCCAATCGTGACGTTGTTCTAGCACACTGAGCTTGACGTCACATGACACAGGATATTTATCGGAGAATTTACCACCTATATTTGGAAATTTCAGCTGACATCTTTAGATATAACAATGCATGTTCGTAAACAACACGCACAATAACAGCGCGACTGCAGCTAGGCATTTCACTGCTCGGTGAGGTTTTGATATGTCCGAACCTGAACGAAAATTGTCTGAACCTGAACAAAAATTGTTTCTGAACCTGAACAAAATCGTTGGAAATACTGAGAATCTGAACCTGAACATTTTTTTAATTTTCAAAGGTCGTTTTTCGTAGTTAGAAAATAAAAATATCGCCAGTTTTGTATTCCGAAGATGTGTTGTAGCCTAATCTACCCAGGACAATACACAGTGAATATGTTGTTTTCAGACCAAAAGTCAAATATTTTTCAACTTTTGGTAAAACTGTTGAGTTTAAATAACTGACAGTGGGTCAATTTCAGTCAAACCCAATGATTTACTTCTTTAAAGTTGGGTTTTCTGCTTATCCATCATCCAACTGTCAGGCCAGAATATACTAATTTTGGGCATGCAACACGAAAAGTATTGTTTCGACACACAATGCATGATAGTTTCATTCGGCATTGTCATTAATTGGTGAATGTATCACAGAAACTGAAAGGTAATACCCTTTCGGTATAAAGACTAGTTACATTTCCACAATTTTTTACACTCTTCGCGATAATAAACCATACATATATGTCCCAATGCTTTTTCTATACTGTAAAGAAATTCACCACGAAGATCCATACAAAGTTCGGTGATGATCGGATGAGAAATGTGACCTGTAAGGTGTGCTAACGGAAATTGTTGATGGACGGAAGGACGCACGTACAGGTACGTACGTACAGATGGACGACCAACCTGTGGCAATAGCTTAAACATTACAAAGTAAAGTTGAGCTAAAAATCATGGTCTCCAGAGTTACATCGGCAAATATAATTATGTAATTGTCACTCCCTCATGAATATAATCTATTTTTAAAACCACCGATGTCAGGATCGAGATCTAACTCAATATTACAGTAAATATTACTGATTTCCATTTTTCTAACCAGTTCAATATGCATGTATCAATAAACCACGTAAAATGCGTCATTTGGAATGCAATATTAAAAAAATTCCCCACTGCAATGGGAAGCGAACCCCCTCCTACAAGAGGGGAAACTCCCCTCTTGTGTTCTCCCCCTCTCTTGTGTTCTCCCTCACTCACTGCTTTGCAGCTCGGATAATGCTTCACAGCATATGTAAATTGTGCCTCATATTATTCGGCCATACGAATAATTGTATACACGCTACGCCCCTGCCCCTATAATCATGTACAATCACCACTGTTATTATGTCAATCACTCTAATCGGATGAAATATCAGACCACTATGGAAATAAGAGGGATTTTTTGTCCTTCTTTCAGTGTTATCCCTAGTAATGATATATTTAATTATAGAGGCGGACCAGTATTAATAATAAAATGTATTAATATTAATACCACCGACTAACCATCTTTTAAAACTTTATTGGTTAAATCTCTTTTTGATTATATACATCTAAATAGTGAGCTCTTTTCATCACTCACTTTACTTACAGATATATGTTAATGTTGACTGCAGTTCCATCCATAATCATATAACATTGCTCATTCAATGTGTATACATGTTACAACTTTTATATAAAATTATATAGATATTTGTATCATTACCAATATAATCTAATCTAATCTAATCTTAACTAATTATGCTTCACACCTTAGACAGTCGCCCTGGAAATATGACTGGGTCAAGTTGTCTTCGGCCCGAATTGTCTCAGGGATTCAGGCCTGAGTTGTCCCGTTCCCATTTCAGAGTGGGGTTACTATAAAGTAATGTTTGTTTTTTGTTTGTGAAGCCTTTCATAGAATGCTCGGTTTCTTTTATAATTTCAGCCAGTTCAGTAATCTTCCTATCATTACTGCCTCTTATTTCATATAGAGATATTTATTGTCATTTTTAAAAATTTTAAAAGTATATTTTCTGCGTTTCACCATGTTTAGCTTTAGTTTATGTTATAATACCTTCAATTATATCCATTCTTATAGTTTATAATTTATTAAAGTTCAATGCCTTTAAAATCCTACCATTTTTAAATCATCTACCATTTTGTCCATCAACTGAACATCAGATGTCGCAAGCACTTGTTCTATTTGACCTCTTCGCTGCACTAAGTTATTTCGGTCATGTAGGTAGTTTCTGTGAAAGAGGAAATGAATGGGCAGACAACCAAGGAGAGATAACTAGAGTATTAAAGAATTTTATCACATAATTTGCCCATAAAAGCAGTTTCATAATTATCGATAAGAGACACGTTTAATATCAGCGCGTGCGATGACGTCACATCGTTCTTCAAATGACTTGCGATCGCTGCGGTTTTTATCGTTGTTTTCGATGGATATTTCGCATTGCTTCGCGTTTATTTGATCATGTGATAAAAAGTATCTCACACTCGTCCTATTTTATACGTAATTTATCAACCTCGTCCACTAAATTCTATTTGAGCCTCGGTAAACCTCGGCTCAAATCGAATTTAGTGAACTCGGTTGATAAATTCCGTATAAAATAGAAACTCATGTGAGATCCTCTATATAATATATGAGCTCAGGGAAAAATAAATGAATCAGCCTTTTTAAGATTAAACTCTAACCTGATCTTATGTTCTGTTTCTTGCTATCTGTTTTGGCATCAGAGCTGGAAATCAAGAAATGATTCAAGAACTGGTATTGCATGAGCATGCAATGTCAAACACAGTCATTGTTGTAACATTATCTGTATGTCTACTTGTACACAATATTTCAAAGATATAAACATCTATAAACTGCAACTTGATGTTTTGTAAAATGAAGCAATGATTTCATTCCATTAGGGAACAAATAGAATACATATGCAATACACTTGTTAAATATTTTTGCCCACATGGGGTTCTTTGGATCATGCCATGAATCTCTATTCTGGCTAATGCCCGTAAAGATCATATTCCACCAGTACAAAACCTTGTTTCATAATGAAGTTTTGACAAGGAACCTTATAAAGTCGAAAATATTACACCGGGAATATATTTCTTAGTTGCTATCTCTTCATTAATAATGTACTTCACTGTAGGGAAATGTCCCAACTCAAAACTTTATGATTTTCTCTGACTTTTGTGAGCTGATATCGCAATATATCAAGTTATAACTGAAATATCCAAAATTGACTGGACTATGGTGTTAGACAACCAGGATTGCAACAAAGCCTACAATTCTTTCCACGAAACATTAACAAACATTTACAATAATAATTTTCCAAACATCAGAAAGAAAATCAAACCTTCTAATCATTGCAATCCATGGATAACAGCAGGTATACTGAATTCCATTAGAAGAAAGAATAAACTATATAAAATATTCATTAAGAACAGAACATACTATAATAATGAACGATACAAGAAGTATAGGAATAGACTAAATTTAATTATCCGTACTGCTAAACAACACTATTATGATAGGAAATTCCAACAATATGAAGGTAATATCGATGGCACATGGAAACTGATTAAAAACATTCTCAACAAGAAAAAGGGAAGCAAAAATGTAACAGAGTTCTTTTATGAAAATAAATATATTAATAACAAAGAGGAAATTGCTACCAAATTCAATGAATTCTTCACCAATATTGGACCAACCCTTGCTTCAAAAATTAAATCTAACAAGAATCCAGCAGATTACCTTAATCAACCTAAGTGTTCTTCATTCTTTATCCAACCAACAGATGAACTTGAAGTCATAGAAATTCTCAAAAATATCAGTGCAAAAAAGGCTGCCGGTATTGATGATCTCAAGTGTTCAATATTGAAACATTGTAGCGAATTTATTATTAAACCCATTACACATATATGCAATCTTTCTCTTGCTAAAGGAATATTTCCAGACCTCATGAAGATAGCAAAAGTTGTACCTATTTTCAAAGCTAAAGACCCAACCACATTAAGTAACTACAGGCCAGTCTCTGTGCTACCTGTATTTTCCAAAATCCTAGAAAAAATGATGTACAACCGACTGAACAAATACTTAACCAAATACAATATGCTATATAGAAGTCAATATGGCTTCAGAAAGAATCACTCAACTATTCTGGCACTAACTGATCTCTTAGAGAAAATTACCCAAGCCCTAGATAATAGAGAACACACCATTGGGGTATTCCTTGATCTATCAAAGGCATTTGATACAATAAATCATAATATAATGCTAAATAAACTTGAAAACTATGGATGTCGTGGGGTTGCACTGAACTGGTTCCAAAGCTATTTGACTAATAGAAAACAATCTGTACAATATGAAGGCCACTTGTCTTCACAAACAGACATAATATGTGGAGTTCCACAAGGATCTATACTTGGCCCTCTACTCTTTCTGATATATATGAACGATCTTCCAAATATTTGTAAGGACCTGAATCTAACATTATTTGCTGATGATACAAATGAATTTTACTCTAATAAAGATATAAATAAGGCATATGATGTAGTCAACAAAGAAATGGAGACAATGAGCAAATGGTTTCTTGCTAATAAACTATCTCTAAACCTAGAAAAAACTTATTACATGATATTTACGAATACAGATCTATGCAAAAAAATAACTGTCCTACCCGAGCTCAAGATCAATGAAAATCAGATACAAAGAGTTAAAAACACTAAATTCCTAGGAATTATTATTGAAGAAAATTTATCATGGAATATGCAAGTGGAATCTATTACTAAAAAACTGTCAAAAAATTTAGGAGTCATGAGAAAAATCAGTGATTTCATACCCAGAGATACAATGAAAACAATCTATTCTGTACTGATTATCCCACAACTCACATATTGTAATGCCATATGGAGTGCAACAACAATGAAAAACCTTGAAAATCTTGAAAAAATACAAAACAAAGCTATCGCCACACTATCTTACTAATATTTACTAATATACATGATATCCATAACCACAATACCCGGTTCAAAGCAAATTCAAATCTGTATTGTGAATTCAGAAGAACAAAAAAAGCAAGAAGTGTCATATCAACCAGAGCCAGATGTCTATGGACTGAACTCCCATGTGATTGTAAGCTTCGCGTAGAAACTAGTGACAAATATCATAAGTACCTAAAATCACATTTCATTAATAAATACACCCCAAATATCAAATAACAATCCAGTTTGTATGTATTCTCTCCCCTATTATATATACTAAGGCAATACCAGCCAGCAGTCCCTTACGGCAGAGACTGTCCAGAAGAGGGGGCAGAAATTAATGAACTTCTCTTTATTCTCATAGTATAATCCTCCCTCTCCTGGCCAGCTCTCCCGGTGAGGAACAGGCCAAACAAATTTATGCCACTTTTCCTCCATGTGTTACTATTTGTCACTCATCTGAACAAACAGTGCAAAAATAATCAACTTGTCTATAACCTTAACCAATTCCTCAACCAAATCAAGCAGTATTCACACCCATATTTCATTGATCACCTTAAATACTGGTATTCCTCACATTATTGAAAATTGCAAGACGATCGCGCAGGTCTCAGCATAAAGACATTACGATAATCATATTGGCTACCAGATAAAGCATAACAATTAAAAAAAATGACTATAATCACCATCTCACAACCCGACCCCCCCCCCCCCCACCCCATGCCCCCACCCCTTCTTGCCCATCTCTATACAATAATACACACATTGTAAATACGCACCCGCACTATATTCACCCAATATACGTACACATAACACTGTATCATTATACAAGCATAAGGGCCCTGCCCTTACAAGTTATACTTTTTGTGGGGTCCTGTTGATATATATGTATTATAATTATATTGAATACGAAATAAATCTTATTGAATCTTGAATCTTGAATCTTGAATCTTGAATAAACATCGAATTAATTACCCAGTAAATATTCCTTAATTGCAAGCGACGCAAAGCAAAATCATTCACAAATTCACTCAAATCATGAAAATTTGAGTTGTGGCCTTCACTAACAGTGAAGTACATTATTAAGGAACAGATAATATAACTAAGAAATATATTCCCCTCGTTATTGTTTCTACTGTTTTAGGTTCCCTGTCAAAACTTCAAAAAGTTCCAAGGTTTTGTACTGGTGGAATATGATATCTACGGGAGTTAGCAAGAGTAGAGCTTCATGATCTAGGGCTTCTTCAGCCAAATTTAGTAACTTTTAAAGATGCATAACCCGAATAAACGTCCCTAAATTACTATTTCTTTGGCTTTGATGGTAAAAAATATCTGATTCAAGTCGAGGAACCCACCCATCAAAGCTCAGATTTATTAGATATCAATTTATGAAATCTCTTATTTTTCACCACTTGGAATATTTGGCAAATATTTGATGAATGCTGACAGACATATTCTAGATACCAAATTGCATTGAACAAAATGTTGATATATATTATAACACTTTTTGGGCAATTTTATACTATTGTTGACAGTGGTTAGCATTATTTTTTGACAATTAATCGATTCTGAAAATGAGCAGTATTTCAAGAAATGTTGTTGGAATCTGATGATATGGGGACCATCAAATCTGATTTTTACTCAAATGTTGTTCCAGCATGTCACATGCATGCATGTTAAAATCGGAAACAGAGTAATAGACACCCAAACATGTGTTCTCAAAACAAAGCCTCTAACAAGACAGTCAATGACTGTTGAGAAGCTCACCTGACTGTAAAGACTGAGCAGACAGGGACTCTGAAGACTACTACAGTCAGTTCTTGTAACAATCACTTAAAGGATTGATATCCTGATGAATAACAGAACACTATTGGAAAGCATACCCTATTATGATCACAATGACAACTATCGCGTAATAAATAAGCCAAAAAATAAATAAATAATACCTCCACAAGTCCATGATGTCATGTGAGTTGACAAACTTAAAATGCGGAATTGGAGTCAGAGTTAATAGTTGTGTCTATCTACTTGATGTCATCAATATTATGTAATCGCGGGTGGCGATGATAAAGCACAGAATCGGCAGCTCGTCAGTGCGCGTGCATGTGTAATATGACAGCATGTCAACAACTGAAATTATAAAGTCTTGTATGTGGTGTAATTTGGGCTGGGCTAAGGTTTATATATAATGAAAGTACCAATGACACCACTGTAGGTCAACTTGAAAAGGGAATAATTTCATGTGTCACAGTCAATGGAGTGAATAGGAATGCGGAAAGTTGAAATGTCTAAGTAATACTAGATTATCAACATGAAGAGATATATATAAAGTAAAATCCAAGAGGGTTGCTGGTGGCTATGTTTTCAAATGAAATTCAAAAACATATGATAGCTTCCATCTAGTAGATCAATATCAAGATTAAAATGAAGTTTGGTGATGATCGGCTGAGGGAAGTGGACTGTAGGGTGTGCCAAAGAATTTTGTCATGCAAAGAGTGAAATCCAAGATGACTGCCAGCGGACATGTTTTATACCCCAAAATGACTTGTTCCCATCTACATGTCAATATTAATATCCATACAAATTTCATGATGATCAGGAGAACAGTTCTTGATTTTTTGCCGAATGACCCCAAAATGACTCATTCCCATCTACATGTTAATGCTAACAGCCATGCCAAATTTCATGATGATCCGACCAAAGGTACGACCTGTAGCCCATGCCAAAGGAGTTAATCATGCAAATAGTCAAATCCAAGATGGCTGCTGGCGGCCATGTATTTTTTGGACTCGTTCACATCTACATGTCAATATTGACATAAATGACAAATTTCATGATGATCAGACAAACAGTATGGCCTATAGCCTGTGACAAAGGATTTAGTCATTAGTAAAATCCAAGATGACTGGCTGCCAGTGGCCATGTTTTAAGGCCGAATGACCCCAAAATGACTCGTTCCCATCTACATGTCAATATTAACATAACTGACAATTTTCATGATGATCAGACACAAACAGTACGGCCTGTAGCCTGTGCTAATTGATTGAAATTTGAAATCCATGATGGCTGCTGGCAGCCATGTTCTATTGCTGAATGACCCCAAAATGACTTGTTCCCATTTACACATCATTGTTAACATCCATGACAAATTTCATGATGATTCGACCAAAGATATGACCTGTAGCCTGTGTCAATCGATTTTGTCATACAAAGAGTAAATTCCAAGATGGCTGCCGGCAGCCATGTTTTAGGGCCGAATTACCCCAAAATGAATCGATCCCATCTACAAGTCAATAGTAACTTTATTAAATTTCATGATGATCAGACGAACACTCCGGCCTATAGGAATCACTGAACTAAAGGGTTTCCCATAGGCGACAGTGTTAACGTTTCGGCCAAATTCTCTGAATTGAAGCCTGCAAGCCATATCAGTGATGTTTACCCAGCTAGATTGACACCAGTTGATCACTAAAATGCAAGAAAAATCATAGGTCATGTGTTTACTTTTTAAAATAAATCCCCAAGTCTACGACAGGGCTATCTCACAGCCAAATTTGATCTGGAAAAACCCAGGACTACAGCAGCTAGTTAAATAAATTTCCCGCTCACAAAAATCCATTCCCCCATTCATTCACCAGTTTAAATTATTTAGATATTATGTACAAATCAAATAAACGAGATGTCATCCTTTAATAACGTGTCGCATGTATCAGGTGAAGGTCATTCTTCAGTTACCTTCACCTTTAGCATTCCACGGTGTACTCGCTCCCCGACTCTAGAACACATTTAGCTCCCTGATTCCTGTAGCCTGTGCTAATGGATTGAATTTTGAATCCAAGATGGCCACTGGCGGTTATGTTTTTTTGCCGAATGACCCCGAAATGACTCGTTCCCATCTACATGTAAATATCAACGCCCATGACAAATTTCATAATGATCCAACCAAAGGTACAACCTATAACCCGTGCTATAGCAAATTTTGATGAGTAACACACACACGCACACAGATGATGGATACCAAGCCATGGCTCAAACATTACAAATGACCGGGATATTGAATAGACTGGGCCGCTACAGTGCTAATTTTACAGGCCGCTAACCACGCAGTGAATTGTCATCAGTATCAGTCGGCAAGATTGTTCCGAATATATATATAAATGTATATACTGTGATCATTATATACTTTATATACTATGAATATATACCTATTGAACGGGATATAATTCATGAAATGCATCATCTGACATCCATACAATGCACAAAAATAAACAAACTTTTCTGTGTTACCGCGTTACGATAAATTAAAACTAAATGCTCTTTATTGTCATGCAGAGTCAGCAAGATTGTTTTGTATGCGCAATATTCCAAATATATTTGTATATATATTACCCTCATATATACATGATTCATAACTATGAAAATAAACTTATCATATCATATTGCTAATGGTGAGATATAATTGATTAAATCCCACAACAATAAACTAAAATATTTTTATATATAGGAGATATAGCACAGTAGCAATGTTATATTTTAAAAATATTTTTGTTTTACTGCGATACGATAAATTAAAACTAAACGCTCATTATTGCCACATGACTATTAAAGGGTATCTAGAAACTGGAATGTTTTTGATGGTCAAGGTCTATAACACTTTTACATATAACTTTGCAAGTCTTCACATATATGCAATCTGTATATGGATATCTATACTATATATTTTGAGACTTCCGTATATATATATGTATGTGTGTACTTCATAGAATCGAAAACGCGTGTACAGATTGAGCTCAAACTTCCTATATAAGTGTAAAATCCCAACGACACCACCGTGGTCGCGTTTTGGAGAAGCTCAGAGCACCCGTTCTTTAATCTCAGTCACAAAAAATGGCACTGCGGTGGTTAATCAAGTGATAATTTAATGAGCGTTTGTTTTAGACGAATCGCTATAAAGAGCGTCTGTTTATCATTCAACGTTATTAGCATCTGCAGAGAGATATACGGGAACAATACTTTTGAGTGGTTTGCTATGCGGGGAGATTTATTGGATGCCATAGTACTCTTACAACATAATTGTTATAGTATGTATGACACTTAGGTCAGGGCTTTATAGGGGGGGGGGTGGGTAGGATGCTTCTCAGAAATCCCGGTTACAAACCAACACTCACAATTTCGTCTTTTGCATCAGATACCAACACCTCGACCGATCGAGACGATACTTGGTACGTGAATGTAGTTTGACCAGGTGGTCGTCATTGTCGTATTGGCGAGCCTGTGCGACGCCCGTGCAGCGCATGCGCAGACGAGATCTCGGAAACGGGTGGAGCTATCGACTTGAAATTTGGTATGTGAATGTATCTTGCCCCGGATACGAATTTTATCGGGTCGCCGAGCCCGTGCGATGCCAGCTTCGCGCATGCGCAGACCAGATCTCGGAAACGGGTGGAGCTATTGACTTGAAATTTGGTTTTTGAATAGCCCGGACAACGTCGGGCTCAACAATTTTTCATCGGGTCAGTTCTTTCCGCCCGATGTACCTTAAATCTTTTAGGGACGGGTACCATAATTTCTCTTGATTAAAAAGGCACAATTAACTCGTTGAAAAGCCAAAAAATTGTGATGTTTCTGACCAACGCCGCCAGTGGCGGGCTAACCTGCTAGTCTATACTATATATTTTGAGACTTCGTATATATATATGTGTGTATATATGTGTGTGGGTACTTCATAGAATCCAAAACGCGTGTACATATTGAGCTCAAACTTCCTATGTAAGTGTAAAATCCCACCGACACGACCGTGGTCGCGGTTTAGAGAAGCTCAGAGCACACGTTCTCCAATCTCAAATCACAGCAAAGGCACGGCGTGGGTTAATCAAGTGATAATTTAATGAGCGTTTGGTTTTGACGCATCTCTATAAAGAGCGTCTCTTTCCCATTCAACGTTATTGGCATCTGCAGAGTTATACGGGAACATTGAGTGCTTGCCTATGCGGTGAGATTTATTGGAGCTCTTACAACATCATTGTTAGTATGTATGACACTTAGGTCAGGGCTTAGGGGGGGGGGGTAGTTATAGGCATAATGCTTCTCAGAAATCCCGGTTACAAACCAACACTCACAATTTCGTATTTACGCAAACGTTATCGCTCGAAATTTATTCCCTGCGAGCACGGATGGCGCGCTTTGTTTTTACAGTATATACCTGGTATATACCGAAATCATCCCAGATAATCACGAATATAGCATCAGATTTCTCCCCAGATATACCGTTATAAAGCTACTGGAATCTGTCAATCTACTATATAATTTGAGACTTCCGTATATATATATGTATGTGTGTATATATGTGGGTACTTCATAGAATCGAAAACGCGTGTAGGAACGGGCATCCCCACGGCAATGTCGGCTTATAAGACATCTTTACTACACATGACAGCCGATGGACAATTGGTCTCTATATATGTACCAAAATTACGCCGCGTTGGTGACTGGGAAATTCCAGGGAATGCCGATTGAGCTCAAACATGCTACCTACAGGAAGTGTCATATATATGTGTGTGTCCTTTATAGACTCGAACCGATTGAGCTCAAACTTGCTAAATACGGGAAGTGTCATGGACGGGTTCATTGAAAAGAAAAAAAAAAAATCGGGTAAAATTGAAAAACAAAATTAACAAGACAGTCAATGACTGTGGGGTCGCTCACCAGACTGATAAGACTTGGACTCTGGAGACCACAACAGTCAGAACTTTTCATAATCCCTTTAAAAGAAGTAGATATCTAAAGAGTTAAATCTAAAAAAAATAATTTGGAGTTATGTCCCTGGCCCCGCCCACATTTGACCCAGTGACCTGATTTGAACAAATCTGAACCCCAGTCACCCAAGGATCCTTCATACCAAATATGAACCCATATAGCCTGATGGTATTTGAGAAGAAGTCACTTTAAGAATACTATGGAGGGAAAGAGTTATGGCCCTGGCTTCGCAACTATTTCAAGTGAACTCATTTGAACAAATCTGAATGTGAGTCACCTAGGGAACATCCACACCAAATATGAAACCATTCGGTCTTATTGTTCTGAAGATGTTTAAAAGAATTACTATGGTGGGAAAGAGTTATGGCCCTGGCTTCGCAACTATTTGACCCAGTGACCGCATTTGAACAAATCTGAATGAGAATCACCTAGGGAACATCCACACCAAATATGAACCCATTTGGTCTTATGGTTCCAGAGGAGAAGATGTTCAAATAATTGTTGTCGGACGGATGGACGGACAGACGATGGACGGACGAGGAGTGATGACTATAGCTCCGCCGGAGCACAGGTAGGGTGGCTGGTTGATAATTAAATCTCTTATCTCCGCCCCTATTTGAACAAACGTGAATCCCCATCTATGAGATCCATTCATTTGGTAATTTCAGTCATTAGATTTTAAGAGTTGAACTGAACTGATTTTCCTAAAATGACCCCAAATCTGAAAAAATATAAACCCCAGTCACCGAAAGACCATCCATACCAAATATAATCTAAATAGTCCAGATGGTTCTTGAGAAGAAATTGTTTTAAGAATTACTATGGAAGGAAAGAGTTATGGCCCTGACTTCTCACCTATTTGACCTGATGAACTCATTTGAACAAATCTGAATGTGAGTCACCTGGGGGACATCCACACCTAAATATATAAACCCATTTGGTCTTTAATATGTATCTGGAGAAGAAAACAATTGATGGACGGATAGAGACATAATGACAGATGGATGGATGGGAGAACAGTCTGACATAGAGACTGACAAATTCAATCCAATATACCCCCCCCCCCCAAGTTTTCTTTGCAAAATCAGGGTATGAGGTCAACTGGATACTGGTGGTTAAGAACATAATATTCGAACAGACAAGCCTGAACAAATTGTCTGACATTTGCAGAATGAGGTCCCCAAAGGGTGAATTTAATGACACAATCCTGCAATGCGGGCTAGCATCACCAAATTCACCCTCTGGGGACCTCATTCTGTGTAGGCCTCAACTGCTATGGGAGACATAGCATTAGATTGAAGTTCTCCAGTTAAAGTTGGTGATGTGCACCCATTGGGCACCTCAATTATGCATTTTATATTCACAAATTAGGGGATATAGAAACTAAACAGAAGGGCTAAAGTAAGTAAAAATGTCAATTTAAGTGCCTATATACTTCCCAGAAGATGAGGCCTAAGCAGAATGAGGACCCTGGCTAGTGTATTTGGTGATGCTAGACTGCTGTGCAGGGTAGCATAACTAAATTCACCCTCTGGGGACCTCATTCTGCAAATGCCAGATAGAAGACAAATTTAATCCAATATATACCCCCCCCCCATTTTTCTTTGAATATTAGTCGTATGATTTCATCTGGATAAGTGGTGATTAAAACAATAATATGAAATGGCCAAACCTGAATTTAGTATGTCTGACATTTGCAGAATTAGGTCCCAAAAATGTGGATTTAATGACAATATTCTGTAAGGCAGGCTAGCATCACCAAATTCATCCTCAATCTGATTAGGCCTCAATGGCCAATAAAACCAAGGAACAGATTGAAGTCCTACAGTTGAAGTTGGTGATACACACCCATTGAGCACCTCAATTATGCATTTTATCTTCTGCAAATTAGGGGGACATTGAAACTGAACAGGTGGAAAAAGTGACTAAATCAAACTGTCAATTTGATACTTAGGATACTTCCCAGAAGATGAGGACTAAGCAGAATTAGGTCCCTGGCGGGTGTATTTGGTGATGCTAGCATGCTGTATGGGGTAGCAACACTAAATTCACCATCTGGGGACCTCACTATGTAAATGTCAGACACACTATTTCCAGACTTGAAGAAATCAAAGCCATTCACAGTATCATTGAATGTCAGTCATCACCTAACATTGAATGGAAGCACCAGTTTGTTGTTAAATTGCTACAGATATGTTTAGATTAGAATAATACATGTCATCTGGCCAGTTTATATAATTAATGACCTGTACCTTTACAGATATATATGCCTCTGTGGTGAGAAGAGGTATTAAATTGAGAGGTGATATGGCTTGGAAGGGATGTTGGTTGATGGCAGGGTTGGGCCTGGGCCATGTGGGAGGGGGTGGGTGGGGGAGGGTGGAATGTTTCCATAATTTCATTAAAGAGTAAAGTTTCATAACTCTGCAGATGTTATATATAATGGTGTCACTTTTTTTCAAATTTTAAAACATGTTTTAAAAAAATTGTCCCAGAAGATGAGGCCTAAGCAAAATAAGGTAATTGAGGGTGTATTTGGTGATGCTAGCCTGCTGTATGGGGTAGCAACACTAAATTCACCATCTGGGGACTTCATTCTGCAAATGTCAGACACACTATGTCCAGGCTTGGAGAAATGAACAATGGACTATTCATTGTAGACTGGTAGAATAGTTGTTTAGCTAATGTCATGTCCTGTAATGACAGATGGTAAACTGGTCTGAAGCAAGCAGTCTGAAGCAAGAGTATTGGGTGACCACACTATGATAAATTGGCTTTTTCAATAATACAGGCTTCAATGTTCTCTTAAAAATTAATAGTGCATAGCAAAGAGGTCTGAATTATAAAGGGCCACAACTCTGTTAAAATATATCGGATCAAACCCATATTTTAACTTGATCTGTATATAAGTGTCAAAAATTCATATACGAAATTTGGTGTTGATCAGATGAAAAATGTTTGAGTAATCCTGTCTTGGATGAATTCTATATCAAAACAAGAGTGGAAGGGGTTAAATAAACAATACCAAAATCCATACAGATGAAGAACATGCTAAGAAACATCTAGGTAAGAAATATGAGGCTGTGATGTGTCCTAAACAAAAATTAAAGGTCAAAATGGAAAAATTATTATTTTTGTTTTTAAAGTTATGTCCCTGGCTCTGCCCCTATTTGACCCAGTGACCCCATTTGAACAAATCTGAACCCCAGTCACCCAAGGTATCTATGTACCAAATATAAGCTAAATCGGCCAAATATTTTTTTAGAAGAAGTCATTGTAAGAATTACTATGAGTTATGGCCCTGGTTTCTCAACTAATTGACCGGGTGACCTCATTTGAACAAATCTGAACACCAGTGACCCAAGGACCCTCCATACCAAATATTAGCTAAATCGGCCCAATGGTTCTGAACAAGAAGTCGTTGTAAGAATTACTATGGAGGAATAGAGTTATGGCCCTGGCTTCGCAACTATTTGACCACGTAACCTCATTTGAACAAATCTGAATGAGAGTCACCTAGGGAACATCCACACCAAATATGAACCAATACGGTATGATGGTTTCAGAGGAGAAGATGTTTTTAAAAAAGTTTGACGGACAGACGGACAGACGGACGGACGAGGAGTGATGACTATAGCTCTACCGGAGACTTTGTCTCAGGTGAGCTAAAAAGGCACAATTAAAGGTACTCAATCCGTAAAGAGGGTCCCCATCTCAACAGATTCCAACAACAACAATCCGATCAGAGGGTCCTATATTACTATTTCTTTGGCTTTGGGGGTAAAAAATATTTGATTCGAGTCGAGGAACCCATCAAACAAAGCTCAGAGTTATTAGATATTGATTTTTGAAATTTGTTAATTTCTCGATGAGAACTAATAATTGCCGTCAATTTTTAAACCTGCTCGAGATGATTACACCAAAACTCTATTCAAACAGACAAGGATGGATAACTCTAAAATCAAGTGGTAATAATCACGCAATTTTGACTACGTACTGGGCCAGAAAGAATTCCCGATAATGAAAAATAATAGATTTCTAAAATCGATATCTAACAATTCTGAGCTTTGATGGGTGACTTCCTTGACTCGAATCAAATATTTTTGACCCCCGAAGCCATTGAAATAGTAATTGAGATGAGTTTTATCGGATTGAGTACCTTTAACTCCTTGAAAAACAAAAACAAATCGGGTAAAATTGAAAAACAAAAAATTAAATTAAAAAAGTAAAAAGGCACAATTAACTCATTGAAAAACTAAATAATTAACTCATTGAAAAACAAAAAATTAAATTAAAATTGTCATGTTTCTGACTATTGCCGAAATTTGCTGCAAATGCAGCACAAGTGTCTCGGAACATGTTGCAATTGTTTTTTCGAACAAAGCCATGGGACGAATGCCGCCAGTGGCGTGCTAACCTGCTAGTCTACTATATAATTTGAGACTTCCGTATATATATATATGTGTGTATATGTGTGGGTAATTCATAGAATCGAAAACGCGTGGACAGATTGAGCTCAAATTTCGTATATAAGTGTAAAAACACACGGGGATCGTCCACGTCGCATTTTGGACAAGCTCTGACCACTCATTCTCCACTCCCAATCATCAAAATCACTGCAAACGCCACTTCAGGGGTTAAGGCATCAACGATCTTTATATTGACCATATACGGAGTTGTTAACGATGAACGCTCTTTATTGCAATCGACATAGCTAAACGACTACCCCCATGCGTAAAATACGGATGCGGGACGAAATGCATTTATCTCGATTAAAAAGGCAGAATTGATCTAAGAGGCGTAACTCTACATTCTGGTTCACGACGGGATTAATTGACTGTCCGCTCTTTGCGGGGACTATTGACCATCTCGTAAGGGTGGACAACCTCTGTCAGGGGCTGCTCAATTTTAGGGACGGGTATCATAATTTCTCTTGATTAAAAAGTCTGTTGTTCCTAGGAACGGGGAAGTTTAGGACGGGTACCATGAATTAACTCATTGAAAAACAAAGAATGCGTTGTCTGTCGTTTGGAGAAGGGGGGGGGGGGGGGGATTTCATCAGGTCAATTTTTCCGCCAGAAAAAGGCACAATTAACTCATTGAAAAACAAAGAATTAAATTAAATTAAATAAAATTCAAAAAAACATAAATTAAATTTAAAAAACATTAAATTAATATTAAAAAATAGTAAAAACAAAATAATTACAAAAATGTCATGTTTCTGACCAACCACGCCAGTGGCGGGCTAACCTGCTAGTCTACTATATATTTTGAGAACTCTGTATATATATGTGTATGTGTGGATATACTTTATAGAATCGAAAACGGCTGTACCGATTGAGACCAAACTTCCTATCTTCACTCCCAGTCACAAAAAACGGCACTGTGGGGTTAATCGCGTTGATAGTTAAAGAGCGTTCGTATCCGCAGTGTAGTTGATAAAGAGCATATGCGTGTAATGTGATTCTTACGTCTGTGTCCAGGCATGAGTGTGAATGTATCCAGACATGAGCGTGTTGTGTGATTCTTACGTACTTATGGCTCCCTAGGAACGGGGGAGATTTTCATCGGGTCACTTTTTTCCGCCCGAGGTGATCTTCACCTTGAAACGGGTACCCACAAATGATATATATGTGTGTGTCCTTTATATACTCGTACCGATTGAGCTCAAACTTGCTACCTACGGGAAGTGTCACGGACGGGTTAAATTGTGACCCCGACCTGACCTTGACCTTGAAACAATTCAAGGTCAAATCGGGTAAAATTGAAAAACCAAAAATTAAATTAAAAAATTAAAAAGGCACAATTAACTCATTGAAAAACCAAAAATTAAAAATTGTCCATGTTTCTGACGATTGCCGCCTAACCTGCTAGTAATATATATAAAATAACTTGCACTATTCCGGTAATGAAAAGACTAAAAACAAGAGGTACAATATACTTAATAATATTCCAAAGTCTTCATCTGTGATTTATTTTACGAGAACAGTTTAATAGATCCAACATAAAATATGGGCATGGCTTTATAATAAATAACAACAGATTGCAATACATATAATAACATGCTAAAGACATTTTATTATGAGAACTGCAATGAATATTCAGCGAAGTTGTTGCATTCGCAGTGTTCTCTCCATTCCACGGCAAACTTCAAAAGCCGCGATTGAATTCATTATCGTTTTGCATGTGCAAACTTTATATGCTAGCAATAGCATATCTATGCATTGTCAATGAGTTACAACTTGATACTTCTGTTCACATGTGGCAATCATGTGATTGCGCTGATCACATTATATCAACAACACAAAATCGTCAGAATTGTTTTTTAAGTGTTAGAAAAATAAGATTAGCGGCCGAATATTACATTATATATGCATTATCGGTATATTGAAAGAAAATACTAATATTAATGTTCAGGATCATATTACTTTAAAACTTCAAATCAAACCAAACTATGAGAACAATTCTAACCTATTTTTGGTGTGAACATCTAATCTACAACTAATGTAGTATCAGGCATGAAATTTTCAACTGTTTAAATGTTGATCAAAGTAGGGGGTCAAATCTCTACCCTCTACACTCCCTCCCCATTGCCTCAACATTGCCCCCACCCAGGCTGCCTAGAAATCAATATTATTTTATCAGTACCAAACAGCATAGAGGAGAGTTAAATCTCTCTTATCTCTGCCCCTATTAGAACAAATGTGAATCCCCATCTATGAGATCGATTCATCTAGTAATATTAATATTAATACCCCCCAATATCTAATATACCCCCAATATTTCTTTGAAAAATCAGGGTATGATTTCACCTGGATAAGTGGTGGTTAAGAAAATAATATTGGAACAGCCAAGTCTGTATTTAGCGTGTCTGACCTTTGCAGGTGAATTTAATGACAATATTCCGCAAGGTGGACTAGCATCACCGAATTCACCCTCTGGGGGACCTAATTTCCTAAAAATGACCCCATTTGAACAAATCTGAACCCCGATCACCCAAGGCCCCTCCATACCAAATATAAGCTATATAGGCCCAATGGTTCTTGAGAATTTTTTTTTTAAGAATTACTATGGAGGGAAAGAGTTATGGCCCTGGCTTCGCACCTATTTGATCTGATGAACTTATTTGAACAAATCTAGGGAATATTCACACACTGAAATATATAAACACATTTGGTCTTTAATACGGAGAAGAAAACAATTGTTGATAGACAGATGGATAGACATCCCAACAGGCAGACGGATGGAAGCCTGACAGACAGAAGACAAATTCAATCCAATATATACCCCCCAATTTTTCTTTGAAAAATCAGGGTATGATTTCATCTGGATAAGTGGTGGTTAAGAAAATAATATGAAACGCCAAGTCTGAATTTAGTGTGTCTGACACTTGCAGAATGAGGTACCCAAAAGGTGAATTTAATGACATTATTCCGCAAGGCGGGCGAGCATCACCGAATTCATCCTCAGTCTGATTAGGACTCAATGGCCAATAAAACCTGGGAACAGATTGAAGTTCTACAGTTGAAGTTGGTGATGCACACCCATTGAGCACCTCAATTATGCATTTTATCTTCTGCAAATTAGGGGGACATTGAAACTGAACAGGTGTGAACAAGTCATAAAGTAACTAAAACAAAATTTTAATTTGATACTTCGGATACTTCCCAGAAGATGAGGCCTAAGCAGAATTAGGTCCCTGGAGGGTGTATTTGGTGATGCTAGCATGCTGTACGGGGTAGCAACACTAAATTCACCCTCTGGGGACCTCATTCTGCAAATGTCAGACACACTATTTCCAGACTTGAAGAAATCTAAGCCATTCACAGTACCATTGTATGGCAGGGAAACCAATTCCCATCAACCATCACCTAACCTTGGGAACAGCAGTTTGTTTTTAATTTGCTAGCAGTTATGTTTATACAAGCCTGCCAGATGACATCTATTATTCTAATCTAAATTAATGACCTGTGTCTTTGCAAAGATATATCTGCTTCTGTGGTGAGAAGAGGTATTAAATTGGGAGATGATATGGGTTGGAAGGGATATTGATTGATGGCAGGGTGGGGTGGGTCTGGGCCATGTGGGAGTGGGATGGGTAATGGAATGTTTCCATAATTTCATTAAAGAGTAAAGTTTCATAACTCTGCAGATGTTATAATGGTGTAACTTTTTTCAAATTTTATAACATGTTTAAAAAATATGTTTTTTGTTTGTTAAATTGAGCAAGGTCGGCCTGAAAATTCCAAAAATCTGAATTTAAATGTTTTTTTTTGTTTGAGTTATGTCACTGGCTCCACACACATTCGACCTAGTGACCTCATTTCAACAAATCTGAACCACAGGCCCCCAAGGACCCTTTGTACCAAATATGAACCCATTCGGCCCAATGAAATTCGAGAAGAAGTCGGTCTAAGAATTACTATGGTGGAAAAGAGTTATGGTCCTAGCTTCGCATCTATTTGACTGGGTGACCTCATTTGAACAAATCTGAATGTGATTCACCTAGAGAACATCCACACCAAATATGAACCCATTCGGTCTTACGGTTCTGGAGGAGAAGATGATTCTTGGCGGATGGACGGACGAGGAGTGATGACTATAGCTCCACCGGAGACTTCATCTCAGGTGAGCTAAAATCATAATGAAAGTGTCAATGACAGTGTAGGTCAACATGAATAGGAAATAAATTCATGTGTTAGAGTCAATGGAGCGATTAGGAACTCGGAAAGTTGAATGTCTGAAAGATATAGAGCTTAAAAGTTGTTACCGATGGACGGACTCACGGACGCAGCCCATTTATATACCACCAGCCAAACTTCTCGTAGCATATTCTCAAAAACAGCATCTGAAGTACACTAATCCCAGTTTGTCATCGAAGACGAGCAACAAAAATAAGTGACTTTTATATATACTTCACAAATATCAAGGATTTGTAGATGAGTATTCTCCTAAAACAAGAATCCAAAATTTGAAATGTCGGCCTGCAGACACCGCGTAGCCATAGGTCTATCTCGCTATCCCCTTTGGCATGTTCACTGAAGAATATCTATTTAAAGTACGACCACAGACCAATTTTAAATCGCAGGCATATCGCAAAGATCAATCAATGTTTGATTTTTACCAGGAAATTATTGGCAACACGCGCAAACAACAAATTTAAATGATTGGACTTCTTCAGGGGAGACACTTTTAATCGAGTTGTGGCAGAAATGGAGTGTTTATATAATGTCTCTGCCCGCTGCTATACCTCGCCAGACATGCAGAGATAAGAGAGCCACGGTGCCACCATCTCAGCCACAGCGTCGAAAGCGGTGCATTAATTGTAGATATTGTATAGATATTGTATATAAAATTAGCCCAGTGTTTAGTTTAGAAACATGCCGTATATAATCTCTGAGAGCATAATGAGGAGAATGAAATATTACCCTTTCATTTTTAGCTATACAGAACTTCAACTAGTAGAAGGGTCTATAACATTGCACCACCGCAGCGTCTTCCTGCTTGCCACTTTTCTCCGCCTGTGATTTCCCCCACCTGTGATATAAAATCGCAGTGTCTGCGGTGGCATTAACAGTGTCCAAAGTTATTTTTCCCTTGTAATAATATGAATATTCAATTCAGTGCATTAATTGATACCTCATTAGCGTTTCTGAGTTTCCAAATTTTTAAAACTTGAAGTGGCCATTGACAAAAACAAATGGGGAACACATGGACTTGTTTATGTTCTACTTGACAAAGTGAAACTGCAGAATGTGACAGGATGCGGGACCGCAAGGGCAAACTGCGGGACCCTATTTGTAAATACGGATGATATCTTGAAAAACATAGTTCGTAGAAGGCTAATTCTCGTACAATATTGAATAAAAGGGAAGTTAGTAGCCGAGAGGTAGCATATTGGTCTCTCATGTTAGCGGACCTGTGATCGCAACCATTACAACATTTGTCCAAGTATGTTGTCATGGGTGCAGTACGCTGTACGATGGGGAGCAGACATTAATGGCTGACCTGTGTACCGCCCCTGTGTGCACATGTTAAAGAATGCTACTATATATATAGTCACCACAGGGTTATAAAGTTACTCGGCCATGGTAGCTCCTGGACCAGTGCATCCATAACCAGAAGGTTCCTGCACTGCAATATCTACAGATAAAGATAAATGCTTGATATTCGCCCCAACCAATTAAATTAGCTCCGCCAATCACTGGATGTTTCATTATTCGGCCAACAACTTACCATAGTCCGGGAGCAATAGGGGTGAAGTAACAATTTTCTGTTAAAAAAAATTTCTCTATGGATTGTGATTGTACCGTGCATCAATTTCTAGGTGAGTGTGGAGTTCTCACCCTAAGTCTTTGCGGAATTGCGAAAGCATTTTCCTAAGGAAAAAAAATGACGTTATGAACACTTTGCGGAAAGCTGTTTCCAGAAATTTTGTGGAAATTACGTTCCTTTTTTTTCGGAAAATAGCGCTAAGTTTTCTGGATAACTGGATGAGGATGACTGAATCACCCCGCCATGGACTTTTTAACAGACTAGAATATATTTTAAAACACCTATTAAAAGTATATAACCTACATTTGATTGGTCGATGCAGTCAGGTGGGTTAGCTTGGACAAAATGGCGAATTATGAGGACATTTCGGTGCGCCAGCTCTTGATTTTTTAAAGAATAAATGAAGATTTCCAATGTAATTTCACATGGTACAATCTTTAATTAGTTTTGCAAACTTTTATCTTACTTTTCCGATAAAAAGCTTACCTCTGCGAAACACTAATTATCTACACAGATGTGTTTTCAAATGTGCCAAAGCGGATGGCGACCGGAAAATTCGTTTTAGTATCATAAACTCAAATTTAATCATCGCAGACGATTTTCCAGTAGCCAGATCTGGCAATAATAGCCACGTCTGGCTATAGTAGCCCCATTTCAGGTTGACCCAGACCTGGTATTGACGATTCATCGTGGTCGTGTGTCCGGTTGAACGTTTCGTCGATGTCAAAGGTCGAATAATTATACATATATAATATGAATATATATATAAAATACCGTGTTTTCCACATTTCCAACACACAGTACGAAACGACCAATTGATTTCCTACATGGTACGAAACGACCAAAGAATGCGGTACGAAACGACCAAAAAATATAGTACGAAACGACCGGATGGTACGAAATGTCCAAGTACGAAACGTCCAAGTACGAAACGACCATGGTACGAAATGTCCTGTACCCCTTCAGGAAGCAGTCATTGCCACAACTATATAGTCAAAATGTGTTTTAATTCACAAGCACGAGTCATGTATATGGCATGCAGGGAGTGCCGTACCGGTGCCCTATATAAACCTCCTGACATATACTCAGATATATTTGACAAGAGAATGTGCAAAAAGCACTATAACAAGTTCCATGACACTGAAAAAGTGCACAGCTGACCTAGTTATAGCAATGATGTCAGTTTGACACTGTTCGCAATGTCAATAACCTCTGTTGAAGTCGGTGCAATGCGTGATCTGACTTCAAAGGAGTCGTCATTAATTGTGATTAGTTAGCATAATTATTAACGACATCAATTTCCTTCCTAACTACACAGTACGTTAGGTTCGGTGTATACTTTTAATAAGTTGTATGTATGTACATCTATACACTTATGTTCCCCAAATTATGTCTGCTTCAAGGAAGTACAGTACCGGTATATATCAATAAATGATCAAACAATCTGTGTCCGTTAAATAAGAAATATGTTAAGATTCATTAATTTCTATAGATGTTTGTTAGATTTTATCCTTAGGCTTTATGTTAGCTATGGCCGGGAAAACTGCAGGGCGGATTTAGCCCAAACTTGCTACCTAGGGTTACTTTTGTCCAGGGAGTGTTTGGACAGGTCAAATCGTGACTCCGACCTGACCTTGACCTTCAAAAAGGTCAATTCATGGTCAAATCGGGTAAAAGGGACTGATTTCGACAAAATTTGATACCCATTGGTACTTTTGTCCGGGGAGTGTTTTCGACGGGTCAAATCATTACCCCGACCTGACCTTGACCTTCAAAAAGGTCAATTCAAGGTCAAATCGGGTAAAACGGCCGGATTTCGACAAAATTTGATACCCATGGGTACTTTTGTACGGGGAGTGTTTTCGACAGGTCAAATCATGACCCCGACCTGACTTTGATCTTCAAAATTGTCAATTCAAGGTCAAATCGCGAATTTTGACGGGATTTCGACAACATTTGATACCTAGGGTTACTTTTGTGCGAGGAGTGTTTTGGACGTGTCAAATCATGACCCAAACCTGACCTTGACCTTCAAAATTGTCAATCAAGGTCAAATCGGGTAAAACCTGACGGATTTCGACGGGTAAAAACGGACGGATTTCGACACCCATGGGTACTTTTGTCTGGGGAGTGTTTTGGACGGGTCAAATCGTGACCCCGACCTGACCTTGACCTTCAAAATGGTCTATTCAAGCTCAAATCGGGTAAAACCTGATGGATTTCGACAGGTAAAAACGGACGGATTTCGACGAAATTTGACACCCATGGGATTTCGACAACATTTGATACCTAGGGTTACTTTTGTGCGAGGAGTGTTTTGGACGTGTCAAATCATGACCCAAACCTGACCTTGACCTTCAAAATTGTCAATCAAGGTCAAATCGGGTAAAACCTGACGGATTTCGACGGGTAAAAACGGACGGATTTCGACACCCATGGATACTTTTGTCTGGGGAGTGTTTTGGACGGGTCAAATCGTGAACCCGACCTGACCTTGACCTTCAAAATGGTCTATTCAAGCTCAAATCGGGTAAAACCTGATGGATTTCGACAGGTAAAAACGGACGGATTTCGACGAAATTTGACACCCATGGGTACTTTTGTCCGGGGAGTGTTTTGGATGGATCAAATCGTGACCCGACCTAACCTTGACCTTCAAAATTGTCAATTCAAGGTCAAATCGTGAATTTTGACGGGATTTCGACAACATTTGATACATAGGGTTACTTTTGTCCGAGGAGTGTTTTGGACGGGTCAAATCGTATAAAACCTGACGGATTTCGACGGGTACTTTTGTCGGGTACTTTTGTCCGGGGAGTGTTTTGGACGGGTCAAATCGTGACCTCGACCTGACCTTGACCTTCAAAATGGTCAATTCAAGGTCAAATCGCGCAATTCACCGAAAAGCAGAGGGGAAACAGCCCGGACGAAGTCGGGTCCACCAGCTAGTATTGTTATATTCTTGAATATAGCTCTTGGCAACCAGACATAAATTGATGATGAATATACCACATATAATGATCCGATCCCAAAGTGAGTATGGTCAAACTATTGGCAAGTGGTAAATTCTCAACCTGCTGATGAAGCGTAGCACAGTTGGTTGAATATAAGCAAGCTCTCATGTAGTCATGAATGTGCACTTCTTTGGACTATTCATTGAAATATAAATCAAACTGGGGATACTCCCAACAGCTGGTGGTTGAGAAATTTCAAAGTATGCCCAAGACAATTGTTGCTTGTAAGCAATATTAGCGGAGAAACTCATGCCATGGTGGAACAAACTTGAAGATTCAGAGGAATAGGTTAAGATATCAGTTCTCTGAATGAGTAGTTCACCCATGGTACATCTCGAGTTGTGGTGAGCTATTACATGAAATTGTAATTAGAACACAGGGCATGTGACACTGGCATAAAATTAGTAGTTCCACTCTGGTAGTATATAGCAATACTCAATGAAAAGAAACTGTTGTTTAATTAGATAAGCAAATAAATCTCCTAGTCTGGTCGATAAACTAAAATTTTAGTGTCAACCTAGAAAAAATTTGGACTAAGTTGGTCTTTATACCATTTTGAAGAGGAAGCTATCCTCTATAAACATATCCAAAATCCGCTAAAATCAGCTTTGACATTTTTTTGCAATTCAAGATGGCATCCAAGATGGCTGACATGTTTCGTTAAGTCAGTTTAATGCAATTAAAGTGAGAAAATCTTGTCATATGTATACCACTGTGTATATACGACACCGGATATTATGCAGGAAAAATGTGTTTGTTTACATAATATGCCGAGATTTTTGACAGAATATTCGTGATTGAGAAAAACCAGGACATATCAGGAATATCACATACCTCTGAATAATTGATGAGTATGCTATACTTCGAAACTATACTATATATAAATTCTGAATATAAAGTACGTCCTCAGAAATCACGATTATTATGTGAAATTCTGCAGATCGTCTGCAACTTGCTCTGTTAACCCTTTGAACACTGGCTCCCCACAAATATCGACACCCTGACCCAGGGCTCCCAGTGGTATTGTTTATATTGTGGCCAGTGTTTAGATGTATGGTGTTGTTTATGTTCAAGTGGTGTCACATTTCTGAAACTTTAGATGCATGTTCCCCATGGACCACTGATTATTTTACGATCTGGTTACATTGCCACGTGGTCATTCCCTGGTAACGGTTGCTAGGCATCTACCCGATATTGAAAGTAAAATACAATTATAGCTTTTATGGTCGTAATTCAACCCAAGGAAATGGCGTTTTTGATGCAGTCAACACCCTATTGTGAAATTTGAGATATATCTGGCCAGAAGTCTGATCCTAACTTGTATTTAAGGGTAGCAACGGTTGCTAAGCAAATACCCCAAATGATCGAATGACACCATTGCCCTGTGAATCCAATTGTATTATGCCCCAATTTAGACATTCTTGGCATGCACATGCTGATGGTTATGTTCAAATGGTGCTACAGGTCTGAAATTTTACAGGTATGTTCCCATGGGTCACTGTGTATTTTTTTTAGAACGGTATACTTTACCACATAATCACTCCCTGGTAACGGTTTCTAAGCAACTACCCGGAACTGAAAGTATAATGCAATTATAGCTAATAGCGTTGTATAATTCCGCGCTAAGAAACGGCATTTGCTATGCAGTCAATACCCTATTGAGAAACTGGAGATACATCAGGTCAGAAGATTGAACCTACATGTACATGTAGTTTGTATTTAACGGTATCAATGGTTGCTAAGCATATAGCCCAAGTGATCGAATGACACCACTTCCCTGTGCATTCAATGGCATTACGTCCCGTTTTAGACATCGCCTATCGGGCACACTGATGGTCATATTCAAATGGTGCCACGAGTCTTAAACTTTACATAATTGCTCAATAATGCACGATTTGACCACGTGTTTGTAATGTGCCCGCGCAATTAGATCGGACTAGATGGTATTGTGACCATGCAACCCATTTCCACAGTACTACTCTGGTGCAATGTCAAAACGTGCAGCTGTATAACGCAAATTTATGTACTATTGAGATCCTTGATGTGATTGTATCATTTCACAAAAATCCATACATTTATCATTTTATCCTATGCGCATGCGCGAAACAAATTGACTTAAATAAGAAACTGCCTGCACCTTCCTCGCATATGACAGAACACTGATTATGTATGCAATACTAATTTAAACCAAAATCCTGCGAACCGCGCAACAATATAGAGCTTTACCCGAATCGCTTCAAATAATGTACGTTTGTTGAATTCTGCGCTGTGCGCATGCGCATGTTTTTCTACCCCAACTAGTCGGCAACAAACTCATACTCATGCACCCATGCATGGCACTGCTGAAGTTCCTTGGGAACATTTACATAAATATAAGTGGATATACCAATGGTTATAACATGTACACATGCTACATAGGTTTATGATGTCACTGAATGCTGCTGGCTGCTTTTGCAGCCAGTCGGGTGTATGAACGTTTTCTGGCTGGCCGCTTTTGCGGCCAGTCGGGTTCAAAGGGTTAAACACCGATTTTCTTGTATTTAAAACGTTTGTATGTTTAAATATTGCTATACACATGACTTACGAAATGTCCACAATCAATTATATACCACCAAACATGAGTTTTTCGGCTGTTTGTTAAAACTATTGCGAAAGACATAATTATTTGGTTTACGGCGTATTGCAGGAGCACTGTCGTGCAAATTGCAATTCCCATGTTTTGTTACTGTACGGTATATTGCAAGCCGAAAACAATATCTGCCAATTGTAGGCAAATGATTGGTTCAAAACGGGAGTCGTATCAATGTTACACATCATTATGGTGACGATTATGTCATTGTGTTGCTTTGCAGCTCATTTGTACACCACCTGTATGCTAATTAAATGGTGACTTATTTTTTAGTTTTAAAATAAAATCAGAGGGGGCTAACGACAAGAAATATAGTTGGCATGAAAACATTTGAAGGTCATCTTTGAAATATAACACAAACTATCATATTTGGAGAAGGTTATGATACTTCTTTCCCAGAAACGCCAAACATTGAAATTAGCATTAATGATAATAATTGATTACAGACCTCCCACTAACTAATGTTCGAAGTCAGTCTTAGTTTAGACACACCTGACTTCACACACCAGAACTGGTTAGTAACTGCACGCCAACAATGGTTTTATAAATGTAAAATAAAATGTGCGGCAAACTATGCGAAGGATGACTTTGTGTCATTATAAATGTAAATAACCGGAGTACATTTTTTAACATCTGCGTTATACATGTAGCTCGATAAAAATAGCAAGTCGATGTTCAGTTTAGAATTACAATTTGCCTGCAGATATAGGGAGAGAAAGAGAAAATGGAAAATATATTTATTTGTTATAAAACCTCACTTTCAAGTTTGTATTGTTGACCCCAGTCCCTAATATTGTCAGAGGACTATTGTAATCAGCGGCGTTTGTTCATCTGCACATCCGTCCGTGTGTCCATCCGATTTCTTGTCAGACTGTTAACTCCATCTCAAATTATCCGATCGAAACTACACTTCGAATGAGGGATAACCGTCACATTATTGAGGTCAATGTCAATTATGGTTTCATTCCGATGATTTTTTTCCCTCAGATTTATGGCCATTTATTTTACTTTGGCATTGCTATTTTCATGCTGTCAGGATAATAACTCCAATGAGTAATATCCAATCGGAACGAGACTTTGTATGACTACTAAACATTAAATTATTGAGATTGATGTCTAGTTCCGGTCGGGTGATTTTTTTAAATTAGTTTTGATCGATTTTCGACCTATAAATTGCTGTCTTGTCCGGATAATTCCAGTTAATATCAACTAATCCCAACGATACTTTACATGCATGGGGTGTATCCATCACATTGTTCAAGTCAGGTTTGAATATGGTTCAGGTCTGGTGATTTTTGTCGGAGCTATCGCCCTTTTTCTACATAAACATATTATGATTGTTCGCATAATTATTTCTAAAATAAACCCGGGCAAATAAAGCCAACTTATTCGGGGGACGTGTGGCCTAGTGGCCTTTTATTTTACATAATTGTGTTGTGTCTGGCTAATATCTCCACAAACGTGGAATTAAATGCGTAACGTAGGGGCAGTCGATTTGGCATAATAAAATAGCATACTGCAACCTAGGGGTTGCGCGTTGTATTTTAAACACCCTATGATTGAGTTTTGCTATTCTTCAGGTGAACAATGGCTCATTTTATTTTCCAGATTATGAAGAACTACCAGTGTGCATATTGTGATAAGCGGGAGCTAACATTCGATAACATCATCAGCCATCTCACCACCAAGCACTGCTGTGAACAACTCCGATAACATAAAAGATGTTTCCCTTTCCTGTGCAGAACCAAACCCGGCTTTGATTTGTAAATCTTCCCACAAACGTCACAAACGTGGTCTGATTCTGGTGTGGTTGTTATTGTAGCACTTGGCAGGGTTCCATGACGTCTTGATTTGTGAATTTTCAAGTTGTATTTATATTTCGTTTTAAAACCGCAAATCTCACACGTAGTCTCGTTATCCACCTCGACAGACTCCACTACGGGTGCTATCTCCAATGAAGACATTTCGGTCAGAATGAATACCGCATTCGCAAGTTGTCCCATTTATATATATGCGCACAATACATGGGATCGGTGCTTTGCACGGACATCATGTTGTGGACATGTGGTGTGTTATCTGCATGATTACTGAGCTGGATTGCAAATAGGAAGGCCATCACAACCCCATGCAGTGCACGAATGATGTGGGGAGGCCATTGCTGATGAAATCGTTGGCAGCTATGCACGTATTTTCTAATTTTAAAAACAGACATTTGTTCAGGGTGCAACGGACCTGCCCGTTTTACAACGCATTGCTGACCCCACCCCCTTGATGGATCCATAAGCCCATATCATTAAAATTTATTGGAAAAAAAAATAAAAAAAATATTTGAACAAATGGGAACCAAGATTATGAATTGGTGCATATATTAGTTAAAGGCAAACAATATACTTAAATTTAAATGTTAATTGAGAGCAGCGAAATGTGTAACCCATGCAGAAGGGCAATTACCACCGTCCCTATTTGAATATTATACGGGTTCCGGGGGAACTGGGGCATCGTGGAAGGTCTTCTTAAGTTGCAAACCATTTTGCCCTGACCCCTTTTGTATATTATAGATATACAACTAATTTCAAGTCAAGCTGGAGCAATTGATCTCCATACAAAACCATACATGACTTCGTTTAAACATGTTTCTTTGTAGCGAGCGCACATATATAGTAACTGCAGGTATCAGACTACAAGTTATTTACCATTGAAGTAGTCCGTCAATCGTATTTATCTCATTTGTTCACCTTTATCGCAAAAAACCCCAGGCAATTCTTTAAGGATTTGCCATTTATAAATGGACAATCCGTACCAAATTTTTCATTAATTAATGGTCAATCCGACCACCCGTGGCAAGCGAGCTTCTGATTGTCCACTAAATCACGACATATATAGATAATCCTGTATGTTATCTTCATATTTAATCTCAAGGGTAATAACTCTATAAAGAATGTACCTTTACTAAATAACGGCGATTTGTATGAGAAGAAGTGTTTTTGACGAAATAACGGAGATATTTGAAGAAGTGTTTTTGACGAAATAACGGAAATATTTGAAGAAGTGTTTTAAAGAGAGAAATATTTGAAGAAGTGTTTTAAAGAGCGTTTTAAAGAGCGTTTTAAAGAATTTGACTTATATTTCACCAGAGTTGATCTATTGTGGTGTTGCAATTTCTCATACAAATCGCCGTTATTTAGTAAAGGTACATTCTTTATAGAGTTATTACCCTTCAGATTAAATATGAAGCTAACATGCATGATTATCTATATATGTCGTGATTTAGTGGACAATCCCAAGCTCGCGTGCCACGCGTGGTCGGATTGACCATTAATTAATGAAAATTTATGTACGGAGATTGTCCATTTATTAATGGACAATCTTATGTTCATTAGGTGAAAAAAACAGTATATGTCGATTTCTGGGCTATCGATTTGTTTCTTTCTGGCTTGCGATAGCGCCAATTCGCACGACAGTAAATATATTGTAATTTGTAATTCGCCGTACACTAGCACCTGACGTTTTAAGTCTGATTGTGTGCGGATGCGCTGACAATTTCCATACAAAATCCCACCCGTTCTTCGTTGGTACAATCTCTTCAGGTACACATTCATGACTCAAGAAAATTGAAGAGAGCGTATTAAATAAGAGGCGTTTTAGCTCTCGTGAGTGATATTTTCCCGTGCAGGAACACGCTATCGTTGAACAGTACTCCGTGTCCGTTGGACTGTTCAACTCGTCATCGATAATCAAACAAGATCATTGTATAGCGAACGCAGTCAACGAGAAACTTTGTCAAAATTATTACGCATTATAAATGAATTTGATAGATTTCTAACGGTGGTATACTGTCAAGAGGACAAAATTGGTAAAATTCCTGCATAATATCCGGTGTCGTATATACACAGTGTATACATATGTATACATTTTTGTGAAGCTAAGACATACCGTCACCTTTTTATGCCAAAATTTGAACTCCCCGCCCAAGAGGGCAGTCAAAATGGCAGCCTGAAGTGGAAAATGTTACGGTTTCTGCTGTTTGGAACTGGTTGAGAATTGTGACTTTGTTTTGTTTTAATTATGTTAAATGACAATTGGCGCAATGAAAAAATTCGATTTTGCAGAACGCTGTATAAAACTTCACAAAAAAATCAACATTGGGATTCTAGTCATATTTCTTCAAGAAATAGGAAGAACTGTGCAATGTAAGGGATGCGTTCTATTTCGTATGGATATTCCAACTCAATGGTAACAAAATTGTCACTGGTTCAAAATGGAGGCCAAAAATGGTAGAATGGTAAATATTGCACCAGCGTGTCATGCAATCGCTTATAAGTTGTGGCTGATGAACAGAAAATGAGTATTCTGTCTTATATACATTAAATACCTATATTTCTGATGCACCTTGATTAATTTTTGCTATTTTAACCACTGAAATTACCATAATTATCGGATTTTCTATCACATACTTGCAGGGTTGCCAATGGCAAAAATAATTCAAATTTGGCAAAAAATATTTTCATTTGGCAAAAGTTTTGGCAAGTCACTTTTTAATTCCTCAAAAAAGTTGAAAAATATCGGTCAATCAAAACCATTCATTTTAGGAAATTATTACAATGGAATTATATTAGTTGTGTTTTATATGGTTTCGAAAAAGTTAAGACTTAGTATCGATGTCTAGAGGGATTACCCATATTTAGTGTGATGGTGGTGTTTACATAGCCAATCCTCTTGTGATGTTCCCTTCTGATGAAGCAACGCTTCTACCATTGTACTGTTCTGTGATTGGTTTATTGTTTTATGATAAACCACAATAGAGATGATATTATAATCATTAACTAACGCTGAAATGGTCACTGTCACCTCCTTTCGTTCAGTTGGGTACCCAGCTTTTTAAAATTTATAGTTGGGTACCCAGCTTTTATAAAATTTACAGTTGGGTACCCAGCTTTATGAAATCTCACACAGAACGTGATTTATTAATTATTTGATTGCCGTTTGTTTTTTTTCTCCAAATGAACCTGTTAAGTTTACGATGCTTGAAATATATTAACAGCGGAAAAGAATTGTAGATCCTGCAGATCGACTGCTGTACTGAAGTGTTCCCCTATCGTATTGTGATAATTGCCAACCAACCCCTGGAGCACGGAAAAGCTACAAACGTTGTCGGCCATGTTGAATTAAAGGTCACGTGTAACATTGGCGAGATTTCATAAAGCTCCAACTGTAAATTTTATAAAAGCTGGGTACCCAACTGTAAATTTTAAAAAGCTGGGTACCCAACTGAACGAAAGGGGGTGACAGTGACCATTTCAGCTTAACTAACTGCTTTTCTATCGATATCAAACCGCGAGTTTCGAAACATAAGACTCAATCAAGGTTGCAGAAAATGACACTATCAGGGATAATATTTGGCAAATTCTATTCTAAACGAATTTGGCAAAACATAATTTCATGTGCCAAATTATTTGGTAAAAAGTAAATTTCGGTCCAGCGTGAACTTGGCATCAAAATAGGCAAAAAATCACTTTTCAGTTTTGGACCTTTTTTCAAGTAAAATGGAACTATTTTTGGTATCAAATGTGCTTCTTATTTTGATCTGTCTTAATAAATGTGTGACAGTGTGGTGTTTTAGACAAAATTTATTAAGATGGCTTGCAAAATGGCAACCAAATTTGGTAAAAAGTTGATTTGTCACATATATTCCGTACATTATTCTCTGCTGTTCTGAAAAGGTAGCAAATTCTGACTCACTTGGTTAGTAAACATGTAACTTAATCAACTTACAACTAAATTCTGGTTGTCCCAGTACCTTATGAGGCATGACAGATTCATTTTAAGGGATGCAGTATGGATTTTGCCGAAATAAATTTTTTTTATTCCGGCCATGTTTTTGAAAAACTGCATCGTTCATTTTGCAAATAAACGCAATTAATGTGGAGAACACTCTCATATTACCTCTCTATCGATTAACATATCCTTGAGTTATTGTGGAAAGCGATAGTCACCCAAAGGTGCACAAGTACAACTCACATATGATCATGCAGTCACTCCATATATACATGAACACCACATAAATGGCCATCTGCCACTCGCCCGTATATACATATGCCTCACCCATTACCATACAGCACACTTGGGTATAACCATACACCCAAGACATGGCCATATATCTTTGAGTAATCATGTCGGCACATCAGATATATATAACCATATAGGCACAACCTATTCACTACATTCATGGACATACAGTAACCTCTTGTATTCCTATTCGCCTCACCACTGGCCATACAGTCACTCCATGTATATCTATTTGCCACATACATTGCCATATTTAAATAGTAGAGTCGCTTATGTACTTTCGTGGGAATTTTGTTAACAAAATATTCGGACAAACCTGGTTTTCGAACTCGTCCGAGATATTGTTGCAAGAGTGGCATATACCAAATATTGTTGAAATTGGTTAATATTTGCGTGAGTTATCGCGCTATCGGTGAAAAACTTAACTAAACAACATCTAAGATGGATAACTCTTGTTAAAAAGTTCGGACGTGACCCATTTTCTACAGGCAGTAAAATCGTCATTGGGAGCAACTGCCATACCAAAATTATTTTGAATCCGTTCACAAATGTCAAAGTTATAAGGCATTCTTTAGGTCCGCCCGCCCGCATACCGTCCCTCGTCAAACCATAAGTCGAGTTTTTTAAAAACTCGACTAAAAACTTTTTCCGACAAAGTAAGTGATACCCTATCATAATTTATGATAGGGTATCACTTACTTTGTCGAAAAAGTTTGTTAGACTTCATGGGTCCGCGACTGGAGGGAATTATGACGTCACAAAGATGACGTCATTGTCAGTTCAGTTCAGATGTAGGGTTGTCCTAAGAACTGACAAATTATGCACATATTTCTTAATTGTTATACATTTTTTTCAGTAAGGGCAATTCATCAATAGTAATTCTCAAAGTACAGTACCAAAATTCACGGGAAAATATTATTCCAATCAAAAATGGCACCAGAAAATCACCAATTTTGCAATGTTAAAAAATCTCATGTAAATGGTAGCGACTGCGCATTGTGGCCATTTAGTGTTTATTTATTTATAGTGCACACCACTGCATCTGATGTCGGGGATCTAGCCTGGTGTATAATAATGTTCATATCAACTGAATAAACATGTCCTGCGAGGTCAATAACTTACAGTAACTTCACAGTAACTTTGCGTTTGTACATCAGTTCAACAGGAAAATAGTAATTGGCTATGGTTGTTTGTGCTGCCTGTCCCACTTGATTAATGATTATTTTGAAGTGAATGTCTTGTACAAAACATGTTCGATCTGTCAAAAATCCACTTCAGACAACCGAATTATAGAATTTTGTCAAAAATAAATTCTGATATTCTAGCAATAGATTTAAAGAAATGAACGGAATTCAGTGAGGGGAAAGAAATATTCGTGCCACATACGGAACTATTATCACACTTCAAGAGAACTGTGCAACATCATCCAAGATGGCAGTCAAGATACAAAAGTCAGTATTCGTTCACCACCAAATGTCGCCCAGGCATTCCATTATGGGGAATTAGGTTAATCGGCTAATTTTAAGCATATGCATATAGTTTTAATGTCCTATACAATTTAACGGATGTCTATACTGCATACATGTCATGTCTTCAAATGTCTTGATATTAAGTGAAGATGGAGTTGAAGAGAAAATCCAACTCTCTATGTGAAATTTGAGGGACAACTGTTACCATCCCAAAATCTAGCCTTCTCTGCTATACTCTAAGCCGGAGTTCTAATTGAGAAATATTTGTGGTTACCATATCAAATGGCAATTCCTGATGCAGATAAGCGTTGGTGTTAATTCTTTTCATGGCATATCATCAGTAGAAAATGTCTATAGTGTATCATATAAGGTAGTAATACACAACTGTTTATTGTGATAGCTATGATGTGGCTATTGTACTTCTATATAACATGATTTTTGGCAAACAAGAAACTACACATCCTTATTTATAAAACACAAACAATATAGAAGAATTAAATATATGGCTGCCATTTGGCATTTGTCATTTAGTTGCGCTGGAACATCGAATTAAATTTGTTTGGTAACACAATTTGAACCTCGTTTAGCTGAACTCAGCTGGTTTCAATCGTATTGATAATCACGGCAGATCATAATAGAATAGACCCCCATATGTGGATAATATATTTGTATAAGGGGCAGCATCCCGTATCAAGATTAAAGTGATATATTGTGAATACCATGTTCTGAAATCTGGATGATGATATTCAACAAATTAGTCCAACCACTTTCATAGCAAAGTGGATTCCTTTTGTGAAGTTACTGTAAGTTATTGACCTCGCAGGACATGTTTATTCACTTGATATGAACATTATTATACACCAGGCTAGATCCCGGACACCAGATGCAGTGGTGTGTCTGGTTCTTGGCTTCACTTGTGTTCAGTTAATTGGTGCTAGCCACACAAAGTGATTCCCCCAACATACGAAAGGTGTCTTGGTATGAATACAGTATGCTGGTATGGATCATTGATAGCATACAGCAAAATCCCATAATGATTTCTATGAGTTAGGCATATGAAGAGTTTAGTGGGATAATGCATTGCGTTTGTACATCAGTTCAACAGGAAAATAGTAATTGGCTATGGTTGTTTGTGCTGCCTGTCCCACTTGATTAATGAATATTTTGAAGTGTATCAAAATCAACAGTGACAGCGCAACTGCTCTGCATATTCAACCCTGCAGTTTAGATGACGAAAAAATGTGAATGGTAAACGCAATAGATACGAGCCAAAAATAGACAGGCGATACTTATCATATCACTAATTCCCACGTTTTGACGTAATGTACCCCCACACAGTGGGAAACTGGTGAAGAATCCATTGGTAGTGATGGGACTTCTTGTGTCATGTCATTAGTTTGATTTATTATGTCCAATATACTCTGGAATCCAGGTTCTGAATATTGAATGACATATTGGGGCAACGTAGTCCACTAACTTCTGACAGTCATAGCAGTGTCATGTGGATTCTAGTTAAAACGTTATCATGAACTAAATGTGGAAATGAAAGAAGCTGAATCAGCACGCGTATAAACTATGGAGGTGGCCATGGTTCACTATAATAATAATGGCACCTTTCAGATCATATTATATAGGCCGATCCATCTATATCCTGATGCCTCAAAATGTTCTAATTCTGTTCGACTAGGAGTTACCTGATGCTATATCCCAAAAATTGTATATATCATTCTGCATTCATGCATCATGACAATCTACCACAACCAAATAGCATATATAGATCAACGTCAGAAGAAATGTAAAGGGTCGTGGGGACGCTATTGTACGAAGAGCTCCATACATGTTCACCTGATAAACAATCCAGTTTGATCATATAGACCTTAGTTTGAACATAATTTATTTCATGAATAATACAACAATAAGTATACGTTTCATCGTGGACCAGATTCAACTGTGCAGGCTTATGTGAGTCAATTTCGGAAATCATTCTATATTCACCCCACCTAACGAGAGTGTGATGATCCAAATACACATCAGCGCTACTTTTATATGAGACAAACTAATTATATGCATACATGTAATACAAAAATATGCCAATATCGCTGTGATACAAGTATATATTGCTTGAGTTCTAGTTCAAATTTGTCACGATCCCATCTTGGTCGTCATATTAATGCACCTATGGAAATGTACTGGTACTTAGTATGAACTGGTGACAAGAAGCAGTTTAAGCATGAGGCAATCATCAACATTTCTTCCTACACATATATGTTTGCCAGAATGTTAGAAGCGGGTGTCTGATCAGTTTGTGCCGATTTTCCATTCCAATCACCAAGAGTACCCATATATAAGGATTCATTTTACGAAGATGGATATTATGTCAGAGAACCCTCGAGAAACTTCGACAGGCTATCCAAACTCGTTCATGAACCAAGCCTATACCGGCGGTATACATCTGCCATGGTGAATTTGACAAGACTAAAGTATAGCTATGATATCTGAACAAGGCCCCGGGTGATCTCCTGGTTTATATTTTCAATTTCAGGCTTCAAAAGCCTGTCACTGTTAGCTACATATATATGCAGTAATCTGATTGAGTCTGTCGCTAGACCTTTAGTATACGAGAAGATATACTCAATCGTTATCGATATTCAAGAACGTATGGCGATCACATCATCATTTGAACGCTGGTAACTGACAGTGCCTGAGGTAGGCAACTTCACTATTCTCTCCACATACCATATTGGTCTCTACTAAAGTATTTATATAATATCATAATTGAGTTTGGCACAAGACCATATACTCAACGCTTGAACATATATTTCAGTTTTATATAGTGAATGGTATGTTCTCATCGAAAGCCCATGCGTGATAATGATATGCATATGTGTCATTTTGTTCAACGAAATATAGCCGTATTATCGCAAAATTTTGCCATTTTAGCACTTGATTTTAGAGTTATTCATCTTCATCCGCAATTTTGGGTCCACAAATAATTGCACATCTCGAGAAATAACAAACTTCAAAAATTGACATCTGATCACTCTTGAGCTTGATGGGTGGGTTCCTCCACTAAAATCAAATATTTTTTCTGTGCCAGTGCATTCTCTTATGGATATATGTGAGTCTCTCATAGGGAGACTCGCTTATATAAAAGAATTCATAGGAACAGTTTTTACGCAAAATTTCAGGAAGCTCCAGTGATTGAAGGGTTAAGAATTACCATGGAGGGACACAGTTATGTCCCTGGCACTGGTCCTATTTGACCAAGTTTATAACCCATTTGAACAAATCTGAATCACAGTCACCCAAGGAACCTCAATACCAAATATAAGCTAAATGATAGCCAGACAAATTCAATCAAGTATACCCAACATTTTTTTTTGAAAAATCAGATAACAAGTTTAGCTGGTTAACAGAATAATACTAGAAGAGCAAATATATATTTTATTTTAATGACCTTAATAAAGACAACACACACACATGATGCTTTGTGGTGGTTGTTTATCCCAGACTGCCAGATAAGATATCAAATATCAATTGATGACATGTATAGAATTAATTTGGAACACATTGATTTTTCTCAAATATACTCTAATCGCAATTTGTAGGCAATAATTTTCAGTTGAGTGTGTCGATGAACTGCAGTTAAATTCCGTAGTTCTTTTTAAAGGTACTCAATCCGATCAGACGGTCCCCATACCATCAAGATACAACAGCAACAACATTTTCTTCAAAATACGCTTTAGTTATCAGAATCTATGTATTGCAACAACATATTAATGATAATCACTGTCAACTATAGTATCAAATTTCCTAAAACTTGTTGTTTATCAACATTTTGTTCAACAAAATATGGCCGTATGATCACTAAAGTATCACAAAAATTTACCGTATTACCACTTGACTTTAGAGTTATCCATCTTCATCCGCAATTTTGTCCGAGACCCTCCGTTTGACCACGTGTTTCTGGGCCACATATTATTACACATCTCGAGATATAACAAACTTCGACAATATATATCTGTTCACACTGAGCTTTGGTGGGTGGGGTCCTCGACTCGACTCAATATTTTGTTAACCCCCGAAGCCAGAGAAACACTAATTTAGGACCGAAATGAAAATTGGGAACATAGGTTTCTACCTCTAATAAAAAGGAACGATATTGAAAACTGTTACTTCCCTGGTGACATACTGGCATCCGTGTGGAGTTTAGAGTCTATATACATAGATACAGCCAGTACATATAGGTTACTTGGAGCACTCAATATTTGTTTATTTTATTTCACCATCAGTTTAATTAAAACCACCTGCCTCTGAGTCACAAGACGAAATGTGGGAAAAGGGCAAACATGTAAGACATCCAGGTCAGGGGTAAATGCTGAAAAAAACAAAATATAGTCTTGTCGATAAAAGTTTTGACCTAGCAAAATAGTTGGGCTAAGTTGGTTTTTATTCCATTTTGAAGAGGAAAAATATAATCATATCCTCTATAACATATCCAATATCCGATAAATCCGCTTAGAGCAAATTGTTCTATTCAAAATGGCATCCATGATGACAATAATTGGTATTGAAAAATGCTGATTTTCTGTGATATGTGGCTTTAGGTGCACCAATTATCGCCAAGTCAGTAATAAAATGAAATATAAACAAACAATGCTTAATCGTAAACCATATAATTATGTAGAATGTCTGTACCAACTTGGCCATATCACACCTGTTACCCCATTTGATATTGGAATAGTTAGAAAATAGACATGAAAATAACACCAAAAACAGCATCTTCACCATCGGTTTCAGTAGTTGAATAGGATTAAATTTGTTTAAAATTATTTTTCCTCAAAATGTGTCTACATTGTTTACACGCCGTTCCCACAACACAACTTTCAAATTATACAGCAGTGCGGAACACAAAGCTCACATCTTCTACTTTCATATGATATCTAATTTTCTGTGTGTTAAAAAAATATATTCAAAACAGTTAATCCATGTAGATAATTAACACAGCTCCAATGCTACGTGCTTGTGTACACACTCCCCGCCTGTCTATCTTGTCTGCAGTTTAATTCAACATATAAGCATGCAATGGACGGATCTACGTAAATTGTGAAAAACTACATGCATATATAATAGCTAGATCACATCATGAATCGCTACCCTGGCTACGCCCATAGAGATAATTATACACCAGTTCAAGTAATGTGAAATTGTTCATGTTCAGATAGGGAAGTTTATAAACATTTAAAAACAAGACAGTCAATGACTGTGGGGTAGCTCACCTGACTGTAAAGACTGAGACGACTGGGACTCTGAAGACTACAATAGTCATTCTAAACAGAGACATAGCTGGAAGTTCTCAGATGAGCAAGGCTCTTCCCCTTGAAATTTTGTATTGCACACCACTGACAAAACTACAACCATTTACCCTTTTTAAACAAGACAACCAGACCACAGTCCTAAGTTCACAAAATTCCTTTTGCACATCCCTCTTAGAATTAAATTTTACAACTGGTACCAGTACTTCTAACTTTCGAACTTGGAAATTACCAACCTGACATCGCCCATAAAGTTAAAATTTGTGGCTATTTCGGTCGAACAGTTTAACCCGAAGTAGGAAAATATGGACTGTTCCTGGTTGAAAAATCAAATCTACAACTAATGTTGTATCAGACATGAAATTTCCAACTGTTAATTTTTTTTTATCAAAGTAGGGGGTCAAAACCCCACCTCCTATACACTTCCGCCTCATTGCCCCCACCCAGGCAGCTTAGAAATCAATAGGAATCTATATATTATTATACCAGTATCAAACAGCATACATACAGGTAGGGTGGGTGGTTGAGAGTTAAATCTCTTATCTGTGCCCCTATTTGAACAAATGTGAATCCCCATCTATGAGATCCATTCATCTAGAAATTTCAAAAGGTAGATTTTAAGAGTTGAAGAAAACCGATTTTCCTCAAAAGTTTCCTACCAATGACCTCATGTGTACAAATCTGAACCCCACTCACCAAAGGACCCTCCATACCAAAAGCTAAATAGGCCTGATGGTTTTTGAAGAATTACTATGGAGGGAAAGAGTTATGGCCCTGGCTTCTCAGCTATATGACCTGATGAACTCATTTGAACAAATCTGAATGTTAGTCACCTAGGGGACATCCACACCAAAATATATAAACCCATTCGGTCTTTAATATGTATGTTGGAGAAGAACAAAATTATTGGACAGATGGAGACATCCCAACAGAGGGATGGATGGGAGGACATACTGACAGACAAATTCAATCCAATATACCCCCCACCCAAGTTTTCTTTGCATATCAGGGTATAATGAGTACAACTGGATATGTGGTGGTTAAGAATATAATATTGGAACAGCCAAGCCTGAATACAGTGTCTGTCTTTTGCAGAATGAGGTCCCTAAAGGGAGAATTTAGTGCTGCAATCCTGCAAGGTGGGCTAGCATCACCAAATTTACCCTCTGGGGACCTCATTCTGCTTAGGCCTCAACTGCTATGGGAGACATAGGAACAGACTGAAGTTCTCCAGTTAATGGTAGATATGGCAAGAAACGTGAGCAAAAAGTTAAGGGGGTATGTTTTTGTCCCATGTAGAAAGCCTTGATATAGAGCGGGAAAAATCCAACATAAAGTCACAATTATCAACCAGTACCAAACAGCATAAACTGATCTTAAAGATACTAGAGAAAAAAATCTAAAATTTCCACTTCCAGCTGCCATTTTGAGGACCATCTTGGACGGTGAGTTCCAATTTTACCCTATAATGGTGGCATTTTATCTTATGTTCACAAAAATGTATACATATGACAAGACTGTCTCACTATAATTTGCATCAAACTGATTTAGTGACCCGTCTGAAAAACGGCGGCTATCTTGGGCGCCACCTTGAATTCAACGGGTTCCACTTAACCGAAAGCTGAAACCAGCTGGATTAAGATCAGGGATATAGTGGATAATATATGTGCGAAGTTTGGTGCTTCTATCCGGAAGTGAACGATTCTTCCATTATTGTGGGTTAAGCGACTCCATTAGTATCAAGGGTTACTACTGGGACGCAGATAACGATGAGAAATAAAATCAACTCTGTAAGATTCTGTAACGCTTGTATCGCTCTGCATCAAGGGTTACTACTGGGACGCAGATAATCACTAGAAATAAAAACGATTCTTTAACTGCTGTAACGCAAGGGTTACTAACTTACTACTGGGACGCAGATAACGATGAGAAATAAAACCGAATCTTTAACTGCTGTAACGCTTGAATCGCTCTGTATCAAGGGTTACTACTGGGACGCAGATAACGATGAGAAATAAAAACGATTCCTTAAACTTCTGTAACGCTTGTATCGCTATGTATCAAGGGTTACTACTGGGACGCAGATAATCACTTGAAATAAAAACGATTCTTAAACTTCTGTAACGCTTGTATCGCTCTGTATCAAGGGTTACTACTGGGACGCAGATAACGACGAGAAATAAAAACGATTTTTTAACTGCTGTAACGCTTGTATCGCTCTGTATCAAGGGTTACTACTGGGACGCAGATAACGATGAGAAATAAAAACGATTTTTTAACTGCTGTAACGCTTGTATCGCTCTGTATCAAGGGTTACTACTGGGACGCAGATAACGATGAGAAATAAAAACGATTTTTTAACTGCTGTAACGCTTGTATCGCTCTGTATCAAGGGTTACTACTGGGACGCAGATAACGATGAGAAATAAAATCAACTCTGTAAGATTCTGTAACGCTTGTATCGCTCTGTATCAAGGGTTACTACTGGGACGCAGATAACGATGAGAAATAAAAACGATTTTTTAACTGATGTAACGCTTGTATCGCTCTGTATCAAGGGTTACTACTGAGACGCAGATAATCACTGGAAATAAAAACGATTTTTTAACTGCTGTAACGCTTGTATCGCTCTGTATCAAGGGTCACTACTGAGACGCAGATAATCACTGGAAATAAAAACGATTTTTTAACTGCTGTAACGCTTGTATCACTCTGTATCAAGGGTTACTACTGGGACGCAGATAATCACTAGAAATAAAATCAACTCTGTAAGATTCTGTAACGCTTGTATCGCTCTGTATCAAGAGTTACTACTGGGACGCAGATAATCACTAGAAATAAAATCAACCCTGGAAGATTCTGTAACGCTTGTATCGCTCTGTATCAAGGGTTACTACTGGGACGCAGATAACGATGAGAAATAAAAACGATTTTTTAACTGCTGTAACGCTTGTATCGCTCTGTATCAAGGGTTACTACTGGAACGCAGATAACGACGAGAAATAAAAACGATTTTTTAACTGCTGTAACGCTTGTATCGCTCTGTATCAAGGGTTACTACTGGGACGCAGATAATCACTAGAAATAAAAACGATTTTTTAACTGCTGTAACGCTTGTATCGCTCTGTATCAAGGGTTACTACTGGGACGCAGATAACGATGAGAAATAAAAACGATTTTTTAACTGCTGTAACGCTTGTATCGCTCTGTATCAAGGGTTACTACTGGGACGCAGATAACGATGAGAAATAATAATGATTTTTTAACTGCTGTAACGCTTGTATCACTCTGTATCAAGGGTTACTACTGGGACGCAGATAATCACTAGAAATAAAATCAACTCTGTAAGATTCTGTAACGCTTGTATCGCTCTGTATCAAGGGTTACTACTGGGACGCAGATAATCACTAGAAATAAAATCAACTCTGTAAGATTCTGTAACGCTTGTATCGCTCTGTATCAAGGGTTACTACTGAGACGCAGATAATCACTGGAATTAAAAACGATTTTTTAACAGCTGTAACGCTTGTATCACTCTGTATCAAGGGTTACTACTGGGACGCAGATAACGATGAGAAATAAAAACGATTTTTTAACTGCTGTAACGCTTGTATCGCTCTGTATCAAGGGTTACTACTGGGATGCAGATAACGATGAGAAATAAAAACATATTTGTCAGCTTCTGTAACGCTTGTCCCGCTCTGTTTCAAGGCTTTCTACATGGGACAAAAACATACCCCCTTAACTTTTTGCTCACGTTTCTTGCCATATATGGTTAATTGGTGATGTGCAACCATTGGGCACTTCAATTATACATTTTATCTTCAGCAAATTAGGGGATATATAAACTGAACAGAAGGGAAAAAGTAAATAGAAATGTCAATTTAAGACCCTGTATACTTCCCTGAAGATGAGGCCTAAGCAGAATGAGGTCCCTGGAGAGTGTATTTGTTGATGCTAGCCTACTGTGCAGGGTAGCATCACTAAATTCACCCTCTGGGGACCTCATTCTGCAAATGTCAGTCACACAGCATTTTGTTTTGATTTGATTTTAATGACACACATCAGGCATGAATGCTAAGCATATGTTTACAGTACCTGTCAGCCAGATAACATTCTGAATTGATGACTGTTATTAACTCTCTCTGTCCATACTCTATGGATGTTACAATGGTGTTAGTTTTTCTAATTTATTTTTTCTTGACTACAGTGGGTGCAGGGGCAGCACAGATTGGGGGGTGTTGGGGGACAGGGGTGTGGAGGGGTGAAAAGGGGAAGGGTGGAATGGGGTGTTTTGTGTCTAAATATATCAAGGGTTAAAATGAAAAAAATATTTTTGTTTGTTCATTTCGAATTTTGATTTTTTTTTTTTTAATTGAGCAAGGATTTCAATTTTAATATATATATTTTTTAAGAGTTATGTTCCTGACTCGGCCCCTATTTGACACAGTGACCTCATTTGAACAAATCTGAACCCCAGTCACCCAAGGACCTGCCATACAAAATATTAGCTAAATCGGCCCAATGATTCTTGATAAGAAGTCGTTCTAATAATTACTAGGGAGGAATAGAGTTATGTCCCTGGCTCTGCCCCTATTTGACCCAGTGACCCCATTTTAACAAATCTGACCCCCAGTCACACAAGGACCTTCCATACCAAATATAAGCTAAATAGGCCTGATGGTTCTTAAAAAGAAGTTGTTTTAAGAATTACTATGGTGGGAAAGAGTTATGGCCCTGGCTTCGCAACTATTTGACTCGGTGACCTTATTTTAACAAATCTGAGTCTGAGTCACCCAGGGAACATCCTCACCCAATATGAACCCATTTGGCCTTATGGTACTGGAGAAGAAGATGATTCTTGACGGACGGACAGACGGACGGACGACGGACGAGGAGTGATGACTATAGCTCCACCGGAGACTTTGTCTCAGGTGAGCTAATATATTCTTAGTTAATATCGTTCCTCAGTAAATAGTGTATTCCACTGTTTACGTAGTTCACGAAGATCCCAACTCGATGTTGCACGAAATATGGAGTATAACGCCCCCTATTGTGAAATATATTATGAAGGAACAAGTAATAAATAAATATATTTTTTTCAATGCTATAAAGTTCTCCATCAGAACATTAAAACGTTCCCATAATTTTAACTGGTTGAGTATGATCTATGCGGTAGCCAGAGTATAAATTCATGACATGATCTAATACTTGGCGACCCATTCCTATATTCTGTAAGAAATATATTCAACATATAATTCAAATCATGCAATTTAATACAATAATGATGTTGGATTGAAATTTAAATACAAATGCATCTCAACATAATTACTTATTATACATGTATAAGTAATATTTTGTTCCTTTCTGAACCCCCTCCCCCCAATCGCACCATCGCCACGTCTCGGATAAATTCAGGATGACCGTCCTATCATTAAATGCTTGTCAACAGAGACCATTTTTTCACAGGACACATATACGATCAAATTGAAACACCTTTTTCGCGTACCGGAAATTATAAGACGCTGGTGAAGCTTATTTACGAATACACCCGGAAATCCTCGGCTGTTGTCGGTGGTTATTGCATCATCCAAAATGGCAGGTTGGAAAAAAAATGTTCGGGACCTAAACATTTCGATTTTGTTGTAATTTTCATGACTTGAATGTGTCTTTATGGGACATATATTGGTCGTAGAAAGGTAGGTTGGGTATTTATCTACCTATTTTGATACCGGGAGAATTTCAAAAGCGAATATAATCTTGTGTATTTTGGAGCGCAACCGCCATGTGGCTTTAATGAGTCTCAGTGATTTAATTAAAGAGTAATTTGTTAAGACCCCTAACTCAGCCCCTTTGGAGGTCGTCTCCATTTTAACAAATTTGGATCTCAGTCACACCACCCTTCATACCAAATTAATTTTTTTCAAATATTAATTAAAAAAAAAAATTATGTTTTATTTTTATTTTTTTTAGCTGGTGACCTCATTTGAACAAAGCTGAATGTGAGTCACCAAGGGGACATCCACATCAAATATGAACCCATTTGGACATATGGTTCTGGAGAAAAAGTTGTTATAAGAATTACTATGGCAGGAAAGAGTTATGTTCCTGGCTTCACAACTAATTGACCATTTGACCTCATTTGAACAAATCTGAATGTGAGTTACCCAGGGAACATCCACACAAAATATGAACCCATTCGGTCTTATGGTTCTGGAGAAAAAGTTTTATTTTAAGAATTGCTATGGCGGGAAATAGTTGTGGTCCTGGCTTTGCAACCAAATATGAATTCTTGACAGACAGGCGGACGAGGATTGGTGACTATAGCTCCACTGGAGACTTCGTCTCAGGCGAGTTAAAAAGGGGTGAACTACACATGTTGAAAGAACAGAGCAGATTTAAATGGCTGAAAGTAGGAATATAGCAAAATACCTTTTCCTTTTGACTGCCCCAGATAATAACTTTTGCTGTGATTTCTTATTTGATGATGAATCTGAGACTAGCTTGGTAACCTTTTTGTCTTCTGGTTTTTTGCAAAATTCATCAATCTTTATAACAGAAGCAGCTTGGCATATGTTAAGGGGAAAGTCATAGAAGGTGTAGTGCCCTAGACAAAGACATGCACTATCAAGTTGGACATAAGATGAATTAAATTATACAAGTAGTAGAAATCAATGTTCAAATTTCAGCATGATCTTATGATGTCGATAATATTCCGTGACCAGACGTGTGTGTTTCGCAGATGGTAAAACTTTACAATGAAACTCTATCTTCATTGATTGATCGTCATGATCCGCTGTGTAACAAATCCGTGGTGACCGTGAAATCGTCTCCCTGGATGGCATCTGAAATTCATGAAGCTATACGATGTGGGCGGAAGTATGAACGTTTATGGTGATCCAGTAAACTCACTGTTCATCGCGAGATGTACTGCGTTCAAAGGAATGTTGTGAATCGACTTTCAGAAATTGCCAGAAAAGATTATTTCTCCAATAAAATTACTGAGCGTGCTAAGGACCAAAAAGCTGTGTTTCAAATTATTTCCAAACTTTTAAAAACACGCAAGTCAAAAGTTCTACCAACATCTGCGTCGGATGAAGCATTGTCAAATGACTTCGTTAAATTTCTTCAAAAACAAAATTTGACGAAATACAGTCTTCATTTCGGATATCAGATACTGCGTGTAATGTGAACGAGACTACAGTCAAAGACATGTGCATTCTAACTTCCTTTGAACCGACAACTATAGAGGAAGTGACAAAACTGGTGAAGAAACTACCTCCTAAATCGTGTTCACAAGATCCGGTACCGTCCAGTCTTCTTAAGGGTTGTATCGACACCATAGCCCCGATGCTCACAGAAATAATAAACGCATCTGTCGGAGGGTGTCTTTCCCCGACAGTCTGAAACACGCTATAGTGAAGCCAATTCTAAAGAAACCATCACTCGACCAGGATTTGTTGAAAAACTATCTCCCGGTTTCTAACCTGTCATACCTGTCGAAACTGCTTGAGCGTATTGTTGTCAGGCGTCAAAATGCACATCTAGACAATAACTGTTTGCGAGAAATATATCAATCAGCATACACCTCGTTTAACAGTGCTGAAACGGCAATTACACGGGTCCAGAACGATATCCTATGTGCCATGGACTCTAAACAATGTGTGATGCTAACTCTACTGGATTTGTCTGCGGCATTTGATACCGTCAATCACAAGGACTATCGGGACCTGCGTTACGGTGGTTGTCGTCTTACCTCAATAGTAGGACACAATCTGTTAAAATTGGGGAGGTAGAGTCAGAGAAAGTTCACCTTGACTGTGGAGTCCCACAGGGATCTGTTCTCGGACCGGTGTTGTTCCTTTGCTATGTTCTTCCGCTTTGCGACATACTACAGAGACATGGACTTATGTTTCACCTCTATACAGATGACTGCCAGATTTATGCAACTTTCTCGTCATCTGATACAGCCAGCGTGGACGATACAACTAATGTTTTGGAGTCATCCATCGCTGACATTCGAAAATGGATGTTTTCCAACAAACTCAAATTGAATGAGGGTAAGACAGAAATGATTGTGATTGGAACTCGACAGCAGCTCAATCTCCTGAAATCTCCATTGGTTTTAAAAATTGATTCCAGCACTATCGCTACAAGTGATGTTGTCAGAGATTTGGGTGCTGTTTTTGATTCAAGCATGAACATGGATGCGCATGTGAATAATGTGTGCCGGGCGTGCAACTTTCACCTGAGAAATATCGGAAGGATTCGTAAATACCTGACCATCTCAGCTACTAGGACATTAGTTCAGGCCCTTGTAAGTTCTAAGCTGGGCTTTATGAACGCATGTTTATTCGACATTGCTGATTCACTCATGTACAAATTGCAGAGAATCCAAAACACAGCGGCCAGAATTGTTACTCGTACATCCAAGCACGATCTTGAAAGATCTGCATAGGCTGCCCCCGTATACCTGCAGGAACTTGTTATAGAGAAAACAACTGATGGTAGGGAACTGCGCTCGAATGGGATGAACTTATTAGAAGAGCGCAGAAGTTACAGTCACTCCGGAGATCGTGCTTTCAGTGTTTGCGCTCCATCATTGTGGAACTCTCTGCCTGGTGAAATTCGAGGCTGTTGGGACTTAATGGAGTTTCGTCATCTGTTAAAGACTCATTTCTTTAAATTAGCTTTTGAAACTGACTAACATGCAGCCACTGGTATCGTAATTTGTATTTCTCGACAAATGTTTTTCAGACTCGTGTAAACTATAACTTTGTTGTGCATGTGAACATGCATATGGAATTTGCGCGTTATAAATGTATTAAATAATAATAAGGAGCCCCCCTATGGAAAAGAGTTGCAGAGATACTCATAGTGAAATCATTGATATATATGTATTTTGGCACATAAAGCGATAATAAAGATATGAAATGTAATGTTGATCAAATACATATAAGACGAGAGACCGATCACGATCGGCAGATGTTTAACCCATACATTGGCGATAGCGATTAGCTATTTTTATAAATTTTATAAATCCGTACACCAACCTTTTCATGAGTTCAAAAGTTTCAACAATTCACACTTTATATAGTGATCGTGTGAAAAATATTTAGTTATCACATTGTGTCAACAGGATTGGTGGAGGATGTTAATATTTTAAGCAAATAGATCCAATGACCCTCACTATGCAGGTTAGGGGTGTGTTATCGTCAACTATACCAAGAACTATAAACATAATCAATGGAAATATTTGAGTTATCAAATCGGATAGAATGGGGTTAATCTTACCCAAACTAATGAACTGATAAACACAAAATAGTCTATAAAAAGCATGTCATTGGATTTAGAAACCCATACAATTAAGTCAGTCTCAAGAATACCAGCACCATTAATATTACCCTGGAGCCCAAATGCAATTGAGGGAATTTCAAAATAAGACATTTCCTCTAATGATGAATATTCAATTGGTGATTTATTGAAACCCTTACTGAATCTGGCCCAAAGTGATAGGGATAATATTATATCTGTCTATCGCATAATATGTGTCTATGGAATGGTTTAATTTTAATCCCAATTCCATGCAAATCAAAAGTGGATCACCATCAACCTGGACATAAAATAGGAGAATGATCAAATGAAAAGCATCAAACCATATGATGTGTGGAGAGGGTTAATAATTTTCAATGACATCATATCATGGAACTATGGAATGTGTGGATTAATTTTTGTCTAAGATAAAACAACAGTGTCTGTAAACAACAATGTCTGTAAAACATCCCTACAAAGTAACAATGGACTATTCCAATTTATTATTTTTAGAATAGGTGTCATATAGTGTGTACATTAACTAATGTAATGAACCTGTTTCAACAAAGGGGTTAACTTAATATTGCACAGAAAACAGAACTCAACCAGAGAGTCATCAATCACAGTTTGACATCTGATAAACAATGCCAACCAGCCAGCCAGTGGTACCACTATCAGGCTTTATAGCAAATAGTATCTAATGTTCATGGTGATAATTAACTCATTTAAATAACACACATGGTCTGTGGGATATGTTCTCTTCAAATTCCCAGCAGTAATTACTTGAATTATAAAGGGTCATAACATTAAAATATATCCGATCAAACCCATATTCGAACTCGATCTGTATTTAGGGTGATAAACTCATATACCAAATTTGGTGTTGATCAGATGAAAAATGTTTTGAGTCATAGCAGCTTGGGTGTATTCTAAGTAAACATAAGAGTGAAAAGGGTTAATTAAAAATCAAACAAATATTTTTTTTATCGTCATAATACTAATAATATATGTCTAACAGACCCATTTCGCCAACAAAATTCAAAATCGAGCAGATAGTATTTTTATTATTATGATATTAAAAAAATCGCGGAAATATCCGAAGTGTAAGTCACGTGAGTGCGATCACATGACCACAACGGGGTCACATGACCGATCATCTGCATCGACGCTTACCGGTGACAGCGGTGGATGGAGCTTGAAATAATTCCACCAATCGCGTAACGAGTTGATAAATTACGTATAAAATATTGCAGTTAATTACCTAGGCCTTTACGATAAATAGCGATCATGGAATCAGGCTTGTCAACCGGTACCAGTACCGGTACCGGCGGTACTTGGCCGTTTCAACGGTACCGGTTCTGATACTCAGTACCGACGGTTCTCGGTACTCGCCAAAAACAGTAATTAGATCAGTATAGATCGATTAAAATTGAAGGAACTTTGCTCTTTTAAGTGTGCCGCAACTGCCGCTTGCATTATGGTATGCTACTATGTGTCAACGGATCAAGCACGCAGCGGTGGATGCCGACATCAAAGGGAACACAGAGTTTTCCGGACAGCCGTGCGTGGGCGGGATTACATTGATCCGGCGGATCAATGCAATCCCGCCGCCCACGCACGGAAATCTGGAACACTCTGTGTTTCCTTTGAGTTTGATTACTTTTAAGTCGGCACCTGTGACCTGTCATGTGACCTGTGACCCGTCAACAAATTATTGCATCAGTCTAGTCTAGTCAGTGCTTGTAAGTGGACAGCAGATAAGTCAGTATTTCTCAGTATCGCAAATTCGCAAATCACAATGGCATCAACTTCGAAATCCAAAACAGCTCCCAGACGTAAAAGTAATGTGTGGGACTATTACGTAGCGGACATTAATGACAAATCTAAGGCGAAATGTGTACAGTGTAGTGCAATGATAATGAGGTCCAGCGGGAGTACATTGGGTATGAAAAAACATTTGGCGACTAAACAGTGATTTGCAGCCTTGCAGGTACATAACATTTATTTCAGTTTAAATTGTCATTCACCATATATATACCCATCTTTCCGATGTATGTATTTGAGCGCCTGAAGCCCTAAACATAAAAGTTCTAACACCTATCAGGCTGCCTAAATTATGGCACATTTTAGGTGATTGTTGTGGGTGATAGTTCCAACTATTTCAGACTAAACTAATGCATGTATGTCACACATTTATGTGTGGCTGCTGTGGCATACGTGCATTAGGATAGTCTGACGTGGTTGTATTTGTCATCCACAACAATCACCAAAAACTGACACAAAGTTACCATATGTTACCAGTCATTACCACATTAGAAATTAGAATATACTCTTTTAAATGTGTGATATGTAGTGGAATAAACAATACAACACCAGTACCGGTACCGGTACCGCGGTTCCAACGCAGTACCGGTACCGACTACCTTGGTACCGGCGGTACTTTGACAAGCCTGCATGGAATAAAACTGTTTGAATGTGCTGAATTATGAAACTGGATTTGCTAGAATGTTGGATTATATAACGAACAATAATGGCTAAAATGCACATAGGCAATACAAGTTGTGTGAAATGAGATTAATTTATGCAGAAATGCAATGAGCGAGCGGAATTTCATGCGGAACTAATTTAACTGTTTCTGAAAGAATACAAGTTAGGCCATATAGCTTCTTCTTCGTTGTATGGTACCAATTTCGGAAGCTAGTTTACACACTAGTGTCATCCTGTTGTGCGCTATGGGAGTACAATTAAACACAAATGGGGTGCGATTCAAAAGGTGGTGGTTATTATACTAGTACATGTATCATGATGGCTTATATTCGTCACTAGCAGGGTTACCCGGCATTGCCCAGGTTAAAGTGATGTGAAACCCTCTGCATACTATGGATATATGGCGGGAATAGAGGATACTCTTGTTCAAAGCGTTACCCATATTTTCATAAATTATATATCCAAATAGCATCACAAAACATGATTCTTACACACGATATATAAGTAGTAGCTCGCGATCACCTTGTTGGATCGGAGCGATTGTCATTTTGTTTATCGCGATTAATCCGTCCCACCAATAAAGAACTATTTATTTATTTACAACTGCGTATACTTCAGACGTTATAACATGAACATCATAAACACATTAGTTCACAAAAATAAAAGACGACAATTGGGTTTTATATAGAGATGTATCAATCAATCTAGTGGGTTTGACTAAGATTTTGAAGACACCTGGTTATCATATTGCCATGAAGATACAGATATTTTAAAGAAATATCCAGGTGCTCCTCTGTTCATGGTGCTATATACTGGCTAATTATTCTCAGTTTTAAAGAAATGTTGCTATGCACTATATCAGCTGCACGTGCCTGACTCAGAGCGAGAATTTGAGTTGTTTATATTAGGCGATGAGTCTGTTCTAAAACATGAAGATATCTTCTGTATATTGGGCAGATATAACCTTGTCAGATGTCAGTATTGGAGGATCCTGAACAGTTATGTTCCACTGACTCCGTTTTCTTTTATCTCAGAAGAAATTGTATTTGACGGCACACTGTGATCAATATTCTATATATACATTTCCATATCTCTTGTAACTTTTGTACGGAAACTATATTGAATGGGCAGACTCAATTGTGTTATAATATTAACATGTAACTAATATTTTAACATGTACCATTCTCTTCCTCGTAAAAAGTTACCACTTTTAGAATGCCTTGGTGCCATCTCGATTGTATCCCGTGAAGTTATATATATATTATGCATATATATTTAGGCACCAAATGTGGCGTTTTAACACGCACGATTAAATTCCTCGTATCATTTGAGAAGAACGTGTATGAATTTGATGTTAATTTGCACTAAACATAATTCTATCAGTTTTGGTAATCCGCCCGTCCCTATTTAGGACTCAAGTGGCACCACATTTGACATAATTAAACCCCAAACTTACGACTCATTATAGAGATAAATATATATAAAAAAAATTTAACTTTGGCGAGTATACAAATTCGTATCAATTTAGGGCCCCCACATCTCTCACCGAAATGGCACAAATTTGGCGTATTTAAACCACACGATTAGATTCCTCGAATCACGGAGAAGAATATGTATCAGTCTGGTGGAAATCGGCACTAAACATAATTTATTGTTTATCAATTGTTGTGTCTCTCTCACCCTGTCTCGAATGGCACCACTTTTGGCATCTTTAAACTACACAATTAGACTCCTGATACCATGGAGATGATTATTTATAAGTTTAGTGCTGATCGGCGACTAAACAATATTTGTTATCAAATTTAGTGCCCACCCCACACCATCTCTCACACAAACAGCGCCAATATATCGTCTTTAAATCACATGATTTGATTTTTCATATCATGGATAAGAATGTTTATCAATTTGGTGAAAATTGGCGCTAAAATTATTGTGTATGAATTCTGGTGCCCCTCTCATTTTCAGTGCACCCTGACTCGAATGACGCCACTTTTAACAGTTTTAAGCCACACCATTAGACTCATCATACCATGTATAGGTTTTTTTTAAAGTTTGGTAGCAATGGGTGACTAACACAATTCTTAACAATGTTAGTGCCCCCCCCCCTCCCCCCCACATTCTCACATCCAAACGACATCAATTTGGCGTCTTTAAATCAAACAATTAGATTCCTCGTTTCATGGAGAAGAATGTGTATCAATTTGGTGGAAATCGGCACTAAAATCATTTGATTTTGTAAAAGTTTTTGTATAAAATTGCGAGTATACAAATCCGTATACAATTTAGGGCCCCCATATCTCTCAACCACAACGGCACTAATTTAGCCTATCTAAACCAAACGATTAGATTTCTCGTATCATGAAGAATATATATCAATTTGGTGGAAATAGGCGCTAAACATATTGTTCATCTTTTTTGTGTTCCTCTCACCCTCTATGCATCCTGACTCGAATGGCCCATGTGTGACAGTTTGCGACATCCTTAAACCACCCACTTAGACTCCTCATATCATGGAGATGATTAGTGATAAGTTTGGTACTAATCGGCGACTAAACCAGTGTTGATCAAATTTAGTGCTCACTAACCCCCAACTGTCACCCAAACAGCACCAACATGGCGTCTTTAAATCACACGATCAGACTCCTCGTATTATGGATAAGAATGCGTATCACTTTGGTGGAAATTGTCGCTAAACTTATTGCGTATCAATCTTGATGCCCCTCTGCCTTTCCATGACTCGAATGACGCCACTTTTGATGGATTTAAGCCAAACCATTAGACTCCTCATACCATGGGGATGCTAAGTATAAATGTGGTGGCGACTAAATCCATTCAAATTGAGTGCCTCTTCCACAAACTTTCATCCAAATGACAGCAATTTTGAGTCTATAAATCGCACAATTAGATTCCTTTTATCATGAAAAAGAATATACATCAATTTGGTGGAAATCGGAGCTAAAATTAGTTTGATCAATATTGGTGGCCCTCTCCCCTTCCGTGCATCCCTGACGCGAATGGCGCCACGTTTGAAATATTTAAACAGCATCACTAGATTCCTCATATCATGGCAATGATTATATAAAAGTTTTGTGGCAATCGGTGGCAAAATTTTTGTCTGCCCCTCCCCTGTTCTGCCCCTGATAACGGCGTCACTTTAGAAAATTCTAAGCCGCACCATTATCTTACTCGCAAAACGTTACCCCTAGTAGACCCGTTTGGTGCCATCTAGATGGTCCCTCGGCGCTAAACTTAGTTTATCAATTTTGGTGCCCCTCTCCCCTTCCATGCGTCCCTGACTCGAACGGCGCCACTTTTGACATATTTAAACCATACCGTCAGATTCCTTATATCATGAGGATGATTATATATAAGCTTTGTCGCAATCAGCGACATTTGTTTTCCCTGCCCCTCCCCATTTTTTGCCCCTGACAACAACTGCGTCACTTTAGAAAATTCTAACCCGCACCATTATCTTTCTCGTGAAAAGTTACCCCTAATATACCCCTTTAGTGCCATATAGATGGTCCCCTGTGAATTTCTATAGAACACAGACAGACAGACAGACATTCGCAAATATAGATATAGATAAATATAATAATGTTCCTGTCTGTTTCTTCACACGAAACGTATTGTGTGGAGAAGTGTACGACTGTGAACAGCTTGCTAAAATTCTTCCAGTCAAGATCGATAAGTGCGTAAACAAAATAATTCACTCGAATACTCTAGAGACTGTCGAAACTACAGTAATTATTAATTAGGCTTTTTTTTTAATTGAAGGCTAGCCTGGCATTGTTTTTCAGTTTGTGTTTGTTGTTTGTTTTCGTTTTCGTTTTCGTTTTCGTTTTATTTTATGTTTTGATGGCATTGTTAGCCTAGAAAAAATCCAATGATTGCCTCTAATAAAGAGCGTCCATGTTTTCGTCGCGGTATAGATAATAAAGAGTGTTCTCAATTATGAACGTGCTCTATTTCGATATATGTCATGGGTGATTGTGTATGTGGTGTTGTGACATTTAAATACAAGTGCACCGCTGGGCGGAGGTAACGCCCCCGACTGTACAATCAGAGAGGATTTTTCTTATTTTTGTGCAAATACTTATTAAATGGCACCACATGTTGTTCTATATTAGCTTCAAATTTGGTCTGGTGCCACAAAAATAGAATAAAAACTGAATTTTTTAAGTCGAAAAAGGGTCATAACTCTCACAAAAATTATCCGATTGAACCGAAATTTTACCTTGACCTGTATTGCGATATTGGTAATACACGGGTTTTGTAAATAAACAATCCAAAATCAAGTTATCATCTGGAAACCAAAAAAAGTAGCAGAAAACCTGAATTTTCTAAGTCCAAAAAGGGGCGTAACTCTGGAAAAAATGGGCGGACGAAACCACGGCTATGGGGAAATCTTGTCCCCCTGACTGGTCTATTGGCATACCAAAGATCAACTGAATTGAATTAGCGAAACCAAAGTTAAGAGTTGAAACGTTCGTACGGACGGATGGAAGGACGGACGGACGGAGGGCTCCACTATATACCCCCAAATCTCCATCGGAGATCGGGGGCATAATAAAGAGCGCCCATGCTTCCGTCTCCCAAAAGCAGTAGACAATATAGAGCGTTCTAATTTCTAAATTACGCACTGTGTTGTCTTTTTGGAGGTACTTAATAATGGATTGCTAGCCTGCCCACAACCGAACACACTACATCTACTAGGCATCTTGGCATATGTGGAGATGACAGATACTCGGGATATTTATATCGAAAGTAAAACAACAACAAAAACCCAAACCAAAAAACAAAAACAAAATCGCCTAAATAGAGTTAACATTATTCAGCAAATAGAGTTAACATTATTCAGCACAGTGTTTATATAACATTCTGGGCGCTTCTTATGTATGACCAGGTGAATGGGATCCTCCGTCGTCCTTTATATTCACTTTGGGGCATTTTACAGTGCAAACAAGTTTGTGACTGACACTGATGAATAGTCACTGAGTGATTACAAATCACCGAGTGAATACGAGACAATCAAAGCACTACTGCCATCTATTCAACAAAGCAGACACGTGGCGGCATGTTATTAATGGCTACAAAAACAACAATTCTAGGCGCTACTAATTACTTTATTCACATAATTATTGTTTTCTATTCCAGATAAACGGCCAAAGTGGCCACACTATCTTCATTAATTAGATAACACATTGAATAGTGACTTATCTATACACCACACGCGCACATACGACTCCGCATTTTAGTATTGGCTGACTTACGATTATGTCATCGTAGTCAGCATAATAAACTCCTGCTCCGAATCTGTGTTTTTAATTTGCTCGCCCACAACTACGTCACTCGTAGTCAAGTCACGGAAATCTCTGAATACCGGTGGTGGTATTATTTATTTATTTTACGGGTTATTTATTATGCGATTGGAATGTGACTAGGGTCATTTTAATCACAACAGGGAGAGCTTTCCGAATGCGTTTTGTAGTTTCTAGACCGAATAAATCCTTTAATTAAACAATACCAAAAACCATACAGATGAAGAACGTGCTAAGAAAAACCTAGGTAAGAAATATGAGGCAGATCAGAAGAAATATGTTCAACTTATTGCATTGGATAGCATGTGTGTAAAGGGTTAATTATTTTCTAAACCAATCAATACAAAAACTATACAGGTGAGGGGTGTGTCATCATAAACCTACAAAAAAAGGGTCATTACTCCTTTAAAATAAATCGGATCAAACCCATATTCGAACTCGATCTGTATTTTGGGCTGTGAAACTCACATACCAAATTTGGTTCCAATCAGATAAAAAATGTTTGAGTTATGGCAGAATGCGTGAATTCTGAGTCGAAAAAGGGCCATAACTCTGTAACAAAAACTCGGATCAAACCCATATTTGAACTCGACCAGTATTTTGGGCTGAGAAACCCATATACCAAATTTGGTTCCAATCGGATAAAAAATCTTTTGTTTGAGTTATCGCATTACAAGTGAAGTGTCTACGGACCGACAGACAGACAGACAGACGGACAGACGAACGACGAGTGGTCAATCCGGACGTCGACACTATGTGTACCATACTATGATATGGGTACACATAAAAACTAATGGTTCTCCCCAGCAAGGCATGTGCCGATCCATTCATCCCACAGCAACTAGAAATCTGCTTCAGTAAATTATAAACACCTCTCCGGCTGTTAGAAAGGTCCTTTAATAGCAATCACTAGATACTGCAGGGTGAATAGCTCCTCACAGGTCCCAAGTAAAGAATCATTCTTAATAAAACATAACTGCACATAAATATTGTAATAAGCAAATTGGGTATTGAGATTCTTTAAAGGGGTACTGTACGCCATTTTCATTAAATTTCCGGTGACAACAACGATCTAATATCGATAATATATAGAAACATAAGTAATTTGAGTCGAAGATGTATTCTGTAAACGCTCAGGTTAATAGGCTATCTTAAAATTTAATAATTTAAAAGTTAATAATTTGATATAAATTTAATTTATGACTGGAGCCATAAAATGGCGTCAATTAAATTACGAATTACCGTAATCAAAAACAGTAATTGAGGGATACTGGATTTTAAACCGATCGCACACACGATCGCTTAAAATATTATGATGATACGGGGAGAACACTCAAGCCACTCACTGACTAGCGATGATACAATAACTTAAATGATTATATGGGACTAGTATGCATATAATAAAACTTTTATTTGATTCATTTGGTTGAAAACTTTACAAAAATTACTCGACAACGACAATTTGTATTTTTGCATTCCGGTAAATTTGTCATCCGTAACATGACTTCGTACTCAACATACTTTCAAATAATGGAAAAATTGTTACCTTATTCTCCGACTCGGAGACTATAGAAACCAACAACAACATTTGGCGTACAGTACCCCTTTAAAGCTTGTGATTTGATTACATTAACTTAGACATTATTGTTATTATCAAGATTCGGGGAATCGTTTAATATTACGCAATTTCAAATACTTAGAATCTTTTGCTTGATAACTAATGTTACATGAACAGAAGTAATTTGTAATTACAATACTGGTATAAACAATAGACTGAAATGTTGCTCTCTATAGGAGTTTAATATTGCTCATGAAGAATAAGTTTCTACTGGTAACTTGATGAATTAAGAATATTTGCGTATACAAGTATCTATGTGCACAAGACACAAGTATGATTTGATTATAGCAAAAATAATTTTCATGCAATGATAGACATTGATGATTAAGTAATACTGCTATATAACATCTAACGCACAACAGGATTATACATTCTATTCAATTAGGTTCTTTTGCCTAGGCCTTATTTGAAAGCCAAAGACTATCATGGATAAATGATTAGATAATTTACCATGACAAAGATCTTGATCAATTATATAAACAACCATGACAAGCTCTTGAATTGGGTGTATGGGGTGATATAGACAGCAGGACGGTGGCCATGGAAGTCGGAAACTGCTAAGGAGTGTGTAACAACTCACCTGCCGAATCAACTAGCCCTGAAAATGGGCTCTCCTGGTAGGTCATCATTCTAACATCAAATATTTCTATTCGTTTCATAGAAACTGTGTCATTAATTATTGAAGTAAATTAATTTATGTATGCTTTTGTGCAAGTAGTTGTGATCCTGACAAGGGGTCGGAGTGAAGCGACCTACCAAACGAAGCTGGTGCTACCAGCGGAGAGCCCCAAGGAAGATACCACCACCAGGGAACACAACCTATATACCGTAAACAACAATAGGTGGGAAATATCATAGGTCACCATAAACATAGAATATCATTGTTAAAATAACTACCCTTCACACCTGAAAACATTTACTTAATGCCATGTGGGCATCATATAATGTTGCATTAGAAGTATAAATATAACGCGTATAACAGTCTGACTCCCACCTGCCCAGTGTTTTTATGAGATGATCTTCGAGTCTGGCTTCGGATGCCGCATAGATTAAAAGTCTTAGCTTAGTTATGATATAACTTCTAGACAACACTTTCCCATCTTCTGAAATGAGGAAGGGGTCAGACAGTGCAGCTGCTGACTGACGACGCATCACTAACATCCTTGAAAGATATTCCACTGGGCATATGGACGGCAGACAGAAATACTTTGTGAGAACACCTTTCCTGAAGGGGTCGGTCTTTGACTGTTTAAGAAGAATAGAGGCAGATTTACCATTGTGATGGATTTGTACATCACCACGGAGATGAATGTGTTTACGTTTTTAGCATTACGGACTGTAAATTCGCCGCACCTAAGGAAACCTTTTTAAGAATACGCAACACTCCTTTCAATTTTGGCCAGGGTTGGCCATTCGGTTGTTACAAAGGATTGGTCGCACCATAAGCTATGTAGAAGAATCGTATTCCTGAGAGATACACTTTGATTGTGGCATATGACAGTTTGATGTGCGTGCTACAAAACACAACGAACTGTAGCAGTGCAGTTTCAGTTAATTCAGGCAGTCGGTGAGGCCCTCTCAGAATCATGTTATTGATGACCGCAAATTTGAGCAGCCAGTTTAGGCCCACTATGTACTGAGCGCGAGTAGTATTAGATACCCGAGTTTAACCACAACCAGTCCGCTTTGCGATCAAACTGCCATCATCTCTGTGAATGAAGGACATATCATGGGGATTTCATCTGCTTCTGGTGCATGCCGACGGAATTCCTGAAAACGGCAACGAGAAAGACGGTCAGCAATAATATTTTTGTGAGATGGAATATACATGGAACTGCGGGGTAGCTGTATAATTGGGAAACCCTGCGAAACCTGAATACTAAATTGATGCTCGCCATCTGATTGGATAAAATTCTAGACTGGGTAATTTTAAGCAATCAGCGTTGAGAAACGATTAGCTGCGGGGTAGTGGTAATTTGATGAAACCCCACGAAAATTCCTACTATTTATATGAATATTCATTATACTTTTGAGCTTTCAATGTTTACATCAAAAAGCGCCCCCTGTGGCTAGGTCACGTGCTATTTGTTTACAATTGAGGAGAACATGATTCTTTATTATTTTTGTGAATAAACAAACTGTAGATGATTATTTATAAAATATGCTGGCAATATTTTTGGAACAATATTTATCTTATGGTATTATACTACCGAGTGAGAGAATGCCAGATATTAGTACAACCGTACAGATATATATGCGATGACGGGGCGCCTTAAACTGCAGGAAATGTGATCTTTTCCTTTCAATGGTGGCATATGGCCATCAATGGTATGTATGACTTAGAAGTTGACACCAACTTTTCAGTCGCACCATCTGTGGCGATTTGTATGACCATCATGCTGTTTTGGCCATACAAGTTTTTGAAAAAATTCACTGAGCCCTGCACTCGCCCTTGAGATTCATTGCTATTTTCATATTCAATCATATAGATAGATGGTGGGTAATCGAGGACTCGAAAGTGCCTAAAAACCTTAATCCATATCAGAAAGGGAAAAACGCCGATGCACCTCTATCAGTACTGTCGCGATTTGACCTAAATAGGTGGATACTTCTTTAGATATACGTTCATGCAGCATGTTTAGGAACACTTAATAATCAAAACAGAGTGTGTACCCATTAATGTACAAATGTATATTTATTGTGATTCTGTGGCATTATGCTACCACATGTGAAGAGCATAGTACTCCCTCCCAAGATGGCTGCTTAAATGGAGATCACAATTATTTAATAAATGTACTATTTTAATCATATTTTCTAGATCAAGTTTGGTTTCTTTTGGCAGGGAATAACTTTATATGGCTTACTATGTTCTATGTTAGCTGATCATTTGTGTCAATTTATTTTTTACTGTTTTAAGTTCGCTATGAGCTTACCTTGTTTGATTTTAAATGATTTGGCATGAACTTTTCCACAAATTTCGTCTGGGATTCCAATTATGTTTTTTTAAATAAAGAAATGTTAGAAACAAGACAGTCAAAGACTGTGTAGACGCTCACCAGACTGTAAAGACTGGGACTCAGAAGACCATAAGAGTTAGTACTTGTCAAATTCACTTAAAAACAAGTAGTCCTAAAGAGGGACGTAGCCTAGAGGGTCTCCGTTGAGCAGTGGGGTGTCCACCTTGAATAATGGTCCAGATCACCCCAACCCACATAGTCCATAGTCTGCTCCATCCCAACTGAAGCAAACACACTCCCAAGTTCGTAAAATTCCTTTGCTCATGTTGGAATTTTACAACTGATGCCTCAAGCTTTCCTAACTGTGGCAAAGTTACAACCTGACATGCCCCCCCCCCTTTTTAATGGTGGACCCCATTCAAATTTGTTTTTATCCCAACTCTCCATAGGCCATATACACCAAATGCCATTTCTTGATTGGTTGATCCCATTTTAACAAATCTGTAACCTAGTCCCAAGTAACACAAGGACCATCCATACTAGTTACTACATAGCTAAATAGGACTGATGACTCTTGAGGAGAAGACATATTAAGAATTACTATGGGGGAAACGTTATGTCCCTGGTCACACCCCTATTTGACCTGGTGAACCCATTTCAACAAATCTGAATCCCAGTCACCCAAGGACTCTCTATACCAAAATGTATGCTAAATATGCCAAATGGTTCTTGAGAAGATGTTTTAAAAATAACTAATGAGGGAAATAAATGTGTCCGTGGCTCTGACCCTATTTGACCCAGTGATCCAATTCTGAATCAAATCTGAATCATAGTCACCCATACCAAATATAAGCTGAATAGGCCTGATTGTTCTTGATAGGAAGAGATTTTAAGAATTACAATGGATGGACAAGTTATGTCCCTGGTTCCGCCCTTAATTGACCAGGGGACCTCATTTAACACATCTGTATCCCTGTCACCCAAGGACCTTCCATACCAATTATACTCTTATGTTTTAGGTCATCATGGATCCCGAAAAGTCTGTTTATGGATGTTTTATACATATAAGGCCACTCCAAGTCCCCGGGGGACAATAAGACAGACTATATGTTCGTGATATTAATAACATATGAATAGCTACATATGATTTCAGATACAGGCAGCTTGAGCTCTTATGTTCTAGGTCATCACAGATCCCGAAAAAGGCCGTTTCTGCACTCCAAGTCCCTGGGCGCCAATAGGGCAGATTATATCTCTGTGATATTAATAACCTATACATATAGAGTACACGCAGCTAGAAGTCTCATGTTCTAGGTTACCACGTACCATGAAAAGTACGTTTCTGGCTATTTTAGACTACATAAGGCCACTCCAAGTCCCCGGGCGTTAATACAAAGGACTATTTGTTCGTGATATTAGTAGCATACATAGAGTAGTACCTGATACGTATGATTTCAGATACACACAGCTCCAACTATTATGTCCTAGGTAATCATGGATCCTGTAAAGGCCGTTTCTGGCTATTTTAGACATCTAAGGCCACTCCAGGTCCCCGGGCACCAATAGGACGGACTATATCTTCGTTATATTATATTAACCCTTATTCCAACGTATCGTATTTTGAAGTCATTTGTTGTAGCGTCCATATCGTCATTTGACATCTTTTGTTGTAGCGCCCATATCGTCTGTTGAAGTCTTTAATTTTTACATTTTCAACACTGCAAAATGTTGACTTAGAATACTGTTTTGGCCGACAAAAAGAAAACAAACGAAATAGAAACACGTGGTTGCGACGAAGACGAAATTTGTTGTCAGAGACGCTTCCTTGTTGATTGTGTTATGAATGGCCGCGAGGGTAATCTATGTCAAATATGACAACTTGAAATTGATATCTATATTGGATTATGTATTATTTCTTATGTGGTGATTTTATATTTCCAAATTGAGCAATATGAACATTTTCCCAGTCCTAATTAAATCAGCCACAACTGAGCAAAATCTCAGCATAACAGTTGGCCACTGGGATGTTTTTCCTGTCGAGTTCCATTATCATTACGATTGTCACTTTAGCCGTGAAAAAAGATTTTTATAATAATTTTTGTTTTAATGGACTAAAATTATAATAAAGGCACATATTTACACCTTACTTTCCATAATATTACAAAATGTTGACATAGAGTATGTACTCCAGTCTCGTATTGGCTGACAAAATGAAAACAAACGAAACAGAAACACGTGGTTCACTGGTTGTGAATTTTCGACGAAGACGAAATTTGTCTCGATTTAATTTTGGTGAATGTTGTGAAACATATTCATTAAGTGTCACAATTGTTGTTTAATTTGAGAACTCGAACATTGCAATTCCAAAGTGGATCTTTCTGCTTTTATTGCAGAATTTACTCTGCAAAATCAGGTTATGTCGGAGCATCCAATATTATTTCCGGTTGTAATGTAACTACGGAAACACCGCCCCGTTGTGATATCGGCTGGATTCTGAACACATAATTAATTAAAACTTTTTTTATATATATAATCTACAAAATTAGTACAATAAATTGATGAGATATTACTTTTATATATCCATCTGTTCCAAGATTTCAAATATACCATGCAAAATACGATTCACTGCCATCGACCCTGATCGATCGAGAAAGAAATCAATAAAAAAGTAAATATCTCCTGGTTTGACATCAAGTCAGCCCAATGCGAGTGTTTCTAAATAAAGGCGAGTTTACAGTTGTCATGCAAATATCTCAAATTCATCTTGGGAAGCTTCTATGGCAAGCCATACCGCTATTTAATTTTAATTTTACTTAAGTCAAATAAAATGACACTTTATTTCACTTAAGTGAAATAAAATGACATTTTATTTTACTTAAGTAAAATAAAGTGTAATTTTATTTGACTTAAGTTAAATAAAGCACTATCTACATGGTTTTATTTTACTTAAGTAAAATTAAAACGCACACTAATTTTACTAAAGTGAAATAAAATTACAATTATGTTACGCCCTTTTTATATTTTACTTAAGTAAAATAAAACACAGTTTTTATTTAACTTAAGTAAAATTCTTTTTTACTTGAGTAAAATAAATGAACATTTTGGTTTATTTCACTTAAAGTGAAATAAACGCCATCTACCAGTCATCGTGCCAAGGGAGCAATTATTAATTTGCAAGATGACTCCCATAGTGGGTGCTTTATTTCACTTAAGTGAAATAAACGCCATCTACCGGTCATCGATAGATGTCATTTATTTTACTTAAGTAAAATTAACGCATTATTTTACTTAAGTAGAATTCTTTTTTACTTAAGTAAAATAAAGATAATTTTTTATTTTGCTTAAGTTAAAACATGGTTAATTTTACTTTTAAAATTGTTTTATACTTAAGTAAAATAAAAAATGACCATTATTTCACTTTAAGTGAAATAAAATGACATTTTATTTCACTTAAGTAAAATAAAGTGTAATTTTATTTTACTTAAGTAAAATTAACATTAAATAGCAGTTTGGCTTGCCATAAGCTTTTTTGTGTGTGTGCATATATAATTACCGAGTATAAAGTAATAGGGTACTTATATCAACGCAACATCGATAAAACAAAGAATATTGTTGTGTAATTGTGCTGTGAACTTCTGGGATGGGATTCCCCGAGTGAAGTGCCTCATTGGAAGTGACGTCACATATCAACAAACAATTGTTTACGTTGTGCTGTTGAATTCTGGGATGAGATTCCCCAAGTGCATTATGGGAAGCGACGTCTCGACACATCAATCCAAGACTTCAGAACTAAAAGCTGTGTTTCTATTGCTGTTGCATTTTCCATTGTAATATTGCATTGTGTGTTTATGCTGCACCTAATTTGGTGAGTATAATCTTTATTATCTTGTTTCTTAATATCTATAAGGTACCATTTATATTGCAATGGCGTCGTTGCAAATTTATCTTCGTAATTTTGCGGTTACCTCATTTGCTATTTCTCTCATTTCGCCTTCGGTTATCACACGGTCGCGAAGTACGTTTTTCGTATTTCGGGTTCGTCATTCATTATTTTTTGCATTCTTGTGTGTTTTGATTAAAAATACATGGTTGACAAATTTTTGCAACTTTTAGTGTACAGGTATTTTCCAATAATGCAATTAGCCTAATTTTTGCTAATTTGTGCTAAAATCACGAATTTCATGTTACTATTTTCCTTTTCAATTTCAATTGTCGTGACATGTGGAAAATTTTCACTTGATTGTGGTCTGTCTATAGCATAAACATTTTTTGTTTTTGTGGAGGCACACAGGTAGTCTGTCCTCTTCACATTTTTCTGATCAGTTCAATATTTGGGAGTAATTTTATAAACTTATTTTGACACCACGAGAAAAATATTTTTCAAACATGTCTGTTGAGGATTTACACATCAATGTCAATTCTGCATCTTTTATGGAATTGCAAGAAATTCCTCTTGTAGGGCCACGTATTGCCGCTGAAATTATTTTCAGATGGCAAAAAGGCAAGGGATTGCTGAATGAAGATTTGTTGTCGATTCCTCGTTTCCGACCTACAAAAGATTCTTGGAAGATCATTGACATTAGCCAGCCTTTACCCACGTCTCGGAAGGATAATTATGTCCCTGAGAGATACTACCCATGATTTTCTCATGACCAAGATTTGGGTATCGATAATCAAGCACAGGGAGCCATTGCACCGGCGTCAATCCCCACACCACCCCCAACTAAATCTTTGGATTTTCCTAAATATGACCCACACAAGTCAGTTTTGGATATATCAGATGGGGAATTTGATTTAGTTCTCAGTGGTGGAGTCAAAACTGGATTTTCATTGTCACCTTTGATATCCAAGGGTCAAATGACTGGGCAAGAATCCCGAGCAATCTCTCACCACACCAGACTCCAGTAGGTTGAAACCACCACTTTACGAACTTGGTTCCCGATCTCGTAACATCGATCCCATTGGTGCGAAACTGACTCCAAGGTCACTGGAAAGCCAGAGTATCATTCCACGGGTAAGTAGTTCACAGGCGGTGGTAACGGATACATTAGGGACCATTAGTTTTGGTGATACTAGTCACTACTCTGTCGTTTCGACTCAAAGTGCTTGGCAAACAATTAGGCCTCAACATCAGGCATTGTCGCAAGCCACAATGACAACTGGGTTGGTGTGGAAGCCACCCTTTAACCCATCAGCTGGTTTGACACATCCTGGTAACACCACTTCAGCGGTGACTATTTCTCACACCGGACCGATATCTAGTTATCAAGGTTTACCACCAGTTGATCCACCTGTGGCCGCAACAACCATTGGTGCAACAACTGTTCGTGCAACAACAGTTGCCACAACAAACGTTGCCACCACAATCGTTGCCACAACATATGGTTCCGCAACCACCGGTTCAGCCACCTCCGGTTCAGCAACCACCGGTTCAGCAACCACCGGTTCAGCAACCTCCGGTTCAGCAACCACCGGTTCAGCAACCTCCGGTTCAGCAACCACCGGTTCAGCAACCACCGGTTCAGCAACCTCCGGTTCAGCAACCACCGGTTCAGCAACCACCGGTTCAGCAACCTCCGGTTCAGCAACCACCGGTTCAGCAACCACCGGTTCAGCAACCTCCGGTTCAGCAACCTCTGGTTCAACAACCACCGGTTCAACAACCACCGGTTCAACAACCACCGGTTCAGCAACCTCTGGTTCAACAACCACCGGTTCAACAACCACCGGTTCAGCAACCACCGGTCCAGCAACCTCTGGTTCAGCAACCACCGGTCCAACAACCTCTGGTTCAGCAACCTCCGGTCCAGCAACCGCCGGTTCAGCAACCAGCAACCACCGGTTCAGCAACCTCCAGTTCAGCAACCTCTGGTTCAGCAACACTGGATGCAACCACAGTGGCCTCCACAACAACAACTAGAGGTGTGACTGTCCCAATGGGACTACGGATATCCCCCTGTTTTTAAAATACTAAGATGTTTCACATGTCAGTAAACATTTAGTTAAAATAATAAATTAACAGTTCCCATTGCAGGTGTACAAACATAACCCTAATCTTAAACCTATTGTCCGAAAAATGTAGGAATAAAAGCTTGGAAAAAATTATGTATGTTGCGAAAAAATTTCTAAGTCGAAAAAGGGGAATAACTCCACACAAAAAATGTCCGACAGACGTCATAATCGCAGGTGCACAGGTTCCCATGGTACTAAATAACAGTGCCAAGATTAAAAAACATTGACCGAAAAATGTAGGAATAAAAGCTTGGACAAAATTATGCATGTTGCAAAAAAAGTTTCTAAGTCGAAAAAGGGGGATAACTCCACCAAAAAATGTCGGACAGATGTCATAATCGCAGGTGCACAAGTTCCCATGGTACTAAATATCTGTGCCACGTTTTTTAAAAATTGACCAAAAAATGTAGGAATAAAAGCTCGGACAAAAGTATACATGTTGCGAAAATTTTCTAAGTCGAAAAAGGGGGGATAACTCCACCAAAAAAAGTTCGACAGATGTCATAATCACAGGTGCACAGTTTCCTATGGTGGTTGATGTCTGTGCCAAGTTTCACAGAAATTGATCAAAAAACGACTGAGAAAAACTATGGACAAATTTGTGTCCACGGACGGACGATGGACGGACGGACGACCGACAGACGGACGGACAAGCTGACTCCAGTATACCCCCCCTAACTTCGTTGCGGGGGGTATAACAACAACCGTTGATACAACCGTGTCAGCAACCAATTCAGCCACAACAGGAGCCCCTATGGAATAGGCCACCACCAGGTTATGGGTGGTACCCACCACATATATATGGGGCCCAAAATAATAATTATCAGGCTGGAGGCCGGGATAATTACAGAGAGGATCGCAGGTTGCCGCGTATGCCTAAAGGTTTTTATTTTGACGGGGTGGAGGCCTGGCAGCCATTCAAGTTGAAATTCTGTAAATATGCAGATTCTCAACAATGGGGTCAAGAAGAGAGAAAGCAAGCACTCTGCTGGTGTTTATCGGGTAAAGCCATTGAATACATTACCTTGCTAACTGAATGAGACCCTACTATGAATGTTGATCTGTTTAGAAAATCGCTTTGGTTTTCACGATTTGCCGGAAACAACACAGATTAGGTTTCAGCAAGTGCAACAAAATCCTGGGCAATCTCTCGAAGAATGGGCTGAAACAGTCTTATACTTAGCTACTCGAGCTTTCCGGGATTGCCCTCCCGAATTCACTTTCTGTCAGGCAATATTACGATTTTGCCAGGGTTGTTCAGATACCAGGGCGGCTGAACTTGTAAGTATGGAAATGCCCGATACTATGGAACAGGCCATAAATAGAACCAGTTGGTATCAGCACAACTATACGGCTATCCATGGTAACAAACAACCTCATCGGGATGTTAGGCAAGTATCATCAGACAACTCTGATGATGATTGTACAATGCCTGTCCAAGTAGTTCGGAAACAGGAGTGGAGGAAGTCCTCAGAGGAAATTCCAAAGGCATAGTACAAATACCTCTGATTCTGATGATGGCAGTAAACCAGGGTATCGAGGCAACTATTGAAACACCGGAGAGTTTTCAGCTTGGAAATCTCGGACACTCGCATTAGAAACCAGTGTTGAGACCCTAAGCAAGATACCTGACAAAATTTCTGGTACACTAGATACACTAGTCTCCGGAAATGATAAGTCCAGATCTAAAACGTTTGAGTCCCAACCTCAGGGCTCTAGGACACCCCCAAGGTCAAGGTCACCTTCTCCTAAGGCCAAAATTCAATGTTTTGCATGTCTGGGGATACGGATATTACCAAAAAGACTGCCCATCTCGTGTACTCGCGGGAATAAAGACTCAAGAGTCAAATTTGCCAATGATTTAAACGGGCCCGGGGCAAGTCAAGACGTCTGAATATGCCCCATAATATGCCACATGACCTCGCAAATAATGGGAATGATGAAAATCTGGAAGTAGTAACTATTCAACAGGTTAAATAAGTCTCGGCGATCGAGATCCCATTACAGATTGCCGGCACCCATACAGACTATTGTTGATACAGCAGCAGATTCAACAATCATATCTGATAGGTTATTTCAGTTACTGGATGTTAAACCAATGGTAATCAAGTCCATGAAATTTAACACTGCTGCCAGAGATAATCACATGTTTGGTAGTCTGGTGGGGCCTGTGGAAATTAAAGTAGGGAATTTGATTTGTTAAGAAAATATTTATGTGGCTCCAATTGAAGACCAGATGCTCTTAGGTTTGGATTTTCTTAGAAAATATGACGCTCATATTTTCTTAGAAAATATGACGCTCATATCTCAGCAAATTCTGGCTTGATTTCATTAGGTGGATGTAGGTTGTCTACAATTCAATCTGAGGTAAATACTGCCAGAATAGCGAGAGTGGTTATGGAACAACAGGTACTTGTACCTCCTCTGTCAGTGGTACGAGTACAATGTGATGTAGTTCCACCAATTACGGATTTCATGGTTGAGCCAGATCAGGGTTATACTGGTCTATTGCTGCCCACGATACATTGTGGTTATGAGAATCCGACTGTCTGTATCTTTTAATAGTCCAACTAATAATGCAATGCAGATTGAGAAGCATGAATGCATCGGAAGTTTCCATGAAATCGAGATTTGTCAATTTCCAGTCAAGTCGGCTAAGTGTCAACAGAGAGTAACCTCTGAGTCGACATCGTGCGACATACCGGTAATGACTGATGCAGAAATCATGGGAAATAATTAGTCTGTCAATGTAAGTAAAATAATGGATGAATCAGGGGTAGCCCTTGATGATCCAGATATGAATACCAGTGGAAAGCAAATACTTCCAGATCATATCCAGGATTTTTTCGAGACAGAAGCTAAGTCTTTCGCAGATCTCTTGATGGAATATCAGGATGTGTTTGCAAAGGATGAGTTCGAATTGGGTAAATTTGTGGAGATCGAGCATAGTATTCCTATAGTCAATGATTCCCAACCTGTTAAACAGCCAATGCGACGCACACCAGCATGTTTTGTTGATAAAGAAGTACATCTTAAAAAATTACTGGAAGCCAAAGTCATTGAGCCATCCATTTCTGAATGGGTGTCGGCTCCAGTACTGGTTAAAAAACGAGATTCAACAATGCGGTGGTGCATTGATTATCGGGCGGTAAACGCTGTTACTAGGAAGGAGGTATACCCTCTACCTAGAATTGACGATTGCCTGGATACTCTAGTCTGAAATAGCTGGTTTGGAAAAGCAGATTGCTTATCTGCGTACCATCAAGTGAATGTCCGAGAGGAAGACCGCCCCAAGACGGCATTCATTACCAAATACGGTACTTTTCATTACCGTAAAATGCCGTTCGGTTTATTTGGGTCGCCGTTTACTTAGTGTAAGGTCATTAATCTCGTCCTTCAAGGCATTAACTGGGATATTTGTTTAGGGTACATAGATGACCTAGTTTTGATGGGCAAATCGGTAGTCGAACACCAGCAAAACATAGCCATAGTCCTGGCTAGGTTACGTAAATATCAACTAAAATACGTATCAGCTAAAATTGAAGCCTTAGTATGTGCGAATTTTTCCAAAGAGAAATAGAGTTTTTAGGCCGGATAGTTAGTGGAGACGGCATCAAAATGCAGGACTCTTCAGTCGAAACTATACAAAATTGGCCAATTCCAACCTGTACGAAACAAGTAGAAAGTTTTTGTGGATTGGTAAACTACCATCGAAATTTCATTAGGGGTTATGCAGAATTGGCAAGACCTCTATATGAGGTTACCGGTAAAAAGGCATTTAGGTGGGGTGAGGAACAACAGTCTGCTTTTGATAATTTAAAGCAGGCATTAACATCACCTCCAGTCTTAACGTTGCCAAATGACCATGACCTACTTATTGTTGATTGCGATGCTAGCGCATTTGCAATCGGTGGCGAATTGTCACAAAAACAATATGGTGAAGAGCGGGTTATCACTTATGGCAGTTTTGTGCTATCGCCTCAACAAAGACGTTATTGTGCCACTAGACGCCAGTTACTAGCGGTTGTACGATTCGTCAGACAATTTCACCATTACTTGCTAGGTCGAATTTTTTGTTGAGAAATGACCATAGCCGTCTTCGATGGTTAATGAGTTTTAAGGAGCCTCAAATGGCTAGAAGAGCTGTCCATGTATGATATGGTGATTCAACATCGCAAGGGTTCACATCACGTGAATGCTGACGCACTCTCCCGGAAGCCAGTGAATGATATGTGCGAGGATTATTTTCCGGGGTGTGAACTAATTGATGTACCTTGTGGTGGGTGTAAGTAATGCACTAGAGTCTACCATAGTTGGTTCAAAATTTGAACAGGAGGTTGATGATATTGTCCCATTAACCAGGGGTCTTATTACTTTCGCTTCAACTGACACACAGGACGTGAAGCAAATCAGTAAGGTAGACCAAGCTGGGGAATCATGGTATCCATGAGACCCAGAGGAAGAGTGGGATGATCCATCAGAGTTTTCGGGGTCCATTTGTCCGGTAACCGGGTGGACGCATACACAGCTGAATCTCGACTATCAAAAGGATAGGTTTCCGGATCTGATGGTTAGAACATTTACTCAGACTGCTGACCAGTCTCTTTTAGCAGACGTGTGCGGTCTGGAGGAACTGGCTGAGGTTCAGCGGAAAGATGCAGATATTGCCCCGGTAATTAAGTGGTTGGAAATTGGAAAGGAACCCACTGAGTGGGAGCTTTTCATATGTAGTGAGGCCACTAAGTACATGTGGATTAACCGGAGCAGATTTCTCCTGAAAGATAATTTACTATATAAAGTGCGTGGGGGGGGGTCAAGCCAAGTACTCGTTATACCGACACAGTTTGCTAAAGACATTCTGACCCTAGCACATGACATACCAGCTTCAGGCCACCAGGGAGTGGTACAGACGTACAAACGTGTACGCCACAAGTATTATTGGTATGGGGTATCAGATGATATTAACACATTTGTGGCTTCGTGTTCTCTTTGCAATCAAGGAAAGAAAGCCACAAGACATGCTAAATGGGAGCAGGTAGTGTATCATACAGGTGCTCCCATGGAAAGGGTACATATCAATTTTTTGGGTCCGTTACCTCTAAGCAACGAGAGGCCGATCACGATCGGCAGATGTTTAACCCATACCTTGGCGATAGCGATCTTTTTATGAGTGCAAGAATTTCAACAATTCACAGCGTACTATTATTTATTAGTTTCATACTGGAATCAGACATATTGAGCAACTTGCTCATTTAAACACAATAGGAAGATGGATATGACATTTGATTTCAACCTATTCGGTCACTCCAACAGAGATACATGTATGTGTGATAGATTGATAAAGATAATTATACCCAAACACAGTCAGACAGATGCACCATAGCTGTTAAAGATATAATTGTTACAATATTAACATCATAATAACTCTATTTATTTAATTCTTACAATGGAACCTGAGTCATAACAGATTATGTTGTTGTGTTAGCTGCATAGTAAAAGTTATGGGATGATTGAGATTAGAGACCAACAAACACCTGAACATCTATATAAGTGAGGGGTGTATAGACCTTGATATTAAATATGATTGATAATGGTTGGATATAAAATATTTTAATACAGAATTATCAGATAACTAAAGGAGAGATATGAGAAGGGTCAAATTGAAAATATTAGAGTCATAACATTGGATCGCGTACAGTATACATGTACCTATGGTTAATTTTATTCTAAGCTGATCATTGGAAAGATACAATGTCTGTAACAGCAGAAATATTATTAAATATTGGGTTAATATTCTCAAAACCATTCAATCAATACCAAAATCTATACACATGAAGAATGTATCACAATCAACCTGAATGAGATTATAAAAGTGATTGGGTGAAAAATATTTGACCAAAAAGTCAGCTTCAAGAATACCAGAACCATTATTATTATCCTGCAGCCCAAATGCAATAGAGGGAATTTCAAAATAAGATATATCCTCAAATGATGAATATTCAATTGGTGGCTTATAATTAATAGAAATTCTTAGTGAACCTGGCCTAAGGCGAAAGAGATAATTTAAAATCTGCGTATCAGATATGATGTGTCTATGGAATAGGTTAATTTTAATCCTGAAATACATGCAAGTGAAAAGTGGATCACGATCAACCTGGACATAGAATAGGAGAATGAACATATGATGTGTGGAGAGTGTTAATCATTTTCAATGACATCATATGATGGAACTAATGTGTGGATAAATTGTTTTCTCAAGATAAGACAACAGTGTCTCTGTAAACAACAATTCTCTAAACAGCCATGCTCCAGAAAATCCTTCACATGGACAATGGACTATTTGTATTAATGCCATGAACATGTTTCAACAGGTTGGGTTAAATTACTATTGCACACAAACTGGAGTAAAGTATCATCAATCACTTAAATTTGACAGCTCTGGGAGCAGCAGTGGTTTAGCAAAGAGTATCCAGTGTCATTTTCTGATCCCAATAAAGCAGATTACTGTGTAAAGTTGTTTGTCTTAAATTCTCACAGGGCATATACAATAGGTAGTAAATTACTTGAATTATAAAGGGCCATAACTCTGTTAAAATATATCGGATCAAACCCAAATTTGAACTTGATCTGTATTTCGGGGTGGGGACCACATGTACCAAATTTGGTGTAGATCAGATGAAAAATGTTTTGAGTTCTAAGTAAACATAAGTTTGAAAAGGGTTAATTAAACGATACCAAAAACCATACAGATAAAGAACGTGCTAAGAAAAACCTTGGTAAGAAATATGAGGCATATCAGAAGAAAACAGTTTGACTTAGATGGATCAGATAGCATTTGTGTGCAGGGTTAATTATTTTCTAAACCGATCAACCGATCGATAACCAAAAACTATACAGGTGAGGGGTGTGTCATTATAAACCTACATATCAAATATGAAAACAATCGGACAAAAAATAATTTGGTTACAGAATCGGATAGCTCATGCCTATGTGCGGATGCAAAGTGTTAATAATTTCTAAACCGATCAACCGATCGATACCAAAAACTATACAGGTGAGGAGTGTGTCATCATAAACATGGGAGTAAAAAATAACTCTAATTCCCATAATACAGATTTACTGCTCTCAGAGCTAAACTGATACCACTGGTAATTAATTGTAGACTGCTATGGTTATCTGTTCAATTCTTAGTTGAAAAAGGGCCATAACTCTGGTATAAAATGTTGGATATAACCCATATTCAAACTCGATCTGTATTTTGAGTTGAGAAACTCGCATACCAAATTTGGTTCCGATCAGATAAAAAACAATTTGAGTTATGGCAGCATGCATGAATTCTAAGTCGAAAAAGGGCCATAACTCCATTGAAAAATATCGGATCAAACCCATATTCGAACTCGATCTGTATTTTGGTCCGAGAAACTTGCATACCAAATTTGATTCTGATCAGATAATTTTTTTTTGAGTTATGGTAGCATGCATGAATTCTAAGTCGAAAAAGGGCCATAACTCCGTGAAAAAAACTCGGATCGAACCCATATTCGAACTCGATCTGTATTTGGTGCTGACAAATTCATATACAAAATTTGGTTCCGATCAGATATAAAATGTTCGAGTTATCGCACCATGCGTAAAGTGTAGACAGACAGACAGACAGACAGACAGACAGACAGACAGACAGACAGACAGACAGACAGACAGACAGACGGACGGACTAACGACGAGTGGTCAATCCGGGCAACGACACTTTGTTTACCATACTATGGTATGGGTAAACATAAAAAGGGAAATAAATACATATTAGTAATGACCTGCCAATTTTAAATACGAAGTGGGTAGAATTCATTCCATTGGAGGATCAAACGGCCGAAACAACTGCGATAACTGCAGTGAATGAATTTTTCTCACGATTCGGTTGTCCATTGCAAATTTGTTCTGATCAGGGTGCGTGCTTTGTCTCAAAGTTATTCACCATAATGTGTGAGGCACTCCAAATTCATAAGACGCGCACAACGGCCCTCCGCAAATGGATCTGCAGAACACCAAAACCGTACACTTATGAATGCTATAAGGTGTTATGTTGATAAGAATCAGAAAAATTGGGACAGGTATTTACCACAATTGGCAGGGGCAATACGATCTTCAGTACATCGACTTACCAGTTTCACACCCAATAAAATGATGCTTGGACGAGAGGTTAATCACCCGTCTGACTTGGTCTACGCGGCAGAGTATGTGCAAAAGTTAGTCAAAGTATCTAAAGAGTGCCATGAAATTGCCAGAATGAAGTTAAAAACTTCAACCGAAAAAGCTAAACGAGATTACGACGTCCGGGCGAACAAATACGCATATAAGGTAGGTGATCTAGTATATTTGCTTGATACCGCCACCAAAAAGGGCAAGAATATAAAATTGTCACCTTTTTGGAAAGGTCCAGCTATCATCAGTGATGTCTACACACCATATCTGTATAGAATAATTTTCAAAAATGCAATCATGGTAGTAAATCACGATCGGCTCAAAAAATGTCATGATCGGACAGACACTTCCTCCATGGTTAATTAAATGTTTAGATAAATTCCGTGAAACTGGGGAAGCATCGGTAGAGAAAAAATTGGGAAAATTTCGTTTATGTCAGCAGAAGTAAGGTGGCAAGTTTATGTTACAGTGCGATTTCTGTGACGAATGGTACCATGGAGAATGTGTAAATGTTACACAGGAGGCCGCCGATGTATAGATGTCCAAAATGTTAAGACAAGAGATCTTAAAATGACATTTTGTGTTCCAGATTGATTATGAGTGATGATGAAGATATAATACTGAAATCTGGCTCACCATCACCAGTTCCAGATGTCACAGAGCCAATTACAGAACCAGGTGAGATTAGGATACCAGCGGTAGTCGCTGAGTCATCACTTGAAGTATTAGGTACCTAATTGCCAGAATTTACTATGAGTTTAGCTGAGTTAATTGCAAACATTCCGGTTGAAGTTTCAACATCTAATACTAGTACCAGTTTATTGATGATGTAAGGGGTAAACAATGAAATAAAGCCAGGAATGCCCATTGATAAGATGTCAGAGGTAGATACCATGTCATCAGAAGCTCGGGGGGTTATGAGGTTAGGGATATCCACTGAAATGAATTGAGAGGTAGTCCCTGATCATTCTCTCATTCCAGATCAACCTTCCAGATTCCAGATAGTGTTGTGGCAGCCACGATCATCCTGGATGCATACGAGTAAAAATACACCCAGCCTGAATCGATACAGAAGACTCACTCGGTAGGAGACAGGAAGAAGTATCGTGAATCCTCCGTAGAAAACCGGTCTTCAAAAAGGTCTGCAGAAACTCTGGATTAATCCAAATTGTATTCAAAAACATCAGTGGTAGTTCGTGATCGTTCAGTAGAACACCGGTATAGCACAAAACCGCCTCCTAAAGTGTCTTCCAAAACGTCTGCGGCTAAGCCGCGGCTTCGAAATCGGAAAATGTAGAACACCGGTATAGCACAAAACTGCCTCCTAAAGTGTTTTCCAAAACGCCTGCGGTAGCCGCAGCCTCGAAACTGAAAACGAACCCACCAAAACCAAAGAACCAAAGCACATTTTCACAGAGATAGAATGTGCTCTTCTTTCAAGAAGGATGGACGCACCCCAACTGAAAGACCGATCAGGATGGCCAACATCCCTACCAACACCAAGGTTGAACTCTTAGGTGGAGTGGAGGTCCATTGTGACCCGAGCACCTATCCAGCCCTCGGGGATCTAACTATGAACCCTCATTGGAGATTGGCTGTAGGATGCCATCCGAAAAAATACCAAGAGCTAAAATCAATGCAGAAGATGGCAGCCTTTCGAGCTCTAATACAACACCCTGCGGTAGTCGCAGTGGGTGAAATTGGCATCAAAAGATCGAAAATTAAGTCGGATTCTGAGATGTTGGAGCAGGACGATGTGTTTCGCGAATTGCTCGCCAAGGCCAGGATGCCAACAAACCTCTCGTATTCCACATCAGGGGCGAGAGAGAACTTGCACACGATGCGAATAATACAGCCCTGGAAATCGTGAGAACCCAAACCTACGGTGACCAGATGATACACTATCACTGTTTCACGGGATCGAGACATAGTGTACACGCATGGTCTCACTCACGGCCTAATACCTTTTTCAGGTTTACGGGCGCTTGTGCCACTTTTAACGACATACAAAAGGAGGGAGTTCGAGCGGTCAAACTAGAACAACTCCTGTTGGAATCTGATGCACCTCATTTCGGAACACCGGGACGACCATACACCACCCCATCCGTCATTGGTGAGGTGGCTGTAAAACTCGCAAAGATCCTTAGCATGGACGTTGCTGAAGTATTATGAATAACGGCAATAAACGCCAATTCTATGGCCTACACCTTCCATGCTAAGCTCCTCAGAATGTAAATTGTGTCATACAATTGGCGGTAGTCGCTAATCCATAATGTCAACTTTCAAACTGTTAATGAATCTAGATAACCATATGGCATGGATCATATTGCCATTGGTAATATCAACCAGGGGAGATATATAAATTCAAATAGATGTGGAAAGTTTCAATTTGAGCATCAAGATAGTCATTGGATAGCTCATTTAATAAGTACGGTAACCACTACAGTTTTTGGGAAAGTTTCAATGGAGCATCAACATAGTCATTGGATGGCTCATTTACTAAGTAACCAACCAAGCGGTTGCTCTTGGACGAATTCCATACCTGGCTGACAATGAAGTATGATGTCACTGGCCACGACCAAGGACTTGAAGAATATGCGAAGTTCATTTCTACAATTCGTCTGTTGTTGAGCAGCGGTGATAGTGAACGCGTGAAAGAAGTTACACATGGGAAAGATCTTGTGGAGCTATCGAACAAATTCGAGACATTTCTGTATGACATCAGCCATCGGAATGGTGGCATGGCAGCTTTCTGGCTTTCGTATATAGAGATCGTCAGCACACTTCTGAATCTGATTCGAGCTTCCCGTGAAGGGAATTGGCCGTTACATCTCTCTTCAGTTCGTGAAATTATCCCTTGGGCCTTTGCATATGATAGGACTAACTACTCAAGATACTTGCCGTATTACATGGACAATATGCTGAGTCTACCACAGTCTCACCCGGAGGTGAATGAGCATCTTATGGTTGGTGGCTTTTCAACACAGCTTACCAGCAACACGTTCGGGAGGCTTCCGCTTGATCAGACAATTGAAGTAATGATTAAGAAAGATAATCAGACGGCACGGGGTACCAGAGGCTTCAGTTTGAATCCAGGAGCAGTTCTAAGGTATTAATATAACATCTGACTGCAAAAGCACCTGCATACGGCTTTTGAGAGAAGGGGTTAACAGTAATAACAGCACGGCACCACACAAAGACCAAACTGCTACTGGTATTCGACACGACGAACGAGATGTCACGTCACTAACTGAAATGCTCACAACCAACTGGACCAATCCCTTCAACGAGAACAATACAGACCTGGCCAGCCTGTCAACGGCAGTAACACCACATGCTGGGATCATAGCAGACTTGCTTGGAGCGAAAGCCAAAGGGGAGAAAGAATACATGAAATTCCGTGAAGAACGCCTATCATCGCAACCGACCAAACAGTTATATGACACAATTCCAAAAATGAAATTGAAAACGTTCTCCAACACGAAAAAAGCCAAAGTAGTCAAGTCTAAAGAACAGTCCATCATTCTCAAAGCAGATCAAAATTTGTTCGGCCAGATGACACTGATAGCACAGTCAAGGAAGCTGGAAATGGAGAAAGTGTTGAAACACCCTCTGGGCCCTTTGCCTTTGTCTCTTGCGTCACCTGATGGCGGATTGAGGAAGACTAACAAATCTGTGTTGGCGAAGAAAATCGAGGATGGCTTCCCCCAGGTGAGGAAATTCCAAAGCCATCAGCCTGCATCATTGATGGTATGCGCATAATCCAAATGATCAATGGAAATCATAAGACATTTTCTGAATCTGAGGCCAGGGATTGTCAGCGGGTGGATGTGGTGTTCGATGTATGCAGGAGTATTTCCATCAAGAGTATAGAGAGAGATACCAACAGATTTTCAGGTGACCCGCTCCAGTTGAAGGTATTGTTGGAGGTCGTAGAATAAAACAGTGGCGAAAATTTATGCAAGGAAATAAGAACAAAACGAACTTGATAGTATTTTTTTGCAATGAATGGAAGAAAGATAGTTGTCGGGCGAAACTAGGACAAAAGGTTATATTCCTTGCATACGAAGAAACGTGCATGAAAATTTCCTGTGATAATGTGACCCCATATTCAGAGTTGTTTTCGTCCCAAGAAGAAGCAGACACTCGTATCGTGCTCCATGCCATTCATGCTGGCAACAACGGGTCGAAAAGTGTGGTAGTCACAGCGGACGACACGGATGTGATGCTTCTTCTGCTGGACAATTGTGAATCGCTAATTGAGTGTAATGTGTTTATGAAGAGAGGCACGAAAACCCGAATGAGATACGTCAACATCACTGAAATCTATCGCAGCTTCGGCGAGAATGTGTGCTCTTCTTTACCAGGATTCCATGCTTTCACTGGGTGTGATTCCGTCATTCGCCGGACGGGGGAAAGTGGCAGCATTCACTCTGATCTTATCAAATGAGAACAACAAGCTTTATTCAGAAGACTCGGTTCGTCTTGGGAGATAGAAGATGATCTCATCAGCGAGCTCGAGGTGTTCACTTGCAAATTATATTGCGCTAAGACAGATATATGTAACATCAACACACTGCGATATGTCATCTTCTGTGCCAAACAAGGGTCTGTGGACTCTACTCACTTGCCCCCGTGCAGGGATTCTCTAAAGAAACACATCCTTCGAGCTAACTATCAAGCAGCTGTATGGAAAACTTGCAGTGAAGCACACCTTACAATACCTAGCCCAAATGGTTACGGGTGGACAGTTGTTGATTCCAACATTGAAGTTGATTGGATGAGTGGTCCACCAGCGCCAAATTCTATCCTGGAATTTTTGTCATGCAATTGTGCATCTGCATGTATTGAGTAAAAATGCAAATGCATCATCAATGGACTCAAATGCACAGATATGATTGTGCAGACTCCAGAACTGTTTGAATATGCCCACAGAAGACGATTGCGATTCTTCTCAATGTGACTCTGATGAGGATACGGACAGTGAGGACTCCGATGATGACAACTGAATATATAACAATTTAATGATGCTCCGGTGGTATTGGGTTCCCATTTTATAATTTATATTTATATGTTCTAAGTAGTCACAAAAGTATTGGATAAAGAAATTACCATTATAAAGACCTACTTGGTCAGACATATATATCAAATACGGACATTTAGCCACTTGTCATTTATGGTCACATATTTTACCAGGTTAAAATAAATTAGTTTACCCAATTTAATTGAGATTTGGTGTGGAGATCTGCTGCTTTGGGTTTCACATTTAGCTAATGTCGTGTTTTCGTGAGTGTATATTATATAAGTGAAGCTATTGTTGCATGATCCACTATGACTGAGCACCTTTAATGAGTAATATTCACCAATTACAAGAAAACAAACCTTTTCTCTTCATATACATACATACAGTTTACTGTATGCAATATAGTAGTAACTTGAAATTGAAAATCTACTTTCAAATCGAGACACCATATGGGCTAATTTTGTGATCCATAAACGCTCTCTATTATGTCAGAGTTCAAGTCAGATTTAAGCATAGGTGTCATACATATCAGCTAATGCCAGTGTTGACTATTTCATATTCAGTCAATTACACCTTTATATGCTTCTGGGCATTGCTAGATATATTTATATGAATATGTGTCCAAATGAAAAATTTCATAGTAATATATGAATTTTTCTCTTTTTAGGGGGGAGGGAAGCATTTATGGGAACAGCCAGAAATGAATCACCCATAAATGGGATTTTTAAAATCAAGTATGTCACTAGATAATCTAGGGATATTTTAGAGGTAGTTTTACTTCAATTGGTATGAAATCTACCATGACAGAGAGCGTTTACTGCTCATAGAATTCTGAAAATGCATTGGATTTGGTTGATTTTCCACTAATTTTGGAGTCAAAATGCCGCTTTATCATGAAAAATACAAATGATATGATAACTATAGTGTTTATTTCTTCATTATATCAAATGATATGTACATTTAAGTGCTTTGGAAGCTAGGATATTGCCTTTACTGTTCCATGTGGTTACGAACCCAAAATTAAACAAAAAATTCTAGGGTACCTACCTTAAAACCAATCATTCAAACAGAATGCTGCATTTTAAAAATCTCGGACACACCTCTTTGTGATCCCAGATGGTTGCTCTTTTTAAAAAAGTACATGAGCCTTTGTCCGTAATTTGATACCGATTTTCGGTTTGGCCCACGGACTAAATAAGTCCGGACCACTCTTCATAGAAATTGTTGACAATCATTTTCCAAAATCGTTTCCGTACTCCATTAGGAACTTTCTAAAAATCTGTGAAGAGGAGAGTCATTCTCATTCTTCGTGATCATTCATCCGTCATTGTATTTTGCATCTCCATTACCTTATCATGCAAATCGATGTGAACCTATCTGGTCTGGTATTTTTCTTTTTCGAAGCATGTAAATGTATCTTATGATGGATTTTCCATAAATACCTCCTGTAAACACACCAGATATGGTCAAAACAAATTTGATGGTGGAACGAGTTTCTCCACTTGTCTGTATGAATTTTTTATTTTCAACCCCCAAGAACTCTTAAATTTTTCAAAAGGGGGGAATAGTGTTGTGTAATTGTGCTGTGAACTTCTGGGATGGGATTCCCCGAGTGAAGTGCCTCATTGGAAGCGACGTCACATATCAACAAACAGTTGTTTACGTTGTGCTGTTGAATTCTGGGATGAGATTCCCCAAGTGCATTATCGGAAGCGACGTCTCGACACATCAATCCAAGACTTCAGAACTAAAAGCTGTGTTTCTATTGCTGTTGCATTTTCCATTGTAATATTGCATTGTGTGTTTATGCTGCACCTAATTTGGTGAGTATAATCTTTATATCTTGTTGCTTAATATCTATAAGGTACCATTTATATTACAATATCCCAAGCGGCGCATTCGAACACCTGCTGGCGACGTCTTACGGCTAAGATAGCCCACTGCCATTTTGAACATTCGAGCTCATTTTCTATCATCTAATTAGCATCAATGGGAAACTCCACCCCTAAACTCGAGCCAATGAAATCAGTTCACACTTAATGAATGGTTGTAATCATTGATGTCATTGGTTGTCAATGAAAATATATCATAGAATCAACAAAGAGACCTTTGAACATGTGGTTTTTGCACGAAAATTGAGAAACTTTCACAAAGCAATGTGACGTAATTGCTAATAATTTGCGCTTTTAACAACTTTTGTCAAATCATGGTTTATATGATTCATTCACATCAAATATAAAGACATTTGGTTTAATTATTTTATTTATAATACGCTTTTTGTTTTAAAAATCATGAATTATTCTTTTTCAATCAGGACAGGAGTCCGTGGGTAAACAAACTTAGGACATAGGCCTACAGTAAATTTACATAAAATATAATTTTTTTGACTCACATACATATTTGTGATAAAATGAAGATAAACAGTTGTTTATGGGCACATATTTAGTTCGTCTACTGGTTTATGTTTTCATTATCCGATACACACAGCTCGAACTCTTCTGGTCGAGGTCATTACAGATCCCGAAAAGACCGTTTCAGGATATTTTAGATTACAAAAGGCCACTCCAAGTCCCCGGTCGCCAATAGGATGGACTATATGTTTGTCATATTAATAACTTATATAGAGTAGTGCCTGCTACATATGATTTCAGATACACGCTGCAGGTCGAACTCTTATGTTCTAGGTTATCACCGATCCCGAAATGTCCGTTTCTGGATGTTTTATACATGGAAGGCCACTCCAAGTCCCTGGGCGCCAATAAGACAGACTATTATTCGTGATATTAATAACATATGAAGAGCAATACCTGCTACATATGATTTCAGATACAGGCAGCTTGAGCTCTTATATTCTAGGTTATCACGGATCCAGAAATGGCCGTTTCTGGCTATTTTAGACATCTAAGGCCACTCCAAGTCCCCGGGCACCAATAGGACGGACTATATCTTCGTGATATTAATAACATATATTGAGTAGTACATGCTACATATGATTTCAGATACACACAGCTCGAAGTCTTATGTTCGAGGTCATCACCTGATGGTTCTTGATAGGAAGACATTTTAAGAATTACAATGGATGGACAAGTTATGTCATGGAGCAACTCTACCATCTTATGACAATGCATTGTTTTTGTGGCATGATTCAGATGGAACATTGATGGGGATATTGGTGAGTCATGTGGATGACTTTGCATTTTTTGGAAATGAGAACTTTCACTTTCAATTTATATAGAAGATGAAGGAGGTTTTTAAGATCAGCGTTCATGCAAACGGTTCTTTCAAGTATTTGGGGCTTAATTTTCAGCAAACTGCGAAAGGTTAGATGATAAATCAAGAACTCTATATTCCAACTATCAAAGAAATTAAACTGAGCAGACCACATGCCTTATTTTTATATTTCTCTTTAATTAATATTCTTGTTACAAAATCGATATGTGGTTAGAACTGAATATTACAGATGTAACACATCATCTTCCCCCTGGATATCCCCCACCCTGGATATCTCCCCATGCCCCCCCCCCCCCCCCCCCCCCCCATGTATGACTAAAACAAATTTCACTCATTCGATATCGTTTGACCCTGAAATGGCTAGAATTTTTTATTTTTTTTATTCCCACCAATCCCAAGGGGGCCCCAAGTGACAAAACAATTTGTGTTCACACATTTGATAGTTTGATCCTGATATGGCCAGAACTTTAGAGTTATGCACATGAAAATTGTTACAGCTTTAACAGAACATGCTACTGTACTAATTTTCTAATGCATGTATTGGCCAAATTAGATAGCCTGCATCGAACACTCCATGTCCAAAATTTGCCATGAAATGTCTTCATTTCACTTTGCACACACCTGAGTGTATTTTCTGCACAATGCAAATTTTGTACTGATGAGTATCATGACATAAGCTTACAACAAGTTGTGCTAACTAGAGGCTTTCTGAGAATCTCGTGCTGGCCTAGTTTTTTTACACTTATTTCAAATTTTTAATCATTCAATTAAACAGAGTCCATATATTATTCACATAATATTCATCACCCATGTTCATACAGGGATTAGGTTTATGAATTAATGTTTACTTTGGAGTCTTGACCTAGTTTTTGTCATCTACAACAAAAACTAACAGAGAGAAAAAGGTATGAATATTTGGAGTCTATATGCAGAGATGTCATACCAATAGAAATCTCCAAAATTAATTTTTACTATTTGTACAAACATGTATTTGGAAATAATTTTGTTTTATAGAAGTGTCATGCCATGTTGCATGACAGGAAGGATATTTCTAATTCTTTGAACAACTCTTTTTCTTCTTTTCTCCTTTCTTTTTCTATGTCCATCTGCCTTTGTGATACATGATCCAGAAATTCAACTTCATCATTCTCAAGTCCTTTTACAGAATTTTCTGAAAACAATAATGTGTCTGAGAGGGTGCTGCATTATTCAATTTATACATAGACAATGAAAATCTATTTTCTAAATGTTTTAAAACTTGAAATAAATCTCCGAGATAAATTTAACACTATTGAAAATATGGATATCAAATAGAAATTCCAAGTCAATTATGATATTTGCTAACACAAACATGCCTGTCCATCACCTCATCACCTCATCTGTTGTTCACAGATTTCTAGAATTTCTGACCATCCAGTAATACAAGTAGGTCATGAAATGTTGAATTTGGGCAAAAACTGACATTTAATTGACTTTTTTTTTAATTTTCATTATGTCGTCATTCATGATCTTCCCATTGAACCATAAATTTAAATTCAAGTTTCAAGTTTTTATTCAGCAATACCAATGAATTTTTGTTTCTACTATGACATAAACATACAAATAACAAAAAAACAAAAGACAGTAAACGAACAATTGTTACATGTATGTTAAATGAAAGTGTCAACGACACTGTAGCTCAGCCTGGGAAGGAGTTTATTTCTATTATGGAAAGCCAAAATGTTACAGTAAAGGTCTTGCATTGTGTAGATGAAATTATTTTCAATTGAAACATTTCACTAATAAATGTGTGCTGCAGGGAGTGTGGATGGAATCAAATTTCAAATCCAAAATGGCTGTTGAGAGTCATGTTTTGTAACAAATTTTGTAAATAATTGATGGCTCCAATCTAGTGGACACCCCGAAGATCCATATGAAGTTTGGTGACAAATGGATGAGGGATGTGACCTGTAGGGTGTGCCGAAGCATTTAGTCAGGCAAAGAGTAAAATCCAAAATGGCTGCCAGCAGCCATGTTTTTCTACAAATTTAGAAGAAAAAAAATAATGGCTCCCATCTAGAAGTCACCCCAAAGTCACTTACACAGTTTTGTGATGATCGGATGAGGAATGTGGTCTATAGGGTGAGCCAAACAGTTTAGTCATGCAATGAGTAAAATCAAAGATGGCTGCCGGGACCCTATTTTTCATTGAAAATCGGTAAAATTTTATAGTTCCCATCTAGAAGTGATCCTAAACATGCCTGTAAATTTTCAAAACTTTTCTCCGATAAATGCAGGGTGCGCTGATGGATTCAAATGTGAAATTCAAAATGGCTGGCAGCAGCCATGTTTTTTAACAATTTCGAAAAAATTGATGACTCCAATCTAGAGGACACCCAGAAGATCCATGTGAAGTTTGGTGACAAATGGATGAGGGATGTGACCTGTAGGGTGTGCCGAAGCATTTAGTCAGGCAAAGAGTAAAATCCAAAATGGCCACTGGCAGCTATGTTTTTTTACGAATATCGAAAAATAATTGATGGCTCCCATCTAGAAGTCACCCCAAATACCCTTACAAAGTTTTGTGATAATCGGATGAGGAATGTGGTCTGTAGGGAGTCATGCAATGAGTTCTCACCTAGAAGCGATCCAAAACATGCCTGTAATTTTTCAAAACTCTTCTCCAAATAAATGCAGTGTGCTGATGGATTCAAATGTGAAATTCAAAACGGACGGATGCACACATGGACAAATGGACAATGGACACGAACCCACAGCAATTTGAGTTGAGATGGAACTGAAGAGTGAGTGATCTCATTCCATGCATACTTTTATGAATTCATGCACATATGAACTTCGTATCTTTTGCATTATTCAGTCTTTGAATCCTGCAGAAAAATCAAATTGGATTAATCCCAGCTTATTCAAAAGGGTTGAATTTGCTATTGGTTCACAACCAAACTCAGAGATCTGCTAGCCAAATTTGATGATTTTTTAACATTCCCAGGTGGTATTTGCAAAAATTTTTCAAAGAAAAATCTTCCATTATATTTCTGATCTGTATGTCAAATTTAGACATTTTCCCATAGTATTGTTTTAACCCTTTCTCCATAGGTCATTTGTTGATCTTCTTATCAAAACATTTCCTCTCAATAAATAGGGCTCCTTGTGCACTTTTATTTATCTGTCATCTGCTTATCACCCTAATTTGGATATCCATGCATACATTCAGTGTTAAAAGAATCTATGTTCTCCGGTGCAGCTATATATTAAAGAGTAGGATCTATCTGTTCGCAATTTTTCTCCCAGATCCCTGGAAACGATTTCAACCAAATTTGGTGTGGTGACTAGGCGCATGTTATGGTGACATTTGATTTTTTTTATTTGGATTTTTTTGTCAATTAAATTTTATCAAAATTTTGTTTCTAACTATTAAATTGAGCAAGCTATCTAAAACAAAATACAATAACTAAATAAATTATGTTTTTAATTTAAAATAAATTTAAATGTTAAATTAAGTAAGGAGTTCAATCTAAAAATAAAATTAATAAATTTAATTTAATTTTTGTTTGATTACAAAATTTAAATTTAAATGTTAAATTGAGCAAGGAGTTCAAATCTAAAAATATTCAAATTTGAATCGAAAATCAATTTTATTTCCTAGCAACCATAAGCTCCTCCCACTAGTGCATATGTGTGGAAAGCTCTAATAGAGGCCAAAAAGCAATGTTTGGATAAGATCATATTACGAGAGAAATTTCATGTATTTTAAGGTAATGACCAGGATCACAACAATGGAGCTTTCCCCAGAGACCACACCACAGCAGTAGTACCGGCCACTGGTAATAAGACTTTATCCATATAAATTTTGTCTTTTACCGAGATCGACTTCCGAAGTGAACACATCAGCACCTTCCCTTATGTTAACTAGCTGAAACAAAATCACGTATGTGATTGGTGCAATTTTTTATCTTTTTGAACAGTTTGATTTTTTTTAAACGAGAGGCCGATTATTATCGCAGATGTTTAACCCATACCTTGGTGATATGGTTAGCTATTTTCAGCTACGAATCTAAAATCCATAACATTCAATGTTAATCTTCAAAGATGAGAACAAGTTTTTTTTTTAAATACACCAATAACTCTGTTAAAATGAAATTGTCAATGACACTGTAGCTCAACTTGGAAAGGGAATAATTTAATGTGTTACAGTCAATGGAGCGATTAGGAGTGTGGAAAGTTGAATGTCTAATACTAGTTTATCAACATGAAGAGATATATATATATATAAAATTAAAATCTAAGATAGTTGCTGGCGGCTATGTTTTCCAATAAAATTCAAAAACATTTGATAACTTTAGTCATGCAAAGAGTAAAATCCAAGATGGCTGCTGGCAGCCATGTTTTAATGCCGATTAACCCCAAAATGACTCGTTCCCATCTATATGTCAATGTCAAAATTCATGACAAATTTCATAATGATCCGACCAAAGGTACGACCTGTAGCCCGTGCTAAAGGATTTAGTCATACAAAGAGTAAAATCCAAGATGGCTGCTGGCGGCCATGTTTTTTGGCCGAATGGCCCCAAAATGACTCGTTCCCATCTACATGTCATTGTTAACATCCATCACAAATTTCATGATGATCTGACTAAAGGTACGACCTGTAGCCCGTGCTAAAGGATTTAGTCATGCAAAGAGTAAAATCTAAGATGGCTGCCAAAATTACTCGTTCCCATCTACATGTCAATATTAACATCCACGACAAATTTCATAATGATCAGACGAAAAGTACGACCTGTAGCCCGTGCTAATGGATTGAATTTTGAAATCCAAGATGGCCGCTGGCAGCCATGTTTTTTTTCCGAATGACCCCAAAATGAATAGTTCCGGTCTAAATGTCGACAGCTATGACAAATTTCATAATGATCCGACCAAAGTTGTTTTGGGACCACGCGTAAGATTGAGTTCCATTTAGAAATCAGATCAACTCTAACGAACAATTCACTGGATTGTGTGAAAATTCTCACAAAATCTAACTGGGCTATACACCCGTGATTAACTAAATCCTGCTATACACAGGTTTCGGCGACATACTCGCAAATATCACATAATTATATTGGGCGATACACCCTTGAGTAACTAAATCCTGATATACACAGTTTATAACGACATACTCGCAAATGTGATGACGGACACCCCAGAGAGGTGTAGTTTGGCAAAAACATTTTGGCATAATTTAAGCATGCATCATAACTGCATGCCGACGTGTTTTCGCTAACACATAGCATGTGGTCTACCTATACATGGATGGGTTACATACCTGATGAGACAGACCCTCATTTAACCATTATTCTGGTTAAATCTAGATGTAGTCGAAACATTGCTACCACCAAATTTTCCGATTCTGTGACTGCACACCACATGAATTGGGTGAAATGTATTATGGTTTTATGTAGTGGTGACGCACGCATGTTGCAAATGTAGTATGTCATGTGGTGACTGACCATAATTGTGACGGCGGAGTAGGAAATTTGTACGACCTGTAGCCTGTATTGTTCACGAATCACGTACACACGCACACAAGAGCCATGGCAATAGCTCAAACTTTACAAAGTTGAGCTAAAAATCGGATCAAACCCATATTCGAATTCTATCTGTAATTTGGGCTGAGAAACTCACATACCAAATTTGATCTCATATATCTTTTTTTTTAGTTATTGCGGCATGCGTGAATTCTAAGTCGAAGAAGGGCCATAACTCCATAAAAAAAACTTAGATCAAACCCATATTTTAACTTTGGGCTGAGAAACAGATATACAAAATTTGGTTTCGATCATATAAAAAAATGTTTAAGTTATCGCACCATGCGTAATGTGTCTACCGACGGACAACGAGTGGTATATGGGTACACATAAAAATAAAAAAAATAGAGGTGTGACTGTCCCAATGGGACTAAGGATACCCCCCTGTGTTTTTAAAATACTAAGATGTCTCACATGTCAGTAAACATTTAGTTAAAATAATAAAATAACAGTTCCCATTGCAGGTGCACAAACCTAACCGTAATCTTAAACCTATTGACCGAAAAATGTACGAATAAAAGCTAGGACAAAATTATGCATTTTGCAAAAATGTTCTAAGTCGAAAAAGGGGAATAACTCCACAAAAAAGTCGGACAGACATCATAATCGCAGGTGCACAGGTTCTCATGGTACTAAATATCAGAGCCAAGATTAAAAAACATTGACCTAAAAATGTAGAAATAAAAGCTCGGACAAAATTAGGCATGTTGCAAAAAAATGTCTAAGTCAAAAAAGGGGAATAACTCCACCAAAAAATGCCGGACAGACATCATAATCGCAGCTGCACAGGTTCCCATGGTACTAAATGACTGTGCTAAGTTAAACAAAAATTGACCTAGAAATGTAAGAATAAAAGCTCGGACAAAATTATACGTGTTGCAAAAAATTTCTAAGTCGAAAAAGGGGAAATAACTCCAACAAAAAAAGTCCGACAGACGTCATAATCACAGGTGCACAGGTTACCATGGTGGTTGATTCCTGTGCCAAGTTTCACGGAAATTGATAAAAAAACAGCTGAGAAAAACTCCGGACAAATTTGTGTCCACGGACGGACGGATGACGGACGACGGACGGACGGACGAGCTGACTTCGTTGCGGGGGGGTATAATGAATCAATCAATAGGGGCAAAGAGTGTGTCAAAGTAAACCAATATAAAATGAGACATATCAGATGAAAGTATCAGGAATGTTGAGAAGTGTTATATTTTTTAACAACTGAAATCCATGCAAGTGAATGAGGAGAAACCTGGAGATATAATAGAATGATTAATTGAAAAATATGCTGAGAACAACCATACAAATGAACAATAGACTATTCGAATGAAAACTTTTAGAACTGAATGGGAGAGTTCACTGAATCATGAATGGGTTACAGCTTTACTGCTATGTGGTACATAGGTGGCTAAATATAACTCTAAATCAATGACAACATTATAGCTGTTCTCTCTATTGCAATTAAATTAAGCTTGTATCAGCTTGTATCACTGTAATTAATAGTAAGCTACTTGGGTTATTATCAAATCTGTTCAATTCTTAGTTGAAAAAGGCCATAACTCTAGTACAACAAATTGGATCTAACCCATATTCAAACTTGATCTGTATTTTGAGTTGAAAAACTCACATACCAAATTTGGCTCCTATCAGAAGAAATTTGGTTGATTTATCGAAGCATGTGTGAATTCTATGTCTGAGGGCCATAACTCCATTTTAAACGAGAGGCCGATCATGATTGGCAGATGTTTAACCCATACCTTGGCGATAGTGATCAGCTATTTTCAGTTTGAACGCGAAAATCCATAAGCCATAGTCTTGTCAAGATACATCCTAAGTATTGATGAGTAGAAAGAAGAACATTCTGCAGAAAAGAATCTGCACACAGGTATGAACAGATAGAATCAAGATTATCCAAGCAAGAAAAGAATCTGCACACAGGTATTATTAAACATGTAGAATCAAGATTATCCAAGCAAGAGGATCAAGAATATCCAAACAAGACAAGAATCTTCACATATGTATGAACAGGTAGGATCAAGATTATCCAAGCATGACAAGAATCTGCACACAGGTATTATTAAACATGTAGAATCAAGAATATCCAAGCAAGGGGATCAAGAATATCCAAGCAAGATAAGAATCTGCACACAGACCCACGTATTAACATGTAGAATCAAGAATATACAAGCAAGAGTGATCAAGTGTTCTCTGCAAAATATCCTTATAGATCTGTTGTGCAGCTTTCTCTGGTAGTTACATGTTATGTTGTGATGTGTTGGGTCTGATAACAGATGCCTAAATAGCCTTTGCATTGAAAGTGGCTGACTGGCTGGCTCTTGTGGTAACAAACAAATCATTCTATACATGACAGATGACATGAAGTGATTAAAAACATATCACTTTGTTTCATTTATCAACAGTGTTCTAAAATCTGACCCATGTCTCATTAACTTTCCCAATTGGCAGTTAGTTTAGAAAATTCCAGAGAGGATATACATATAAAATCAGAAGTTATGGAATTCTCTTTAAATTTAAATTGATCAAATAACTGAACCCCAGTTGCATAAAGACACTTGAATCTCAAGATTAGCTAAATGATTTTAGCAATGTTCTAAAGCCCATTTTGGTAACTTAACCTACAAAACCCTTTATTAAACAGAATGTGCTGTGTATTGTTGAAACTTAAAAAAAATTAGATACCCTGCATACCATAGCTTTTATCTGCACATTGGCATAAGAGACATCAGAAAATAATATAGCCATATTAATAGCTAAGTAGTCCAAAGACATGGGATGGAATTGGTGAATATGGCTCCAAACAAATTCACCAGTACATGACAATATTTTGGACCGATTTAAACCAAATTTGGTGTGCTGACTCGGCGTACCCTTGGCGGAGTCATAATAGTGTTAGTTTTTTTTAGTTTTTTATTTAAAAATGTTTTTTAATTATTTAAAAAAAAAAATTTGTTAGATTGAGCAAGGAATTAAATCTAATTTTTTTTTTAAGAGTGAATATTTTTTCGAAAAAGGGCCATAACTCAGTTAATAATAGTCGGATCAAACCCATATTCGAACTCGATTTGTCTTTTATGCTGAGAAATTCATATACAAAATTTGGTTCCGATCAGATATAAAATGTTTGAGTTATCGCACCATGCGTAAAGTGTCTACAGACAGACAGACAGACAGACAGACGGACGGACTAACGACGAGTGGTCAATCCGGACATCGACACTATGTTTACCATACTATGGTATGGGTCAACATAAAAATCAGATCAAACCCATATTCAAACTAGATCTGTATGTTGGGCTGAGAAACTCATATACCAAATTTGGTTCCAATCAGATAAAAAATGTTTGAGTTATTTAAAGGCAGAATGCATTAATTCTAAGTCGAAAAAGGGACATATTATAAACTCTGTTAAAAAAAACTTGAATCAAACCCATATTTGAACTCGATCTGTATTTTCAAAGTTCAAAGTTCTGATCAGTTAGAAAATGTTTGAGTTATCGCATTATGTGTAAAGTGTCTACGGACAGACGGACGGACACCGACGAGTGGTCAATCCGGACGTCGACACTACTAGTATGTGAACCATACTATGGATAAAAAAAATTTAGATTGAACTCTGATCTGCTGTTGAACAAAAAATAATTTTATTTATGTTCTACGATCCATCCTACTGTCAACCCAATGCCGCATAACCCGGTGTAACACGTCATCTTCCCCCCCAGGATATCTTCCCCCCCGGGGGGGAAGATGTCCTAGGATATCTTCCCCCCCACCCTGGATATCTTCCCCCCCCATGTACGACTAAAAAACGAGCGATAAAACCATAAGATTATTTTTTTGTCATGTAGGTGCTGGGTGGGGGGGGGGGGGAAGATATCCTGACCTGGACATCTTCCCCCCCACCCAAACCCTGACTCAAACAACTTGTTCTCAGAAGAAGTTAATTTCTCGCTGTTTCATGACTATATAAAGCAAAACAAGCGATAAAACCATAAGATTATTTTTTTGTCATGTAGGTGCTAGGTGGGGGGGGGGGGGGGGGAGATATCCTGACCTGGACATCTTCCCCCCCACCCCAAACCCTGACTCAAACAACTTGTTCTCAGAAGAAGTTAATTTCTCGCTGTTTCATGACTATATAAAGCAAAACGAGCGATAAAACCATAAGATTATTTTTTTGTCATGTAGGTGCTGGGTGGGGGGGGGAAGATATCCTGACCTGGACATCTTCCCCCCCCCCCCCCCCCCACCCAAACCCTGACTCAAAAAACTTGTTCTCAGAAGAAGTTAATTTCTCGCTGTTTCATGACTATATAAAGCAAAACAAGCAATAAAACCATAAGATTATTTTTTTGTCATGTAGGTGCTGGGTGGGGGGGGGGGGGGGAAGATATCCTGACCTGGACATCTTCCCCCCCACCCCAAACCCTGACTCAAACAACTTGTTCTCAGAAGAAGTTAATTTCTCGCTGTTTCATGACTATATAAAGCAAAACAAGCGATAAAACCATAAGATTATTTTTTTGTCATGTAGGTGCTGGGTGGGGGGGAAGATATCCTGACCTGGACATCTTCCCCCCCACCCCAACTCAAACAACTTGTTGTCAGAAGAAGTTAATTTCTCGCTGTTTCATGACTATATAAAGCAAAACGAGCGATAAAACCATAAGATAATTTTTTTGTCATGTAGGTGCTGGGTGTGGGGGGGGGGGAAGATATCCTGACCTGGACATCTTCCCCCCCCCACCCAAACCCTGACTCAAACAACTTGTTCTCAGAAGAAGTTAATTTCTCGCTGTTTCATGACTATATAAAGCAAAACAAGCGATAAAACCATAAGATTATTTTTTTGTCATGTAGGTGCTGGGTGGGGGGGAAGATATCCTGACCTGGACATCTTCCCCCCCACCCCAACTCAAACAACTTGTTGTCAGAAGGAGTTAATTTCTCGCTGTTTCATGACTATATAAAGCAAAACGAGCGATAAAACCATAAGATAATTTTTTTGTCATGTAGGTGCTGGGTGTGGGGGGGGGGGGGAAGATATCCTGACCTGGACATCTTCCCCCCCCACCCAAACCCTGACTCAAACAACTTGTTCTCAGAAGAAGTTAATTTCTCGCTGTTTCATGACTATATAAAGCAAAACAAGCGATAAAACCATAAGATTATTTTTTTGTCATGTAGGTGCTGGGTGGGGGAGATATCCTGACCTGGACAACTCCCCCCCCCCCCCCACCCCAAACCCTGACTCAAACAACTTGTTCTCAGAAGAAGTTAATTTCTCGCTGTTTCTTGACTATATAAAGCAAAACGAGCGATAAAACCATAAGATTATTTTTTTGTCATGTAGGTGCTGGGTGGGGGGGGGGGGGGGGAAGATATCCTGACCTGGACATCTTCCCCCCCCACCCCAAACCCTGACTCAAACAACTTGTTCTCAGAAGAAGTTAATTTCTCGCTGTTTCATGACTATATAAAGCAAAATGAGCGATAAAACCATAAGATTATTTTTTTGTCATGTAGGTGCTGGGTGGGGGGGGGGGGGGAGATATCCTGACCTGGACATCTTCCCCCCACCCCAAACCCTGACTCATGAATATATAAAGCAAAATAAGCGATAAAACCATAAGATGATTTTTTTGTCATGTAGGTGCTGGGTGGGGGTGGTGGAATATCCAAGCCTGGACATTTGAAAGAAAAAAAAAAGACAATCAAATTCGTGAAAACAATAATTTTGTCACTTTTGTTTTTTAAATAAAAAAAAAATATATATATTTTAATCTCAAAAAACATTTTTCTGGCCATTTCAGAACCAAACGATATCAAATGAGTGAAATTATTTTTTAGTCGTACATGGGGGGGAAGATATCCAGGGTGGGGGGGAAGATATCCAGGGGGGGAAGATATCCTGTTACACCGGGATAGTAATATGGGCTGCTCTAGAGGTTTGCTAGGTTCAATGACTAAACGAGTTGGTCAGATTCAATAGAGCTGTTTATTGATAATAAACAACTAAAAAAATATATATATAACAAAATTGACATAACCAAAATATATTGTCATGAAGGTGGTGGGCGAAAAAGCGAATGAGGGACAGCGACTGAGTTGTATCAAAAGATGCTACTTAGTGATGGAGATGTCCGTCCCCCACCCAAACCAAGAGAGCACGGAAGTTTCACGGAAATTGATAAAAAAACGAGAGGCCGATCACGATCGGCAGATGTTAACCCATCCCTTGATGATAGTAAGTTACTCTGTTACTGTTACTACTTTTTTTTTATTATTATAAAAAAAACAATTTTATTATTTTTTGTTGTTATTTATTTATTTATTCATTTTTTGTTGTTATTTATTTATTTATTCATTTTATGTTAAATTGTGCAAGAAATTAAAACATTTTTTTTTTTAAGAGTGAATATTTATTTGGAAAAAGGGCCATAACTCACTTAAAAATAGTCTGATCAAACCCATATTCAAACTCAATCTGTCTTTTGTGCTGTAAAATTCATATAAAAAATTTGGTTCCGATCAGATAGAAAATATTTGAGTCATCGCACCATGCGTAAAGTGTCTACAGGCAGACAGATGGACGGATGGACTAACGATGAGTGGTCAATCCGGAAATTGATACTATGTTTTAATACCATACTATGGTATGGGTAAACATACAAATTAGTCATTTGTGGATAAGTATCAATTTTCCCATCTCCACTAGCATGGGCATGTATGTGATTTTTGTGAAACACTGGACAAACATGACAGATTATGTGATAAAACACAATTTATTCCCTATGAGTTTTCTATTGCAAGCCATCTTTCTTGACATAGAGACCTCCTCAATAACCCAGGCTAACAGGGAAAATTAATTACATAGAGCTCTTATCTCTCCACAGGTATAAAGTATCTCTGGTTAGGCCTCATACTGATGGCTAAAAATAACTCTATTTCTCATAATACAGATTACTGCTTATCTCCTTCTCTGAGGAGTTAAACTTCATATCACTGGTAATTAATTGTAGACTGCTAGGGTTTCTGTTCAATTCTTAGTTGAAAAAGGGCCATAACTCCATTAAAAAATAACGGATCAAACCCATATTCGAACTCGATCTGTATTTTGAGTTGAGAAACTCACATACAAAATTTGGTTCCTATCAGTTGAGATATGGTGTATTTATGGAAGCATGCATGAATTCTATGTCAAAGGGCCATAACTCCATTAAAGAATATCAGATCAAACCCATATTCGAACTCAATACGTATTTTGGGCTGAGAAACTCGCATACCAGATTTGGTACCAGTCAAATAAAAAAAAATTGAGTTATGGCAGCATGCATGAATTTTAAGTCAAATTAAAGGGACACATTGGAAATCTTTTTATCAACTTTTATCATAATCATCAGTATCTAAATGAAAACAAATAACAATGTCAATGACATTTTTTTTGTTATTATTATAAAAGTTAAAAATAAAAAAAATAAAATCGATTTTCTTTTTCAATTTTTTTTCCGAAAAAGGGTCAGAAGTCCTTTAAAATTAATCGGATCAAACCCATATTCGAACTCGATCTGTATTTTGGGCTGTGAAACTCACATCCCAAATTTGGTTCCAATCAGATAAAAAATGTTTGAGTTATGGCAGAATGCGTGAATTCTAAGTTGAAAAAGGGCCATAACTCTGTAACAAAATCTCGAATCAAACCCAAATTCGAACTCGATCTGTATTTTGGGTTGAGAAACCCATATATAAAATATGGTTTCGATCGGATAAAAAATTTTGAGTTATCGCATTACTCGTAAAGTGTCTACGGACAGACGGACAGACAGACAGACAGACAGACGGACGAACGACGAGTGGTCAATCCGGGCAACGACACTATGTTTACCATACTATGGTATGGGTAAACATAAAAACGACTGAGAAAAACTCCGGACAAATTTGTGTCTATATTATTTCTTTGAATAACTCATTCTTCAAACGATTTAAGTGTTTTTTAAGTATATAAATGACTGCATTTTCAATAACATGTGCATCATAATTTCTGTGGTTGAATCTTGCACAATACATATGGAGAGATCAGGACAAACTCGCCAGCCTCAGACTGCAACTTACACTACTGCACACACAACCCATTAAAATCTCATTAAAATCCCATTAAATATAATAAATCCATTACTTTATGCCATTAATTCTCGTAACAAAAAAAATAATGGGTTTCCCAGAACCCATTAAAAACCATTACATTTTGTTATTTTAATGGCCAATACTGCCCTATTTCCAATGAATCATCAACCCTGTATTGTTAATGCCCATTAGATGCCCTTATAATTTGTAAAGACTACAATTTAATGGCCATATTCTCTAATATTTTAATGGCTATTGTCCATCTATTATATGTATTTGAGTGTTTAATGGCCATTAATTAAGTATTTTGAGAAATTGATACCCACCACTGCCCATAACTGTTGTACCCATGATGGTTAATGGCCATAAAAGTATGATTTGAAAACTTGTTGCTCATTAATTATATGTTAATGACCATTACTTATATGCATTTGGGTGTTTAATGGCCATTATCTAATCATTTTGAAAAATTAATGGCTATCACCTCAATAGTGCTGGTGTTTAATGCCCATTAACTTAGTGATAAACAAATTAAGGGCCCTAAATGATGGTTAATGGCCATTAAGGGGTCATCTCAAAACTACTATCGGGATCCCGATAAATATCCCGATAGGATTCCGATAACTCAAAACTAACTTCTAAATTTCCCCGATAGATTCCGATAGAGCGGTCACCATTTCCTGAAAATAATCCGATGGGTGTGGTGTATTGTCAGGGTAAAATACCAATATTTTACGTAGCACCCACTGATCACCACAGCATACATAATAGTTCTACGACACATACGTGTTCCCCGATACTGTAAACTTTATACTGACGATTTCTCATATTAGAAATTGAAACTATTAAATAAATTATAAAGATAGGCCTATAAAACATATAATCCCGATAAAAGTCCCGAGTATTTAAATCCTGATACAGAAACTTTCCAAACAACATGCGGTGTTGTTTTCGGAATATGATACTCCGAAATGAAAGTAAACTCCGATAGAATCCCGATAGACTAAGTAAATATTCCGATAATTTCCCGAAAAATGTTGCGTCAGCATTTCCCGATAATTTCCCGATAACTGTATATATGTGCTATTGGGATCTATCGGGAAATAGGCTGATTTCCCGATAGTAGTTTTGAGATGACCCCTAACATATAATTGGAAAAATGAATGCCCTTCAAACTCATTAAGAACTGAAAGTTTGCTTCCTGTATTTCTAGATATGATCGATGTATGAAAGCAGGTTGCAGTGTGTAGCGCTGAAGCGCTCCTCACATAACTTTGTCAGACCAACCTGATTTCATAACACATGGAAATACAGGAAGCATTATTTATATTTACAAACCAAAAAGAACATTCAATGGAAATTGGTTTCGAATATTGAATAAAATGAATGATTTGCACAGCTGATTTGCACCGTTTTCTAGTGAAAAATAGAATGTTGAAAGCACCAGGCGCGTTGTTAACGTAATTCCTACGTTACACCTGTGAAGCAGGTGTCACTTCTTTCACACTTTACGCATTACGGTTGCTCCATCAGTTCCTGACCAAACAGAAGACTTGATTCAGTCTCGGTACCAGAAGTGGAGGTAGAAGTGTAAATATTATTAATTAACACCCCCATCTTATTGGAATAGGAAAATTGATGTTCATCACTTTCCAAATGTGGTTTCTTTTAGATTCTAATGAAATAAATTGGAATGTACAAGTTGTGCCTGTGCAACCTAAGCTTGTTAAACTGCTTTTATATATAAAATACCAATACAACCCAAATGCAAAACAGTTTTCATGGATAGAAATGGAATCATGTCTAATGATCAGTGTGTTTTATTAATTAGATAATTTGATATATATGATATACACTATAGCTATATTATGTGAAATAGTATTTTCAAACTAAAGCCGCCAGGGTGACTGGGACGCTCACCTGACATGCGTCATTGCTATATGCTTGTTTTCAAGAGGAGAAACTAATTCGAGCCTTAGTAACTTTACGATATATAATATATAGACTATACAATAAAATGTGATATATTGTCACTTGATTGGGGGCTGAATTTATCGAGCAAGCACTTTCATAACGATATTAGTCACAGGCTTGTCACCAGAGGTTCTGGCGCACATTAAGTTACCAAACCACTCATTTTCAACAAATATCAGTTCCACAGTGACACACAATATTTTCAAAAAGATGTGTCAGCAAATGGGTTTAAATGTTATGGCCTTGGGTCTAATTAATGTTGAGGTGGTTTCAACAGAAGTTCTACTCCCCCATAGATATTGCAGATCAAATTTGAGCCCACTTGACTACTGTGGCGTTGAAGAAAAATATATTTTATTTTTTTTGAGAAATGATCTGAAAAGCCAAGATATAAAACCAAATTAATTAAATTAAATTTGTTTTTTTGTTGAGAAATGAGCTGAAAAGCCCAGAAAAAAATAATGGTAAACAAATCTGATACTAGTTGTCCCATTAATGTTCCAAACCAAATTTGGAAGAATTCCACCATGTATTTCTTGAGAAAACAGATTTTTCCAAGTCGAACCCAAAAACCCTATTTTCAGAGAGCCCTGTGGCCCTTTAAGATCAGTCAAGCATGACACCTTGGACAAATCTGAAACTATGGGTTGCAATAATCAAGCTACAGACCAAGTTTGAAAGAATTTCACCCAGTGGTTTGTGAATTTTTTTTTTTTTTTATAGTTGTACCGAAATACATACATATTGACCCAATTTTAACAAATCCGAATACCAGTCACTCAAGGCACGTGCACACTAAATTTGAGCAAAATCGGCCAAGCCACTATGAATATGTTGAGAAAACAGATTTTTGCAAGTCGAACCCAAAAATCCTACATTCACAGAACCCCATGCACATTACACTTGTACATGTGTGAAGGCTTTGATGGTTATGGCACGAGTCTATGATGTCATGAAGCACTGGCGGTCGTGTCGTCGTCAAATTGAGTGCCATACTACACCAAAGCCTTCCCACAAGTGTGTGATTCTGTGTTTATTACACACTGACGTCAAAACAGGAACAATTTACGTTGCTTAATCTATATGGACACATGTCTGCCATACAACTTTGAAATTAAGGCATTATGTGGTTTTCTATCCTTTATTGGGAATATGTGTTCAATAAAGCTATATACCTTTAAGAGGCCATTACAAATTAAAGTCTGCGTTCATGGGCCCCGCCCGCATCACTAAAAGTCCGCCGCATCAAAACTATTTATCGCAATTTAAAAAAGAAAAAAAGTCCCCTTCATACAGGGGGGGGGGGGGGGGGGGTCGCGCACAAAAATTCCATATATAGGGCGGGGGTGGGTGGGTCATTTGGACCCGGAAAAAATGCGTAAATGACCAAAAATGCTAATTTTTTCCTTCACTTAAAATCACTGTTTTTGTGCTCAATGTAATCTATTAATATCAACCATATGACACACAAGGCTATTTAAAACATACTAACCAGAACTAACCACCATTTAGGGGTGTATGTATGCTGATGTGTGTCAAAATTAATGTACCAGATTTCGACCGATGAAAGATATATCATATATATATAAACAAATCATATAACAAACATTAAAACACAAGAACAAACATTTATAATATGCATATCCAAGATAGCCTTTCAATTGGATGTCAAAGTGTATGTTATAGCTATATATATACACACATGTGTATCCCTTTAAGGGTTTGAACAAAATATAAAGATGAGTTTATATTGATGAATTCTGTGATGAATTTTGCAATTACTTTTGACAAATTTGTTTACTGTTATAACATAATTATATGCTCAGACACGATCAGTCGACAATGCTTGCATATAAGCATAATTATGAAATGATTACCATCTTCTGTTCTTAATCCACATAATGGATATTATTTGTTATCAAGATAAACTTGATGATACAAACAAAAATAACAATTCCACTATATTCCACTGGTTTAAAACTATAAAACAAAATAACTCATACAAAAAGTTCATACTATTTGGATAACAATATGAAAGCTTAGCCTTTTGTGATATTAATTCAACCACAGTTATTATTCACAAGTCTAAGCAGTTATGTACTCTACAGATACATGTAGTAAGGTAGTATATCTTGGAGTTCCAGTTATTTGACTGCCAATACATATGGTATTGTAATTATAAGTTGCTTGTTCATTATTGGTTGCTTTGATATTCAATTTAGGATATAGCAGGATAGAGCAATGTAACTATAAAAGTAGCTTTTGGTGCTAAAGTCTCAACTTATTCCATATGCAACATAAAGCTAGAATATAAACATGACTAATATGAACTTTGTTCTTGAAACTAATTATATATCATACTAACCTGGATCAAACTGCACAGGTAATCTATGCAACTCTCTTCATGCGAACTTTCTCAGAGTCACATATCTTAACTGGACAGTCTGAACCAGGATGCTTGTTCTTATAATGGGTTTCCGTGTGATATCTCCGCTGGCTTTAAACTAAACTTTATACTCTGATAATAAGTTAATAATACTACCAATTCTTCACTAATATTGGTATATGTCAATCTGCACACCAACATGACATACATACATGTATTTAGACTGTGAGCTGCTGTGAGTGTGACTTTCCTTGGGTCCCATCATACCCATGTGCAGATATATATCACAGAAATAGGGGGAGATGAAATTTGTTCTACCCCTATTACTACAGTATTACTATTGGGCCTTGGCTCTAAAACAGCTTATACTATTGTTATATAAAAGAATATGAAGTTATTGAGGATATCAGGATATGTATTACCTCATAATTATTATGTTTTATGGCATTATGCCCAATGTTTTTAAGTGCATGCATTCAGCATTTCCACATTTTATACTAATAGAATTATCTCCGTTTAGAGCAGTTTAGAGGTTTATTAAAATGCTGGGAATAGTATTAAATAATAAGAAACGGAACAATTCTTTGCTAGGCTATGATTTGGTTTATATTTGATGTTTTTTGTAAGATTTTGGGGGTGGGTCCCAAAAATTGGGCGGAAAAAAAAGAAAAAAATTGCAGGTAGAGGGGTGGTGGGTCCCCGAGAGGGGCAAAAACATTTTTTTCGCCCTATATATGTAAATTTTTTCCGCGACCCCCCCCTGCTTCATACGCTAGTGATAGGGACTTATTTTTGGATCACCAGTCACATTTTTAAGAGCACCGGTCACACACATTTTTAAGAGCACCGGTTATATTTACTTCCGGTGTCAAAAGCACGTGCTCCAATATTATCGTTTGTCTATTTTTCATCAATTTTGGACTGATTAAAATGGGAAAATGAGTTTGTTTTCTGTGTGCATTACATGACAGGGATCACAGTTATCCTGCAGTGGAGTGTATATAGAGGATTAACCGAAGGAACATCTGTTGGTGAACTTTATGAGACAATAAAATGCAATAAATCTGATGATTTTGGCGAAATCCCGAAAATTCCAAACGATTTGAAAGACATTAAACCGAGATTCTATATCGGAAACTCGAGTAGTTACAATGGGCAAAAGTGTTTCCTGGTGCCAAAATTATGTTATTCACAAATAGTTTTTTCTTCTTGAATTTCCCGATGAATTCAACCAATTTATCAGAACTGCACAGATCTTCTCAAAATAAGTGTCCTATTTAACGCGGTCCTCAGGCGTTAACAACGCGGTCGTAAACGTCAACGCAACGTGTTTACGTTAAATGCGTTGCGTTAAGGAACAATGCAACACGCGAAGATTACAATCACCGCGCCGAAAAGTATATAGACGATGAGTCGCATAAAGTAGATTTTATACTATTCAATTTTTTGTTTATTTACAATCACATATGACTAAATTAATGTCATTTCCCTACTCTCCGAAAACCGAAAATCACATATCTGCGCGTTCGTTCGTTCCAAATCAGGCAATTTATTTGCAGCTTTTGACTGGTGTTAGGATTTTTATGATATATATACATCACGGTGGGGAATCACGTGGTTTCGAGTTGATGAGTACCACGATTTTAAATGGCGGCGGACAGAGAAAGTGTGCCAAGAAACGACGAAAAAGGTAATAAACTACGATATGACATATTATTTTGGCAGCGACGAGCATATGCTACACTATTTTTTATACAAGATGATACCTCATATGTGTCCAAACTCACATTTGTTTGCTCAAACATTCTGACCAAATGTCGTCAGTCGGACGATTTTTCACGATGTTTTCACGATGTGTTTACTGGTGTATTCCACGAACATTCTATATTTTCATGCATTTTCTATAGTTGGACCAAAAATATTGTTACTGGTGTTAGGCCTAAACAAAAAAGACGTTTGTTTGTTTGTTTGTTTTTTTTTTCAATTTAGGCCCCAATTCATATCATAACAAGAGGCAAAACATTAATATATTTATATATATTGCCATAAGAAATTTAAGTTTACAAAAAGATTTAAGTTCAACAGTTGGAATCATACCGTACTGTAAAGTATGTTTGGCTTTATCTAGCTTTCATCTGTGAAAACTTCAAATAGTTTGAGTTCAGGTTTGTTATCATTCAGCCTTCAGACTTCAGTATTTCAATCAAATACAGTACAGGAACATTAACAATTTGATCAAATCAACCTGGTTATCAAATGAAAAATTAACATAGAGATTAGTACTATAAATAGTAATTACTAACTTATTAGACATTGTTTCTGTACTACATGTAGTATATTATGTATGTGTCTCACTTGAATTTTATAAAATAGCCTATTATATGAATTAGAGTGATAATGGTAAGTCTCATTTCAAGCAGGATAATCATAGTCCATTAAACAAAAAGATATCTGACAATATCTAATAAGCATTTCCAATCCATACATATAAAACAAGAGATCGACTGTCGTCCGGTGCATACCCTCTTAGCGCGTACCGCCTGATGTGGGCATATCTATAACTTATGATTGCTATACTCAGACAGATGCACCCAAAAAATCAGCATTTTCATGTAAACAAAGATGAATACCTATAAAACAAAAAACAAAAACAAAACAGTTGAATGTGCCATTAAATGTCCTCATAGTGGTGAACATCCATACCAAATTTCATTGAGATCCGAGCATTACTGTTCAAGTTATGACCTCAGAACAGACGTCGCATGGACCAAACAGCCAACATTTCCAGATAAACAAAGATGAATAACTCTAGAATGGAAAAGCGGAACAGAAAAATGGAACCCTCTATTGGATGTCCTCATAGTAGTAAACATCTACACCAAATTTCATTGAGATCCGAGCACAACTGTTGAAGTTACGACATGAACAGACCCCAGGCAGACCAAAAAGCCAACATTTCCAGATAAACAAAGATGAAACACTCTAGAATTGAAAATCCGAACAAAACGATGGAACCCTCTATTTAATGTCCTCATAGTAGTGAACATCCATACCTAATTTCATTGAGATCCGAGTAATACTGTTCAAGTTATGACATGAACAGACAACGGACGGACGTATAGACGGACGCACGGACAGACAGGTGCAAAACAGTATACTCCCCTTTTTTTTAAAAGGGTTATAAAAAAATTCCAAAGTTATGCTTGAGAAACTTGATCAAATTGACCTCTCAGTAAAATTCAAAATACTGACTCTGCCCTAGATTAGCTCCAAATGCAATGGATTTTCACAAATTTTCCAGGGTGAGAACCCCCACCATCAGCAGGGGGGGGGGTCACCCTCCCAAACCTTCCTCCGCTCAGGCCTTCAGGTTATGCCTTTGGCACATCATTGCCAAAAAACAGGTGTCCTCAAAAAATACCTAGATCCTTCACTGAATGCGGAGAAGGTGGTGTTCTGAAGCCATCATTAAGAGATCGGTACAAGACGGTCACTCCAATATGTGAACAGTGCAGTGGTGCTGGACTGACTCCAGTTGTCGCCAGACCATATGGGAAATATTAGGATTATCAAAGACTATATTAGTATATAGACAAGTATATATGTATATATTAAAGAATATGTAAGATTGAATTGGAGTTTATAGTTTCTCTGTCATCTGGGTTAACATGATTGGGGCTTAGAAGTGCATAGTTTGGGTTATTGACAAGTATTATACAGTTATTTTTAAAGATACTGAAAAAAAAAAAGTTAATAAAAAAAAAAAAGTTAAGCCTACCTACCTACCCTAATTTTGTTCAGCTCGTTAGCGGAAACAAACGTATTTTTTTGTTAGGCCTTATGTTTACTGAAAGAAAGCACATTTAGTCGGCAATATATTGAACCTTCTTTTAAAGAAAATATATTTTTCCTTGTGAATCATAGCTTTTTCATTAGTGGTGAGTGTACATGCACCACAATTAATTGATGAGTTACCACGAACTTGTTCGGAATCGATTGAATAAATGGAGGACAGCAAACAAGTCAGCCGGCTTATAACGAAATTTACAAAAGGAGTACAGCTAATTAGGTCTGAGCCGTCCAAACTACATGTACCCTAAATGTAAAGAATATATGGTCAAGTTCAGTTCTGATTAAAACCATACTCAGACTCTAAAAGTACTTTTAGAGTCTGAGTATGGTTTTAATCAGAACTGGGTCAAGTTATATATATGCTACTTGTGCTGTTAATGGTCGTTGATCACCATTTGGTAATGAGTGTAAGATAAGATAGAATAAGTTTATTGACAGATACGCCCACTCGAGGCCAATGTCAAACGAGTTACATAAATAAAATGTATTAATGTTCAATGTTTGGTGATTCACACCGTTTATGTAGAAAGAGTTGGACCATGTTGCAGATGATATTACATGTTTTGGGTTCATAATTTCTCAAGACGATTAAGATAATGACAATAATAAATGTTGGACCATATAATAACACGAAATAATGTCACAGAAATATTCCTACGTACGATTTAATTTGTGTTTTTTTTTCAGATGAAAAGGCCGAGACCAAAAAAGTTATGTTGTGCAGTACCTGTGGTAAGCAGTTTGCATCCAAGTCGAGCTTGAGTTGCCATACACGTATCCACAGAAAGGAGACCCCATATAGCTGCTGCGGAAAATGTTTCTATAGCATGGCAAATTTGCATCGACACAGGTAAACTTAATTAAAGTTTGATCTTTTTTTCAGAAACCATATACATGTAGGAAGTTACATAATTATACCATATGTAGATGGGTAATATCATGGATATATTAGATGGTTGTAATTTTAGCCCCGGAATGGCTCCATTGTGCCGTGTTCTAGAAAATAACGCAGTATTAACAATACATTTAAACTTAAAAGAATTACATTTGACCCAAGATGGCGGAGTTTCCATGATTCACCGAGGAAGTTGGATAAGCGTTTAATACGCTTTCCATATGGTATAATGTACAAATATTTTAAGTTAAAGGACGATTTGTTGCCGGATACGGTGGCATGGGAGGCAAAGTGAGATTATTATCCGACGAGGCGCTAGCCGAGCCTGATATTCATCTCGCTAAGTCTCTCTTAAATTGCCACCGCAACCGACAACTAAGAGTCCTGTAGCGATGTGTTCATGCATTCAAGTTAAGATTTTTAATTACTTGTATAGGCTTACGAAGTTCATTAGATTATAGTAAGTTAGTTATGTCGTTTTAGGACAACAAACTGAGTATGTCGTTAATGTATGAGTCTTTAGAATTCCTTAAATATATCACAAGCAGGATTGGCTACATGTCGCTATTTTTTTTTTAATTAGCGGAAAATGATTTCCGACATATTTCCCTTTTATTGGCACCAAAATACACAGAAAATATCACAGAGGCGAGTTCCAAGAAAAACAAGATGGCGTCTGTTGTCCCCATATACCCACTGGGGCTTTCAATGTGGGGTCGCTGTCATTCACGATGAACCTAATATGCCATCTCCTCCGGTTAGTTGATCTCCATTCTCATTGGTCAATTTAATATGCCAACATGATAAAACAACGGCGCCCTGATATATTGCAATGACCAGCATGATCAATTTCCACCTGGCCAAGCGACAAATAGTGCGATTTAGTTTGGGTGATTGATTTTTCATGGTAATTTAAATTGATTATACGTCAGTGATATATCGTATGACAACAAGTAAACTATTCGTCGTTGTGTTTTAGGTGCAGCAAACACGGAGACGAAGGGAGGTACGTTTGTGATATAAATGCCAAAAAAATTGCGAGTGCAACAGATGTCAGAAAGCACGAACGACTGAAACACAGCGATCCAACCTTCAAATGCATTGAATGCGGTGCAGCATTTCGTACCAAGGTCCGATTGACAGGGTACATGGACATTCATAGCGGGGACCGGAGGTATCGGTGCGAATGTGGTAAACTCTATAGGCACGAAAGCAATCTATATCGACATAAGAAGAAATGCATTTGATGATACATTTCTGACAAAATATAACTATAAAAACTTCATTTAGCAACGTTCTAACGTTGCTAAATGAAGTTTTCATAATTATATTTTGTCAGAAATGTATCATCAAATGCAGAATGCATCTTCAATTAACTGAATAAGCGAGATCACTGAGTCGCGGCCATATTGGGTTCACCATATTCCGCGGTTTAAGTGCTACTGGTCAAAGTTCTGGAAGTGCATTCCATATATTGAAATCGCGAAATTTCAAAAGCTCCAAATATGGAATCATGAATATTCAATATGGAATGCACCGCCAGAACTTTGACATGTAGCACTTAAAGGTACTCAATCCGATAAAACTCCTCTCAATTACTATTTCAATGGCTTCGGGGGTCAAAAATATTTGATTCCAGTCGAGGAAGTCACCCATCAAAGCTCAGATTTGTTAGATATCGATTTTAGAAATCTATTATTTTTCATTATCGGGAATACTATCTGGCCCAGAACTCAGTCAAAATTGCGTTAAAATTACCACTTGATTTTAGAGTTATTCATCCTTGTCTGTTTGAATAGATTTGGAGTACACATCCAGAGCAGATTACGGCAGTTATTAGTACTCATCTCGAGTTAATAACAAATTTCAAAAATCAATATCTAATAACTCTGAGCTTTGTTTGATGGGTTCCTCGACTCGAATCAAATATTTTTTACCCCCAAAGCCAAAGAAATAGTAATATAGGACCCTCTGATCGGATTGTTGTTGTTGGAATCTGTTGAGATGGGGACACTCTTTGCGGATTGAGTACCTTTAAACCGCGGAACGGGCCGCGTCGCGGTGGTCTGGCTTATTATCTTCAGATATTGTCTAGTCAGAATGTTGAACGTGTACTGTACACTAAATCCGGTCATTTGCGTGACCATCTCCTTTTATACTCAAAATAATGTATGCAACAAATGAATAAATTTGAGCAACGGGTTAGCACAAAACTCACTGGTGCTCCGTGAACGATGCAAACAAAATGGTAGCTACAATGTAAATGAATTTATAACTGGGGGTCATGATAATTACCGTGTTGTTTGCATCGTTCGTAGAGCATACGAGTGTTTTTGTACTAACCCATGGCTCACTTTCATTCATTTATTGCATATATTCTGGAGAGTATAAAAGGAGATTCTCTCATAAATGGCCGGATTTAGTGTACAGTACCCATTTAAAGAGGGGCTGTACACAAAATCCATCCATGTATGGTGCCATCTCCTAGTATACTCAACAGAATATATGCAACAAATGAATGAATTTGAGCCAGGGTGAGTGCAAAATACACTCATGTGCTCTATGAACGATGTAAACAGCATGGTAATTATAATGAAAATGAGTTTAGCGAACCATCACCTAAGTTTCATTATAATTACCATGTTGTTTACGTCTATCATAGACCGCATGAGTTATTTCGCACTCATTCCTGGCTCAAATTCATTTATTTGTTGCCGCATATTTTCTGTTGAGTATAATAGGAGATGGCCCCATAAATGGCTGGATTTAGTGTGCAGTCCCCCTTTAACTCGTTTGGGACTTGATTCTTTTGAGAAAACATTACTCACAGACGAGATTGTTTGCAGAAATGCTCGCTTTTATATAATTTTATAGCAATTTATGCGTTTATTCAATGTTGGGTCAGACCATTTGCCATGGCAGAATTCTCCGCGTGACAACTCATACAATATGAGTGATCATCCGTAGTCTAGAAATTTTCTAGAAATTTTGGGTAGATACCACCAAATTGCGACCGGTTACCATAGCAACATATTTTCGGAACTGTATGAGTTTGGGGCTGTAATTTCGCTATATGATGATACCTTTGCGACATTTTGAATCAAATATAAATTATTTCCAAAGTTAAATGATCCGGGAATATTTTGCCAACATTTGGAACTAGCCTTGCTCAAAAATCACCCATCACCGACAGAGGGCGCCATTCAAAATGGCCACCAAACCCCCGTTTTCTAACGTTAAAATGCTTACTTTCATATCATTTTATAGCACTGTATGCGTTAATTTAATGCTGGGTCAGACCATTTGCCATGACAGAATTCTCCACGTGACAGCTGATAATATATGGGTGATCATCCGTGATCTATAAATCTTCCAAAAATTTTGTTTGGGTAGATACCACCAAATTGTGACTGGTTGACATGGCAACCGATTTTCGGAAAATTATGCATTTGGGGGCTGTAATTTCGCTATACGAGATATCTGCGTGCGACATTTTTAATCAAATGTAATTAATTTCCAAAAAATTGGATCCAGGAATATACTTAAATTGCTCTCGCTTCTTGTTCCTTCTGCTGAAGGGGTCAAGATTCACCTGCCATGGTGATTGACAACCGAAAAAAATGTCTACGCGTCTACGGCTTAGGCGCCGCCATTTTGGAACAATGACATCACGAATCACGTCACGCGACCCCCACGTGACGCCAAAAATAGGTTACATCTTCATGGACCCCTCACTGAGTGATCGGCCTATATTTAATACATGATACTATGCGCAAAAACATTTAATTAAAAAAGATTCATTCGCTGATAACAAGTGCATGAAGTGGGAAACGGATATATCCGTTTCCCGTCCTGTAGGTAATGTTTTGGGAAACAGATATATCCTTATATCCATTTCCCGTCCTAAACGAGTTAACCATGTTGACAAACATTACTTTTTCACATATTTTGTATAGTTTATGACGATGTCTGGTTGTTTATTTACACACATCTGTTGTTATTTTTAATGGCGAGATGCCTAGTTGTTTTAATATTGAATAAAAAACGAATATTGTAACATTGTTTTATTGTTTTATTTATTATTGATCAACATCATATAGCCCCATCTTCTTGTGTGGTAACATCTTTGATTGATTACACCTGGCCTTTTCCCGTTGGACTCCGAGAATGCCTTTGGGGAACGAATTACTTTCTGTCGATATCGTGCCTTCTTTCTGCCTCCAGGGTAGTCGTCTTCTTTCGGCAGAATCGAATGTGTAATTTCTGAAATATAAAATGGGTGGTTTTGTTGATTAACAATACGAATGAGCATAATATGGCTGTAGTCCGTACAACGATTAGCAGGATGTGAGCGACAGATCTACCACGCAATCGGAATAACGCAAAAATGTAAAAACGGGGCTAAAACCATGCATGTAGTCCAATGAGGGAAATATAACAGAATGTATGCATCCCATGCTATAAATTTCGAAAGTTTAACATGAAGTGCATATATAGAACACAACGCGCATCTTAATCGAGACTCTTTTATCGAATGAGTTGCGTCGTCCACAACGATTTCGATAAACGATTCGAGATTATGATGCAAGTTGTGTTCTGTATTTATTCTATATACGCCGTTCGGTCAGATAAGTTCAATCCATGAATGTCACCTTCATTGTTATTATAGCCACCCTTATTGTGATTTAAGTCTGACAAATAACCAGTAATTATGGGGGAGACCACCGGAAGCGGATGATCGACGTCTTCTTTCTTGGCGACAACGTCAACAAGAATAGTTCCGGGTTGTATTCCACTAGAGGTATACACTAATATGTAGGCCTATTCAATGGCTGGGATTCCGTTGAATAGATGTGACTGTCCTCCAGTTATTCAATCGATTCCGAACAAGTTCGTGGTAACTCATCATTTAATTGTGGTGCATGTACACTCACCACTAATGAAAAAGCTATGATTCACAAGGAAAAAAATATTTTTTTTAAAAGAAGGTTCAATATATTGCCGACTAAATGTGCCTTCTATCAGTAAACATAACACCAGTAACAATATTTTTGGTCCAACTAGAGAAAAGGCATGAAAATATAGAATGTTCGTGGAATACACCAGTAAACACATCGTGAAAACATCGTGAAAAATCGTCCGACTGACGACATTTGGTCAGAATGTTTGAGCAAACAAATGTGAGTTTGGACACATGTGAAGTATCATCTTGTATAAAAAATAGTGTAGCATATGCTCGTCGCTGCCAAAATAATATGTAATATGTCATATCGTAGTTTATTACCTTTTTCATCGTTTCTTGGCACACTTTCTCTATCCGCCGCCATTTAAAATCGTGGTACTCATCAACTCGAAACCACGTGATTCCCCACCGTGTACATGTCATGTAGGTACAATGAACACGTGTATCGCACGGAGCAGTCGTGTGGTTGTATTTACCAATGTATGGAGTAAAACACTACGCACGAATATATTGCCATAAATGTCTGCTACAGAACTGTTGGAATATATACATGTACATGTCCATCATTGCAAACAGAATGATGAATACATGTACATTTAATAGGCTTAGTAGCAGTAAATAAACCACAATTGACTAAAATTCTGGCTTCGTAGTTGACGAAACCAGAATAACTTCGTCAACTATAATAGTTTTTAAATGCGCAGTATAAGCATGACGTCTATCCCTGCACCAGTACATGATTGTCAGTCTCCGTTCAGGATGTGAATCTGACCAATTAGAACATCAATTGTCAAATATGGGAGGAGTTACAGAAAATTATGTGGTGGTAGTGTGTGTGTGGGTTTTTTAAATTCTCTAATATTTTATATAATTATTTATATAGATCTCAAACAGCGTAATGCTATTATTAAAATTCATAAAAGTTTCAGATTTGATCAAATATTAATGTTGATATGAATTATGTTGCATTGACGGTTAACTCGACCTCGTTGATAAAACTCACAACCGCGTTGGAGTAACCTTACGGCCACATTGTGTTAACACGAGAACCGCGTTGATGGTCACTTCCCAACGCGGTTCCAACGGTCGAGAGGGACACTTATTTTGAGAAGGTCTGTACCCACATCAGCAGCCATCAGCACAAAAGTATAATGGTATAAAACGGTATATAGGATTCTTGTGGAACACTAGAAAAATAACTTCAGTGTCACTGAGAATTGTTCCTGATAGCGGATATTCATGGCCATTGCAGTAAATAAATACATGTAGAGCAATTTATGGCACTGCTACATTTGAATCAGCTTTCTCAGAATTCCTAATACAATTGTCAGAAGTTTTTGTAATTTGAGTGGTGTGTGTTTCTCTACATGTGTGGTTACATTGTACAGTTCTGATATTTGGTGGGAGACATTGAGCGGTTCTGACTTTATAAACCATATCCCTCACCCTATTATGAATAGAACCAGAAAAAACTCATGCTATGCCTTTCCTCAATAGCCATTTAGAGCCTCGCTTTGGGAATTGAGCTATACATGTGATTACACAGAGACAAGTTGTATTACCTGGAATCATGAAAAATGATTATTCGATTTTGAGGTATGTTTTGAAGAATTTAAAATAAGTAATAAATATAACAAGACAGTCAATGACTGTGGGGTCGCTCACCAGACTGCAAAGACTGATAAGACTGGGACTCTGGAGACCAAAACAGTGAGCACTTTTCATAATCACTTTAAAAGAAGTAGATTTAAACAGGATATGTGGCTAGAGAGACTTCAAGTATGTAGCTTGGTAAAAAACCACCTTGAAATTGCCAACTGTACACTACTGATCACCCCCCTCCTCCAGCTCAACAAGTCCCCTCCCGACCGGGATCCAGACTCCCAAGTCTTAGGTTGGAATTTCACAACCGACACCTCAAACTTTCTCAATTGTTGGAAATTTCCAATCTCACAAGCGCCTTTTTCTAAAACCATTTAAACATGTTTGAAGCCCAATTATCCATGGACCCAAAACACAATACATGTATGTCAGACCAATCAGTCAGGTGGTTCCAAGGTAGATGTTTTAATGAATTTGGTATTTCTATGATTTTATTGGACACAAAAGTGTTAACTCCCCATAGACTGCCATTTCTTGACAGGTTGAGCTCATTTTAACAAATCTGTATCTCAGTCACTAAAGGATCTTCCTGATTCCTCCATACTATATGTAAGCTAAATTGTCCAAAATCCCTTGAGAAGACATTTTAAGAATTACTATAGAGACATATAGTTATGTCCCTGGTCCCACCCTTTTAACCTGGTGACCCCATCTGAATAAATTTGAATCCCAGACACCAAAGAACCCTTCATACATATCATAAATATCAGTCAAATAGACCTGATGGTCCTTGTGAAGGAAGCATATTAAGAGGGAAACTGTCCTTCGCTTGGCCCCTATTTGACCAGGTGACCCCAATAAAAAAATCTGAATTGCAGTCAAGGAAGAACATTCCATTCTATATAAGCCAACTAGTTCTTGCAAACATATTTTAAGAATTACTATGTAGTGAAATAGTTAAGTCTCTTGCTCTGCCCTTATTTGACTTTGTGATCCCATTTTCACAAATCTGATAAGGATAAAAATTAAGTTCCCCAGTTGAAGTTGGTGATATTCACCCATTGGGCACCTCATTTATGAATTTTATCTTCTGCAAATTAGGGGATATAGAAACTTCCTAGAAGGGAAATTTAACTAACAGCAATGTAAATTTGATACTATAGATACTTCCCAGAAGATGAGGCCTAAGCAGAATGAGGTCGTCAGAGGGTGAATTTGGTGATGCTAGCCTGCTGTGCCGGATAGCATCACAAAAAGCGTGTCTGTTCCTACATTGTGTATGCCTGGCCTCAAGCAACACAATGTATTATACAACAAGCCTTGAAATAGTGTGATAGTGTGTCTGTCATTTGCAGAGTGAGGTCCCCAGAGGGTGAATTTAGTGACGCTAAATTCACCCTCTGGGGACCTCATTCTGATAAAGTCCTCAACTGCTATGGAAGACCTAGAATAAAATTGAATTTCCCCAGTTGAAGTTGGTGATGTTCACCCATTGGGCCCCTCAATTATGAATTTTATCTTCTGCAAATTAGGGGATATAGAAACTTCCTAGAAGGGAAATTTAACTAACAACAATGTAAATTTGATACTATAGATACTTCCCAGAAGATGAGGCCTAAGCAGAATGAGATCTTGAGACTCTAGATACTTCCCAGAAGATGAGGCCTAAGCGGAATAAGGTTCTCAAAGGGTGTATTTGGTTATGCTAGCCTGCTGTGTAGGATAGCGTCACTAAATTCACCCTCTGGGAACCTCATTCTGGCTCTGCCAGGCACTCTTTGAGAAAATGAAATTAATCTGATTTTAATGACCACTGAGTGATAATATAAACAATGAAAGTGTCAATGACACTGTAGCTCAACTTGGAAAGGGAATAATTTAATATATTACAGTCAATGGAGCGATTAGGAATGTGGAAAGTTGAATGTCTAATACTAGTTTATAGACATGAAGAGAAAAGTAAAATCCAAGATGGCTGCTGGCGGCCATGTTTTCGGCCGAATGACCCCAAAATGAGTCGTTCCCATCTACATGTCATCGTTAACATCAATGACAAATTTTATGACGATCAGACTAAAGGTACGACCTGTAGCCCATGCTATAGAATTTAGTCATACAAAGAGTAAAATCCAAGATGGCTGCTGGCGGCCATGTTTTTTGGCCGATTGACCCCAAAATGACTTGTTCCAATCTACATGTCATTGTTAACATCCATGACAAATTTGATGATGATCAGACTAAAGGTACGACCTGTAGCCCGTGCTAAAGAATTTAGTCATACAAAGAGTAAAATCCAAGATGGCTGCTGGCGGCCACGTTTTTTCCGCCAAATGACCCCAAAATTACTCGTTCCCATCTACATATCAACATTAACATCCAGGACAAATTTCATGATGATCAGACGAATAGTACGACCTGTGGCCCGTGCTAATGGATTAAATTTTGAAATCCAAGATGGCCGCTGGCGGCCATGTTTTTTGTCCGAATGACCCCAAAATGACTCGTTCCCATTTACATTCCAATTTCAACAGCCATGAAAAATTTATGATGATCAGACTGAAGGTACGACCTGTAGCCCGTGCTAAAGGATTTAGTCATACAAAGAGTAAAATCCAAGATGGCTGCTGGCGGCCATCTTTTTTGGCCGAATGACCCCAAAATGACTCGTTCCCATCTACATGTCATTATTAACATTCATGAAAACTTTTATGCTGATCAGACTAAAGATACAACCTGTAGCCCGTGCTAAAGGATTTAGTCATACAAAGAGTAAAATCCAAGATGGCTGCTGGCGACCATGTTTTTTGGCCGATTGACCCCAAAATTACCCGTTCCCATCTACATGTCATTGTTAACATCCATGACAAATTTTATGATGATCAGACTAAAGGTACGACCTGCAGCCCGTGATAAAGAATTTAGTCATACAAAGAGTAAAATCTAAGATGGCTGCTGGTGGCCATGTTTTTTGGCCGAATGACCCCAAAATTACTCGTTCCCATCTACATGTAAATATTATCATCCATGACAAATTTCATGATGATCAGACAATCAGTACGACCTGTGGCCCGTGCTAATGGATTAAATTTTGAAATCCAAGATGGCCGCTGGCGGCCATGTTTTTTGTCCGAATGACCCCAAAATGACTCGTTCCCATCTACATTCCAATATCAACAGCCATGACAAATTTTATAATGATCAGACTAAAGGTACGACCTGTACCCGTGCTAAAGGATTTAGTCATACAAAGAGTAAAATCCAAGATGGCTGCTGACGGCCATGTTTTTTGGCCGAATGACCCCAAAATGACTCGTTCCCATCTACATGTCATTATTAACATTCTTGACAAATTTTATGATGATCAGACTAAAAGTAGGACCTGTAGCCCGTGCTAAAGGATTTAGTCATGCAAAGAGTAAAATCCAAGACGGCTGCTGGCGGCCATGTTTTTTGGCCGATTGACCCCAAAATGACTCGTTCCAATCTACATGTCATTGTTAACATCCATGACAAATTTGATGATGATCAGACTAAAGGTACCACCTGTAGCCCGTGCTAAAGAATGTAGTCATACAAAGAGTAAAATCCAAGATGGCTGCTGGCGGCCATATTTTTCGGCCGAATGACCCCAAAATTACTCGTTCCCATCTACATGTCAATATTAACATCCATGACAAATTTCATGACGATCAGACGAACAGTGCGACCTGTGGCCCGTGCTAATGGATTGAATTTTGAAAACAAAGATGGCCACTGGCGGCCATGTTTTTTGTCCGAATGACCCCAAAATGACTCGTTCCCATCTACATTCCAATTTCAACAACCATGATAAATTTCATGATTATCAGACAAAAGGTACGACCTGTAGCCCGTGCTAAAGGATTTAGTCATACAAAGAGTAAAATCCAAGATGGCTGCTGGCGGCCATGTTTTTTGCCCGAATAACCCAAAAATGACTCGTTCCCATCTACATGTCATTGTTAACATCCATGACAAATTTTATGACGATCTCACTAAAGGTACGACCTGTAGCCCGTGCTAAAGGATTTAGTCATACAAAGAGTAAAATCCAAGATGGCTGCTGGCGGCCATCTTTTTTGGCCGAATGACCCCAAAATGACTCGTTCCCATCTACATGTCATTAACATTTATGAAAAATATTATGATGATCAGACTAAAGGTACGACCTGCAGCCCGTGATAAAGAATTTAGTCATACAAAGAGTAAAATCTAAGATGGCTGCTGGTGGCCATGTTTTTTAGCCGAATGACCCCAAAATTACTCGTTCCCATCTACATGTAAATATTATCATCCATGACAAATTTCATGATGATCAGACAATCAGTACGACCTGTGGCCCGTGCTAATGGATTAAATTTTGAAATCCAAGATGGCCGCTGGCGGCCATGTTTTTTGTCCGAATGACCCCAAAATGACTCGTTCCCATCTACATTCCAATATCAACAGCCATGACAAATTTTATAATGATCAGACTAAAGGTACGACCTGTAGCCCGTGCTAAAGGATTTAGTCATACAAAGAGTAAAATCCAAGATGGCTGCTGACGGCCATGTTTTTTGGCCGAATGACCCCAAAATGACTCGTTCCCATCTACATGTCATTATTAACATTCTTGACAAATTTTATGATGATCAGACTAAAAGTAGGACCTGTAGCCCGTGCTAAAGGATTTAGTCATGCAAAGAGTAAAATCCAAGACGGCTGCTGGCGGCCATGTTTTTTGGCCGATTGACCCCAAAATGACTCGTTCCAATCTACATGTCATTGTTAACATCCATGACAAATTTGATGATGATCAGACTAAAGGTACGACCTGTAGCCCGTGCTAAAGAATTTAGTCATACAAAGAGTAAAATCCAAGATGGCTGCTGGCGGACATGTTTTTGGGCCGAATGACCCCAAAATTACTCGTTCCCATCTACATGTCAATATTAACATCCATGACAAATTTCATGACGATCAGACGAACAGTGCAACCTGTGGCCCGTGCTAATGGATTGAATTTTGAAAACAAAGATGGCCACTGGCGGCCATGTTTTTTGTCCGAATGACCCCAAAATGACTCGTTCCCATCTACATTCCAATTTCAACAGCCATGATAAATTTCATGATTATCAGACTAAAGGTACGACCTGTAGCCCGTGCTAAAGGATTTAGTCATACAAAGAGTAAAATCCAAGATGGCTGCTGGCGGCCATGTTTTTTGCCCCAATAACCCAAAAATGACTCGTTCCCATCTACATGTCATTGTTAACATCCATGACAAATTTTATGACGATCTGACTAAAGGTACGACCTGTAGCCCGTGCTAAAGGATTTAGTCATGCAAAGAGTAAAATCGAAGATGGCTGCTGGCGGCCATGTTTTTTGGCCGAATGACCCCAAAATTACTCGTTCCCATCTACATGTCAATATTAACATCCATGACAAATTTCATGACGATCAGACGAACAGTAAGGCCTGTAGCCCGTGCTAATGGATTGAACTTTGAAATCTAAGATGGCCGCTGGCGGCCATGTTTTTTTTCCGTATGACCCCAAAATGAATCATTCCGGTACAAATGTTGATGTCAACAGCTATGACAAATTTCATAATGATCCGATCAAAGGTACGACCTGTAGCCTCTATTGTTGACGCGTTACGTACACACGCACACACGCACACACGGACGACGGACGACAAAGCCATGGCAATAGCTCAAACTTTACAAAGTAAAGTTGAGCTAACAAGGGTGCTTCATTGATAACACCATTAATCTCATTTAAATTATGGATGACATGAATACACTCCCTGGGGACTCTGTCTAAGGCTGCAGAATCTTTATCTCTCTATCTGCCTTGCCATGTCTATCAGTTCATAGGAGAGTTGCCTTGTAATGGGAATTTAAATAAATATACTTTATTTACCTGTGAGTTAGGATATGAGATAGGGTGGAATGCTGTTGGTTGGGGGTGGGGTTCTGGGTCATGTGGGGGGGGGGGGGGTGATATATTTTTTTTGTATGTTAAATTGATCAAGGAGTTCCTGAATTTTTTATTATTTTTTGGGGAATTATGGCCCTGGCTCCACCACTATTTGACCCAGTGACCCCATTTGAACAAATCTGAACCCCAGTCATTCAATGACCCCACATACCAAATATAAACTAAATCGGCTTAATGGTTATTGACAAGAAGTCGTTATAAGAATTACCAAGGAGGAATATAGTTATGGCCCTGGTTTCGCAACTGTTTGACACAGTGACCTCATTTGAACAAATATTAATGACAGTCACCTAGGGAACATCCACCCCAAATATGATCAAAATACAAAAATGTAATTTTTTGGTTTTTAGAGTTATGTCCCTGGCTCTGCCCCTAATTGACCCAGTGACCCAATTTGAACAAATCTGATTCCCAGTCACCCAAGGTCCCTCAGTACCAAATATAAGCTAATTCGGCCCAACATTTTTGTAGAAGAAGTCATTGTAAGAATTACTATGAGTTATGGCCCTGGTTTCTCAACTAATTGACCGGGTGACCTCATTTGAACAAATCTGAACACCAGTCACCAAAGGACCCTCCATACCAAATATTAGCTAAATCGGCACAATGGTTATGGACAAGAAGTTGTTGTAAGAATTACTGTGGAGGAATAGAATTATGGCCCTGGTTTCGCAACTATTTGACCCAGTGACCTCATTTGAACAAATCTGAATGAGAGTCACCTAGGGAACATCCACACCAAATATGAACCAATTTGGTATGATGGTTTCAGAGGAGAAGATGTTTTAAAAAAAAGTTGACGGACAGACGGACAGACGGACAGACGGACGGACGACGGACGAGGAGTGATGACTATAGCTCCACCGGAGACTTTGTCTCAGGTGAGCTAAAAAGCCTCCCTCCCTCATCAAAAATTTAGACATAATTGCCTGTGAGCCCGGACTTTAATTTTTAATGGCCTTAGGTCAATATGTTAATTATGGGCAATTTAGAGGCTTAATTTGGTGCAACATTAAAAAATCTTCACAAGAACCACTGGGTGGATTTCTTTCAAACTTGGTCTGGAGCATTATTGGAACCCATAGTTTCAGATTTGTCTTCAGCAACGCTGGTGTGAAATGGCTATTTGTCTAGTTTGATGCGATTGATTTATAGACTCTGTATTCATGTCGTTTCCTGTTGGTTTCATGAACACCCCCTCCAGACTATTCATATGTATACTTTTATAACTATGAGTGGGAGTGTACAATAGTACATATCCCACCTCCCCATTGATAAGAATAAAGCTCATTCATAATTGAAACAGGCAATGCCGAGACTATAGGAATAATATATTGTGTGCTTTGAATATGACACACTGATATCATTCGAGTGGAAGGCTAAACTACTAGTATATTAGGTAACGGATATCCTAGAATCTTGTGATCAGGTGATCACGCTATTAAGCCTCCTCAACCAAAAAATATAAAAATTGCATTAAACAGACCTGTTGAATGAAAATAATATATTCGGAAGATTGGTCCCGATTTTCCGTCAGATTGTTATACATTTGTATCAATATTGTCCGCGGAAATTCCAAAATTTCAACTCATTTTGCATTTTCTAAATTCAATAACAAATTCTTCAGAAATTGTTAATATGAGACGTACGACACTGAATCAACTATGTGTTATAAAAATTGATAAAGTATTCCTGCGGAAAACATTGACTTTCTAGTTATAAAATTTATTGATTTCATTTACACATAATTTTTTTATTTGTTTACAGTTTACGAGAATAAACAACTTTCGATTCCATTGAGGTATCGCAAAATTTCAAGTATGGTGTTAAAAATTACAACTCCGGAACAGAATGGCGTTCAACTTCAACACATAACAGTGACGTGGGGGATAGCACGTGGTCCTCCGTCGACAATAAACGCGAATTAGTCTTTGTTTCAGCGATGGAACTTCGAATAAACCGACAGTCTCTTTGTGGTTTCGTCGGCCTTTGAAGTTTTGTTCTGAAAAACTTCGCGACTTTGCCAGTCAAACTTAGGAGAAGTTAGGCGGGCTATCAATCGCCCGCCTAAAATAATTTTGCGTGGGCTGTAGGCGGGCAGCCTGCCTGCAAAATGCCAACCCTGGTTAATGGTTGCTATGGTATATTTCATGGCCATTATTTCAAACCATTCGAAATCTCATTAATGGTCATTAAAGTAAAAATAAGTTCAACCCATTAAAATGTGGAATGTCATTAATGGCCATAAAATTAATGGCCATGAAAGTAAAGTGCTTTTAATGAGAAATTAATGCCCATTAATAGCAAAGAAAATGCTTCTGCAAAAATTAATGGCCATGACAATTACAAAGTATTTAATGGCCATGATTTTAACGGCCATTATTCGTTGTCCTTTAAGTGGTTTTAATGGGAAATTAATGCCCATTAACAGATGTCATCACCCATTAATTTGTTTTAACGGCCTTTACTCGATACTTAATGCCCATTAACACATAGTGTACGTGCCATTAAATATTTTTGATTTAATGCCCATTAATGGTCCGTATTAATGGCAATTTAATGGCACTTAAAGGACAATGAATAAGAGGTTTTTTTAATGGGTTTTTAATTGGGTTTTAATGGTGTTTTAATGACTTCTGATTAATGGGAATTTAATGGTCATTTAATGGGTTAATGTGCAGTAGTGTTATCTGAGTAGTCCAAATGCATCAATAAAATAAATTGAATTACAAGATGAAAATTAATCATCGAAAGTGTATTCTGGCTGAATAACTTGCTTAACAACAGCTGTTATTACTGTCTAGTGATGGTATTCAAAACTAGCCACACCAAATTCACAAGTAGTGTGATGCCTATGCTAAGAACGACATTGTAATTAAATTACCCCCCCCCCCCCCCCCCCCCCCCCCCCCCCACACACACACACTTTAATCATCTTTCCCTTCATGACTACAAGGCTGATTCGGCAAAACAATTTTAATTGTTGCTATTGATACATGTAGTAACTTGTAGTAAAGATAGGGACCATTCATAAGGATCATATCTGACATGCATTAATTTAATATCGATCCTTTATCAAACCCATTGCCAGTGAGTCTAATTTCACACACTCTCTTTAACCATATTCACAAATATGTCTGATAAAAACTTGTTGATTCAGGAACAGAATGTATTCTGTCTTGATGTATAATCACCATTTTATTATTAAATAGAGAAAGATGTAGATTCACTATCAATTTAAATCAACATAGAATTCATATTTAATTGAATTTAAAAACAAAACTCGTTTTATAATATTATAATTTAACTCTTTTAAACAAACAGGCTTGTAAACCGTCAATACTGTACAATATTCGTCATTGATGCACCTACTGTAACAAGATAGGATTAATATTAGTAGTCTTAAGGTAACAAGATAGTAGCCTGTGCCAAGTTAGAAATATCTAAATCCCATGAATAATGCAAAATAATGAAATGAAGGGGTACTCATAAGTACTAGTATTAAACTGTACAATGCAAAGGTTACCCAATGTATCTATCATTTTCAGAAAGTCTGTACTACAAATCGTGTAATTGTCAGAAAACATGGGAGCCATATTTATGAGAAATGTCATTAATGGATGAGATGGCACTATATACTTCACAAGAATGTATAATAATTAGATCTTATAATATCAATTTCTTGTTTCTAAAAAGACTTATCCTGGTTCGGACTGTTTATTCAACCTTGAAATTCAACAAGACTGGTCAGAGTGATATGTAACGCACGTAACATTACATGCGTTACACAGATAGTCAGTGTAGAATCTTCTTTAATTGAGTAGAAACTGGGGTGAAATTGCAGGATATGAATAAGGAATCAGGTTTAGCTTTTAAAAACAGGTTTTGGAATTTTAAGTCTGTCCTTATGACTCACACATAAAAAAATCTTAAGAATTGTGTTACGTGTGTTACATCAGATACAATTTAACATGACACATATTTTTCCAAATTTATGTTTGAATTTATTTTTTACAATTTATTTATCTGATAAAGTTATGTTACATGTGTTTCAGATAGTGAACTTGAATAATATTACAACTTTTTTGTTTTTAAATATTGTAGCATGCTAAAATGATGCTAAATCTAAGAAAAAAAGTAATTTTTTAAATGCTAGGTTCTCAGGCCCATATTTTTATTTCTAGAAGCCAACTGGTTAAATTTCTGTTCAAAATGAATAACTCAGAGACATGCTAACAAAAAATTATATAAAATTGTTATATAACAAATTTTCAATTTTTGCCGACATGGTTGACACTTCTGGAGAATCGCCCATCATTTGTCCAGCAAAATTGCAATAACTTTTTGTTAACCTTGTACTTGTTAGGAGTGCCTTTTTCTTCAAAAAGTATACTAATATTCACAATATGACAGTAAAGAGTTTAATGCAGGTGATTGGACAACAAGCATAGTATGCTTAAGGGGTCATCTCAAAACTCCAATCGGTACCGATCGCCATTTACCGATTGTATTCAAGCCTTTTGAATCGAAAAACAATCGGTAAGTCGGACAGCGTAATCACGTTAGTAGCGTCATGAACGGTAAAATCGGTACCAATTCTACCGATCAAAATCCAAGAGTGAACGCATTACGTCGCAGTCGGTAAGTCAATCGGTGAAATCGGTACCCGGTACTGATTGAAACTTTTAACGTTCGATTTGTTGTTGTATGAAAAAGTGAACGCCGCAGTCGCAAAGACACTCAGTGAAATCGGTACCGATTGAGACGTTTTATGTTGGATTTTTGTTATACATAGATCTAGGGCCTAGATGATTGTGTATTAGGTATTATTAGACTAATTGGCAGTAACAATTATCCTCATCGGAAATACTTCTATTTCGTTTCCGATTCCGTACTTTACATAAATTCTATCATTTTCACTCCTCTTTCATCTCATCAAATTACACTTTAATCATCATTGATTGTCATATCATCGACCATTTTAGCATAATCTGCATACTCATCCAATACTCATTCAATTATTACTAATTGTTTAGCATATTAACGTATTTTATCGGCAATCTATTCAGATCTATTGTGATATTTCTTCACTGTTTATCTATTCATTGCGCGATTGGCTGAATCCCGTTAAGCTCCGCCCATCGCATGTCACTCATGTTTACCCGGCAGCAGGGTCCGCGCTGGACCGAAATTTACTTTTGCCAAATAATTTGCCAATTGAAAATATTTTTTGCCAAATTCTATTAGAATTTGCAAAATATTATCCCTGATAGTATCATTTTCTGCAACCTTGATTGAGTTTAATTAGGTCATCTCCCCTGTAATAATAAACCTGGCACATATGACAGAAGGAATTATATTAACATTCCTATTGGGAAATCAACTATATTGATGCTGATGGTGAGGAGAATTTTCTTATTTATCGAGATTTAACATTTTTTTTTTTTTCGATTATCTGAATATTACATCTTTACTTTTTTTTTATTTTTAATGAGAGTGTTATTTTTTTTGTCAAATTGTAATTGGCAAATGAATTTTTTGGCAGGCCTATATAACTGGATTATTTTGCTATAGCATGTTGTAGATCAGTGCCCATGTATTATGAAAAGATCGCGATGATATATTAGACATTGCTACAAGTAATTATTAGATTTTATCAGAATCATCAGAAGGCCATATCAGGACACATCCAATTTTCATCAACCCAACATGAGTTTTGAGCTATCAATTCCAAATTATAAGCAATCTTGTCAATGGTATACACAAATATAAACACAGAAATGAACGATATTTTCAAAAAATTATTGTTCTTCTTAATGAGTAATTCAAAATTTCAAATAGCTACTTGCAAAGTTTCATTTAAGATCTCTGGAAGATATCTTCTATTAGACAGTTAGTAGTGTTAGTACAGCTGGGTATCAGGCATCAACATACCAGACTCTATCTCGTGTTCCCTGTTAATCAAATTTTTTTTTGGAGCATTTGAGCATTAGATTTGACAGACAAAATTTCAGGATAGCAAATTACCAAAACTTAATTTGTGCCTGTGATGTTCTTCTGAAAAATATAAATCGACTTGATGCATTTTTCAAGATCATTCAGATTGACAATATGACCATAATATGTATATCGGAAATCAATAACAGGTCAATTGGAGTATTAAAATGACACTGGCATTGCACTCACTGGTTCTATGTTCCTCAGCCTGCTCTGCATCCTTTTTGTCTTTATTTTCCTGGAGCTGATCGAACAGTGATCTCAGCTCCACTTCTGGAGCCTCTGAAACCAATAAAAGTGTCAATGACTTGAAGCATGTGCACAGCTTTCTATGGTGGTAAATATCAGATTGCACCAAATTTCAGAACAATTCGACGAAGGATAATAACTGATAAAATTATAAGATTTGGACATAGAAAACTATACTTTATACCTGACAAACACTATATAGCATTACCCCCCTTGGCATGAAATTCAACTTGCCCGCTTCGAAAGTGACATTTTGTCGCAACTGCAGTGATTTACGAACCAGCTAGGAAGCGGTAACCTGTATCCCACTTCAGATTCCTTGAGGTGCAGAAAGCCCCAAGAAACATCATCAATGGGAGGTGGGAGGGAACGTTGTTTATTATGGAGGGGCGAAACGGTCATAACTCTAACTTACTATTTTAACTCTAACATGATATTTTAATTTTAATATTTTAATGCTGACTTGATATTTTAACTCTAACTTAATATTTCAATTCTAACTTAATATTTTAATTATAATATTTTAATTCTGACTTAATGTTTCAATTCTAACTTATTATTTCACTCTAACTTAATATTTTAATTCTAACTTAATATATTTATTTCAATATTTTAATTGTAACTTCATCGTAAGAAGCTAAATTGTGACCCAATTGGACCACATGCATTCTATAACAATTCTATCAAAAGACAAAACATCACATTGTGTCAACAGGATTGGTGGAGGATGTTAATATTTTTGAGCAAATAAACCAAATGACCCTCACTATGCAGGTTATGGGTGTGTTATCATAAACTATGCCAAGAACTATAAACATAATCAATGGAAATATTTGAGTCATGAAATCGGATAGAATGGGGTTAATCTTACCCAAACTAATGAACTGATAAACACAAAAAGTCTATAAAAAGCATGTCATTGGATTTAGAAACCCATACAATAAGTCAGTCTTTAATGTCATGTACCTGTTTCAACAAAAGGGTTAACTTTAATTGTGTACAGAACACAGAATGGACCAGAGAGTCATCAATCATGGTTTTAACAATTTTTTAGAGATGCTAGCCCACTGTGTGTGATAGAGTCTGAGAGTCCACAGAGAAATGTTATTTGTGTTGAGAGATTTGTTTGGTCAGGTGTTCTGGTTCAACACATGAGAGTCCATACAGGAGAGAACCCCTATCACTGTGATATGTGTCTAAAGAGATTTGACTCTGTGAGCCATGGTATTTATCTAATGTCCAGCTAAACAAAGCTCATTTCCAATAATACACTGGCTGTGTAATAAAATCTCCTCTTCTAAGCTCACAGTGCCTGCAGGTATTAATTACATTATCAGTTACTAGAATTTTAAATGGCCATAACTCTGTTAAAATATACCGGATCAAACTTTGAACCTGATCTGTATTTTGGGGTGATGACCATATGTACCAAATTTGGTGCTGATCAGATGAAAAATATTTAAGTCAAGACAGCTTGGATGAATTCTATTTAAAAACAAGAGCAGAAAGGGTTAACTAAACGATACCAAAAACCATACAGATGAAGAACGTGCTAAGAAAAATCTAGGTAAGAAATATCAGGCAGATCAGAAGAAATATGTTCAACTTATTGCATCGGATAACATGTGTGTGAAGGGTTAATTATTTTCCAAACCGATCAACCAATCGATACCAAAAACTATACAGGTGAGGGGTGTGTCATCATAAACCTACATATCAAATATAAACACAATCGGACAAAAAATACTTTGGTTATAGCATTGGATAGCACATGCCCATGTGTGGATGCAAAGTGTTAATAATTTCTAAACCGGTCAACCGATCGATACCAAAAACTATACAGGTGAGGGGTGTGTCATCATAAACATGCACATAAAATTTGAATTGCATCCGATAAAAAATACTCGAGTAATCGAATCGGATAGCAAGTGTCTACGGACAGACAGACGGACGGACAGACGGACAGACGGACGGACGAACGGCGGACGGTTGATCCGGACGTCGGCATTATGTGTACCATACATGGTATGGGTACACATAAAAATGGCCGCCATGATGGATGCCATCTTGTCTGGAATCTCTGCGGCCACTTTTTTTACTTGTTAACAAGCGAAAAAAAATATTCTTTAAGTCGTTTGACCGGAGGGAATTAGAGTTAAAGTACTTCCCCCTAGCGGTGAATGACGAATCGCCGAATGTGGCGCTTCTCGTTGGCGAGAGGTTTATGGTCATCTGCGTTGATTCCGTCTACGGGTGTGGACAGCCTAAATTTTTACGGTATACGAGGCGTTAATACGTATATATATACGTGTATATATCCGCATTGCAATGAATCAGATAGTTCTTCATGAATCAAATCGATACATGTCTTTGTATGGGACATGTTGAAATACATGTCATGTATTAGCTCATTTGCTGACACCGATTTAGAGAAAATGTATGGAGTGGTTTGTGTGCATGAAATAATGTTGCCAGTGATAAGCCGACACTGAGGTACGGTACCGATCGACAGATCTGGTAGAGATCGGACGGTATAAGTTGTTACTTGGCATTGGTTTGGTGTCACAGGTTTCCATAGGTGTTCTATCCTACGGGTTTTTATCTATGGTTTTTCCTGGCCGGCCACGTACCGTAGTAACATTATGGTTCATGTTGTCTTTTATTGGGAAATCCATGATGATTGTATGATATGATTGTATATATATATATTGGAAATATTATGTTTCATAACTCAGTATTACATGTAGAGTAATATATTGTAGTGTGTTAAGACTCGAACAGTCTTTCTAAAGTAGATCCGACTGGCCGTATGCAACATATATTACCATATAGCATCAGTTGTATGTTGAAGTGCAGAGTATCCTCTGCATCTACAGTGTATCTTGTTATCTGCATGGTGTGAAATTGGAATACGAATTACCATTGGATTTACTTGTGGATATATAGAAATTTGATATTTGTAAATTTTTCCAGATGAAACCAAGTAACCGTGGTTATTCACAACGGTGTAAACGGGTCTATATTATGCTCACTGTCAGTACAGTATGATTGTATAATATGATTGTATATATATATTGGATATATATATTTCATAAATCAGTATTACATGTAGAGTAATATATTGTAGTGTGTTAAGACTCGAATAGTCTTTCTACAGTAGATCCGACTGGCCGTTTGCAACATATGTTATCATATCGCATCAGTTGTATGTTGAAGTGCAGAGTATCCACTGCATTTACAGTGTATCTTGTTATCTGCATGGTGTGTAATTGGAATACGAATTACCATTGGATTTACTTGTGGATATATGGAAATTTGAGATTTGTAAATTGTTCCAGATGAAACCGAGTAACCGTGGTTATTCACAATGGTGTAAACGGGTCTATCTTATGCTCACTGTCAGTACAGTGTCGTGTTCGAACAAAGTTTTGTTATTTGATTGTATGCGCAGAGGCAGATGTGATATTGGTGTATTCTAGGATGGTATGGATCCTTATTGATATATATCGGCAATATTTATTGGCTTTTTATTATATTTGTTTCAATTAATGGCGAATTATGCAGTGTTCGCTTGTCCGAACGCTCAGTGATGTTCTGGAGTTTGCGCCGATGCAAACGGATGCTTTGGCTCCATAATTCGATGCATTCATCTCTCAATGCATACTATATGGCTATTTATTCTATTGTATGTATTCCAGTGGACTGAAATATGGAATATTGGATATTTGAGCATTGAGAAGTGTGAATAATTTAAAGTTAGAACCGATGCAATGCGGTTATTGGTGGACTGTTTTGTATAATACTACAGTAAACGTTGTTTTGGGTCCATAAACACAATCGTGTAAACCGGACAAAACTATATTCTCACTGTCAGTGTAGTGTCGTTTTGGAACCAGTGATGTTTGGTTTTCTGACCGTGTGCTCAGTGGCAGGCGGGCGATTGGTGTATTATCAACAAAGTCTTGTTAGATGCTTATCGATACATATATGTACATGTGTATATGTGTGTATATATACACATGTATGTATGTATGTATATATATATATATATATGTATATATATATATATATATATATGTGTGTGTGTGTATATGTGTGTGCATGTATATGTGTGTATAGGTGTATATATGATATATGTTGTACTGTTTCCATTATTGGCGAATTTATAAGCATATTAATTCAATTAGAATTATACAGGTAATACAGAACGACGTTATACTGCTCATGCAGAGTACACTTTCCGAACGTTCAGTGATGTTCTGGAGTTTGCGCAGATGCAAACGGACATTTTGGTTCCATAATTCGATGCAGTCATATCTCAATGCTCAATAGATGGCTATTTGTTCTATGTATCTAATGGACTGACATGTGGAATATTTGGATATTAGAGCATTGAGAATTGTGAATGATTAAATGTTAGAACCGATGAAACGCGGTTTTTGGTGGACTGTTTTGTAAATACTACAGTAAAAGTGGAATTGATGATATAAATATCCGTACATATTTCCGATGGAATAGGCAAATTGCGTATATATTGGTAACTAATTGTACACTGTCATTATAGTGACGCATTGTAACTGCGATGCGATTTCATGTCAGTTCACGGTGGTGCACTGCAATGTGATGCGCGGTCCGTGTATAGTGTGCGTGATAGACTGTAATGATGCACTGTCATTCACAGTGCGCGGTTTAGAACATTCAGTGATGTTCTTTCATCTGCGCAGATGCAGATGGGCAGCATGTACATAATAATGTAATTTCCTATCTCGGGTGTGATTGTGAACATTCAGTGATGTTGGGCCATCTGCGCAGATGCAAATGGGCGATGCAATTGTGATGGAATGTCCTTGTTTGTTTATATGGTTGTGATGGAATGTTTTTGTGCATGTACTAGTATATTGGAATGATTATGTGTAGTTGGTGTGATTAAATGCGGTCCGCATGACAATGCAACGCGCTAACCTATATGGGTGTTGTTGTTCTTGGGAATATTCGGGATGAAGGATGGAACGCGTTTTATGGGAATTAGAGGAGACATTAAGAAAGAAAATTAGTGGGGTGAAGTTGAGTCCTGGGGGGGGGGGGGGGGGGGGGGTGCAGAGGTTGACCAATATCTGCTGGACTAAAGCTGTGGATTCTTCCTTTCCAGATGCGGTGCTGGCTAATCAAGACAATGTTTGATCTATGTTCTAGACAGTACCTTTTGTTGTCTGATGTTGAGGTTACCGCATTCGTAACCACTATTATTGTGTGTTTTCTGGAAGTTTTCCAATAAATTGGGATTATTAAGGTGAGATCTAACCTTTTTTTATTTACTCTCCATTCCTTCTTTCTGGTGGCATCTTGGTACTATGCTATTATTACATCCTACTCTAATCCCGTAGATTTCTGTATACGAATATGTAGGAGAATTCCCCTCTCATCCTCATATTTATATGTAGGATGAGAGGAATTCTCTGAATATGAGGGGGAAGAAATCAGAGGGATTAGCTGTACTTCCTTTCCCCCCTTATTTTATGCCACAAGATTCTGTTACTCGGTATCGTGATTCTAGTCAATCCTATCTGTGTACCACACAGCTCCTGTGAGCAAACATTTAATTCTTATTAAATTTGTTCAACTGACAACCAATTAGCAGTCCCAAGAGTTGTGCTTAAAACATTTAAGCCCACATTGACGCACTAGTATTGAGTGAAAGAACATTGGAAAGAATAGCCGACACTGTTAAGTATCAAGAGACCGTAATTTGTTTCCGGATCACGCACAGTGCTGTCTCGCGGTGTGTGGCAAATAATGGTAATTATTATCCACACTGTGCAATCGGACACCTCGGTTCTTTCCGTCGATTCTTCAAAATGAATAGGTAAGCCGATTCAACGAGGGTGACACAGTATTCCCATCGTATCCAGTCATATCGACAAATAATGCTACGTATATAGGCGACAATAGACACATACAAGCTCAATTTCCAACAGATTATATGCTTCGATGTGTTCAACGATGGCTCTTGTTCCGATAGTGCTAAAATTGAGATGCACTTTATGGAAAGGTCATTAAAAGATCAATTGCACGTTGACACACAATCTCTACCAGAGCACCAGTCATTACAGGTCATCAAGGGAGATAAACCCTGCATGGAGTTTGGTTGACACATTGTCAAGCCCGATTAATAATCGCTGCAGAGAAATTATTGTTTCATTTTTACCCGGTTCTTTTTCACAAACAGTGATGGCATTGAAACTATACAGCCATGTGAAAACGGCTGTCACAGCCTAAATCATGTGACGGGGATTTGACCCAATTATGTTGTGTGCGATTTTTCCCTGTAAAAAATTCATTGTCAGCCATTGACCTAATTCAGACAATTTTTCAACAGCATGTATGTTGTCAGAATTTACCAAATGTCCGCGGACAAATAAGCAATAAATCTGCTTAGAAATATACAGTTAAGCTATAAGTTATCTTCACACGAAGGGATACATTTGAAAACATCGGGAATTTACATGTAAGCCCCATTGAACAAGTCCAATGATAGTTCTGCTCACAAGTACACTACAGAAAATGGGGACACGGATGCCATTTTCTTCACTATGAAACATATTGATCATATGTCTAACAAGACAGTCAATGACTGGAGACGCTCACCTACTGTAAAGACTGAGAAGAAAGGGACTTTGAAGACTAACACAGTCAGTACTTGTCAAAATAACTCAAGACAAGTACATGTAGTTCTAAACAGGGACATAGCTAGGGATTTGCTGGTGCACACTACTGTCAAATCTCCAACCCCCTTTTAAACAAGATAATCTTAACCATACCATAGTCCTAATTTCTCAAAATTCATTTTGCACATCCCTCTTATGTTGAAATTTTATAACTGGAATGGGTGCTTCAAGCTCTCAAACTTTTGGGAATTTCCAACCTGACATCTCCCATAAAGTTAAAATTTGTTCCCCATTTTGGTACAACAGTTTAACATGAAGTAGGCAAATATGGACTGTTGGTTTAAAAACATACTGGTTGGAAAATAAAATAAAATTATGAGAACTATTCTAACTTATTTTTGGTGTGAAAATCTAATCTACAATTAATGTTGTATTAGAAAAGAAATTTTTAAGAGGAATCTATATATTATACCAGTAGCATACAACATAGATACAGGTCGCTTTTAAGAGTTGAAGTAAATTGATTTTCCAAAAAATGACCCTATTGGAACAGATCTGAACCAAGGACCCTGCATACCAAATATAAGCTAAATAGACTTGATGGTTCTTGAGAAGTAATAGTTGTTAGAATTACTATGGAGGGAGAAAGTTATGGCCCTGGCATCCCTCCTATTTGACCCAATGAACTTATTTGAACAAATCTGAATGTGAGTCGCCTTCAGGTAGGGATTTCATATGGATCTCGAGAAGAAAACAATTGTTGATGGATGGATGGACAGACCAATGAATGGAAGGACACTCTGACAGACTGAAAGTTTCAATCCAACAGCAATATACCTCCATTGTTTGTCCATAATCAGGTATAATGAGTTCACATAGATAAGTGGTTGTTAAGAAAATAATATTGGAACAGCCAAGCCTGAATTTAGTGTGTCTGAGGTCCCCAAAGGGTGAAAGTAGTGATGCTATTCTGTAAGGTGGGATAGCATCACCAAATTCACAATCTGGGAACCTAATTTTACTTAATCCTCAACTGCTATGGGAGACCTAGGGACAGATAGAAATTCTCCAGCTGAAGTTGGTGACGTATGCGCACCCATTGGGCACCTCAATTATGCATTTTATCTTCTGCAAATTAGGGGATATAGAATCTGAACAAAAGGAAAAAAAGCAGCTAAAATGTCAATTTGAGACTCTAGATACTGCCCAGAAGATAAGGCCTAAGCAGAATGAGATCCTCAGAGGATGTAATTGGTGATGCTAGCCTGCCGTGTGGGGTAGCATAATTAAATTCACCCTCTGGGAACCTCATTCTACAAATGCCAGACACACTTAATTCAAGCCTGGAGAAAATGAATTTAATCTGATTTTAATGACCACTGAGTGTTAATGTAAACAATGAGGGTGCTTCATTGACAACACTATTAATCTCATTTAAATTATGAATTACATGAATATACACTCTCTGGGGTGGAGAGTACTATGGCCATAGCAATTGTTATCTATCCATCTGGCACTGTTTTATAAACATGTGTCCATCAGAGTACATGGATGGCTTGCTGTAGTGGGAATACAAGGATATTAAAGTAACTTACTGAACATTTCTGTACATCTTTCTGTTCATGCTTTCTCCCAAACCCCTGATGTCAACCGAATTTAGTGGAGTGACTAGAAGTACCTCCCCTCCCCCTCCCGAAGATGTAATGTCATAAGTTTAAAAAAAAATTAATGATTTTTTTTTTTATTTTATTTAAAAATAAAATATTTTATTTAATAAAAATTAATTATTTATTCCAAAACAAAAAAAAAAATGTTTTTTTTTTGGTTAAATTGAGCAATAAGTAAAATCTAAAAAAAAAAATATTTTCTTCAGATTTATGTCCATAGCCCCACCACATTTTACCCAGTGACCTCATTTGAACAAATCTGAACCCCAGTCACCCAAGGACCCTTCATACCAAATATGAACCCATTCGGCCCGACAACTTCAGAGAAGATGTCGTTTTAAGAATTACTATGGAAGGATTGAGTTATGGCCCTATTATTGAAACTGTTTGACCTGGTGACCTCTTTTGAACAAATCTGATTGTGAGTCACCTAGGGAACATTCACACCAAATATGAACCCGATTGGTCTCATGGTTCGGGAGGAGAAGATGTTTTTTAAATTGTTGACGGACGGACGGCGATGGGCGGACGTGGACGAGGAGTGATGACTATAGCTCCACTGGAGACTTCGTCTCAGGTGAGCTAAAAATCATTGAAAAACACAAAGCATCGCTTGCAAAAGTAAGCGAGTAAGAAATGCTTTGAGATAGAAGCCACTAAAATCAGAAGGCATACGCCATTTTGTTGCAGATAATCGTGAAGCAAATTTCAAAACAATTTGCAACTATCAAACACATGTACCCAAAATAACTAGTCAAGTGAGTTATTTTGATTTATTATTATTCCGTGGTAATCAAGTAACCACAAATTTTTTTTTAGTGACAAGTTATTCACAACTCGAGGCTTTACATAAAGTCGGGTGATCAGAGTTGGACAGAAACACGTCCGCACATGAATTAAAGCTTGGGTGAAGTGATTGGCACATGCGCAGTGGCGATATCTCTCATTTGATGCAGTGATGTCATATGGTGTAATAGGATATAAAGAGTGTGCATTGCATGGTAGCATATTCCAATTGTAAAGTGGCGACTGAAATAATTTCAACAAAATTGTCTACTAAGAAACCGGTTTGGTAGCAGCATGAAAATGAGTCTGACATACAATGTACGATGTACAGTCTCTTTGATCTGGTGAGATGCGAGGCTAATCTATTGAAGATATAAGTATTTCTTTACAGTATAATAAGCATTGCGACATACTAGTATGTGTTTGGTTTATTATCACTGGGAGTGTTGACAATTCCGGAAATATAACTAGTATTTATACTGCTAGAGTATGCACTTAAATTTCAGCGTTACATTCAATAATTAATCATCATGCCGAAAGAAACTACCATGCACTGTGAGGCAAAACATTAATTTGTGTGTTGTATGCCCAAAATTATTATTTTGGTCCGACAGATGGATGTTGGATATTAAAGCAGAACACCCAAACCTTAAAGATGTAAATTATTGGGGGGGGGGGGGGTTTGTTTGACTTGCAGTGCAGTGGCTGATAAATCATCCAGATGGATCTATTTAATGATGTGTGTACCTTTAAAGATATTTAACAACCGACTTGTATATTACCAAGATGTATTTTCACTCCTGTGGTTATCCAATAAGTTGCTTTCTTCATGGTATGCCATGGAGTTGCAGCCATTCTGACAGCCATTTCATGCCCATGATTGTATCATTTTCTGTATAATTATTCACTCCTGTAGTCTAATTTAACACAAACTGGTATAACAGCTTAATTCCGATGCCACAATATATCATATAATGACTTATTTAGAGAACTGATGTAGTTTAGACAACCATATTGGATGCCATCTTGGATAACAAAGTACAAAGTTTCCCCAAAGCGGATTTTTGCAGATTTTGGATATGTTGTTCGAATGACACCAAAATCAACTTGTATTCAAATTATTCTGGGTTGATCCCCAAATTCTACTTCAACGCCCACACTAGAGGCAGAGTTGAGGTCACTTTAACCTTATCTGCCAAATGTTAGAACACTGGCTGTCATATCTGTGGAAGTAAATATTGAACAAACCTAGAGGTTGGTCTGGGTGTCGCACCTTCTCCCACTCTTCTTGTCTTTTCTGTTTCTGCTCATCAATATCATCCTGAGACACAAAACTCTTGACAGATATGGCAGTTTTAAAGCTCATTATAGTATTCTGAAAATGAATATTGAGTTTATATTAAACAGTCTGACATTTTCTTTTAGACCACTAAGTCTAGAATTTAGTGACCTTCTTTGAACTTGGAATTCCAAGCAAATTACTGCAGCAAAAGTTCTGGATTGGGACATTATTTTAGGATAAAAGCCGAAAAAATTTAGCCTTAAAGGCCATGGTTAATTAATTCTATGCTTTGCGTCATCCTTGAATCTGAGAATGAAATGTGAAATGTGGTTATTATTCATTATTAATCATTCTACTTACTAGTAGCTCTCTATGGGAGGCCTTTTCACATTTATTATTTATTTGTGCTTGAGCGCAAATTAACATAGATCTATCATTTGCACCTAAGTGCAAATATTTACGCTTAAGCGTAAATCATTTGCACTTAAGCCCAAATCATTTGCGCTTAAGCGCAAATAAAAATTAATATGCATTGATCCCCCCTGAATTAATTTTAAATGGCACAGGCCTAAACACATCACTAAAGTCTATATAAACCCACCATATGAGGGAAGCAATCCCCCAGTACTCTTGGGATCCAAATATTAAAGCATACCCATATGCTTATTAATTTTTGGAAAAGTTGCCGCCTGTATGGTCCTTATTTGGGTCCATATGTTTATTTTAAAAGCAGGATTGTCATGAAATTTATACTATAGGCCTATCAGAATACAACAAACAGTGTATACAATATGAGAAATATGTATGATTAACCTTATAGCATTTCAGATATACTTGCTTCCATGTTGTAATTTGCCACCCTGTACTCTTATTCTTATACTTATTAGATTGAGCAGAATTGTCGACCCTGTACTCTTATTCCGCACCGTATGCTTATTTGGAACCCAAGAGTAACCCCAAGATCCCTTAAAATTATGACCATGGAAATGGCATAGATCTGTGCAGGATATGTCTCTTTTATAAAATATATTAGATCTCTGGGATGGAAAACCCAGGAACTAGAATTAGACATTCCCACTCATAGGAAAACCCAAGACTTTAACAATTTTCCAGACTATAAATTGATTTTGAAAAATGTGTACGCGCCGCGATTTTATTTCTTCCCGAGTAAACCGGACACACAGCATGTACTGTTAAACCGAAAATTATACCACATTTCAATTATGTCACAGCTATTATAAAAGTTTTTATAGCAGTTACAATAAAACTATTCCAATCTGCTTCATTCTATGTTCAAATTACTAATATTCTTTAATTTGCACATGTAATCAATGTCTAAGAAGGGAAGAATAATAATTATTCTATAGTACAGGACTGAATTTGATCGCGCAGATCTGATAAATTTATTTTGCGTATGACTTAATTCGTTTGGAAAGATTTTATTGAATAAAAAATATTTGGATATATATGTATTAACACGTTGAGTGCCAGCTCCCATTCAATTACATGCAAAAAGTATGAGATAACTCGTAGCTGGCACTCAACATGTTAAAATGGTATTGTTTAGCTATTTGTTGTTTTAATTTACTGTCCGGTATTGGAAACTTTACTAGATGGGATTGTCGTCTTTGCCATTCGTTTTCATTTACGTTGTCTTGGTTTTTCCCTGCACTTACAGCTGCAAGCACCATCCTCTGGCGATCCGTTGTTCTCACAGTATTAGTGAAACAAACACTCTTTATTTATACCATATCAGTAATAGACTAACATGGAACCTCTTTTCAAAAGCAACTATTATTAGTTGTAAAATATTCTCACAGTACGGTAGTGAAACAAACGCTCTTTATTTATACCATATCAGGAATAGACTAACATGGAACGCTCTTTTCAAAAGCAAATATTATTAGGTGTAAGATGGTCTCACAGTAGTGAAAAAAATCTTCAAATGAGCTTCAGGGCCATTCTCCAGAAAAGTGCAAAATAGGGCTGACCATACTCGCCAAAAACAAACTCTTACAGATCAAGCTAAAATGTATTTCACCAGAAAGCGGAGCATTCACATGATCTCGGAACATAACTGGGGCAATTTGTTTTGGTCATATTTATATGCGAACTGGGTACTTGAATTGCATGAATATAAATTCCACGTCAATGAGAAACAAGATACGTTACCAACGAACTAAATTAGTCTCGTGCAGTTATCGGACAAAACTGATAGTCCACTTATACGTTTTCTCTGTAACTCCCTACTAACTGGCTTGTCATTAACACATATTTGATAGAAACAGTAGTCCAGAAATCATGGAATTTAGTCAGTATATAGCCTGGAAACCTCCACTAGGAGCCACATTAGGTTTCAGTAGAGGATATATCCTGAATAATCAGCTATCATCAAGTGAAAAATCTGTATACGACAAACGCATTCAACAAGCAAATCTTCATGTATGGCTGCACTATTCTATTCTTAAATTTTTTGAGACCCCTTTTCTCGAATAACGTATACATAAATTTTAGGGTTCGAATGAGCCATGTCCATTTAAATTCAAAATTTCTTGGCATGATTCACACTGCTTCGCTCACATATTATCAACATATAGACATGCATGGAAGGTAACGTACCTTGCAGAAAGTTGTACCAGATCGGGTCAACTCAAAGTTCAATGTTCCAACAAATACATGTATGTCAACCCAACTAAAACTTGTATTTGGTGTATATTGATGTTTGTCGTTCAACATATCAGCTGCATGCCTTAATAAGTTAAATTGTTCAATTAACTTGCATGCATGGTAATGTATCTTGTTCACTATGCCGATAAAGTTAGGCCTGTACAAGACGTCATCTCACCCAAATAGATATAACATAATTATGCATGTATAATATTTTCTGAAAATTACCTTGACGATTCGGAGTAAAGATTGTACGGGAAACTCATGGGAAACTGTTCTCTTCATTTGCGATGCATTGATTATTGGCGGAGGAACGGGCCTGGATGTTTCAAGCTAGTCCATAGGTAAAAATAATTTTCAGCATACATGCAGGGTCTCACCGTTTGGTACTGAGGGTTATACCATGTGTATGGAGCTGAAAATTATTTTCACCCGGGGACTATAGCTTACTTCAAACACCGGGGTCCGTTGCTATCATTAATAAATGCATCGCTTTAAGCATCTACACCACAAACATTATATAGGGGCCACATGATTTATAATATATACATGTATAACTTGAATTCCCAGTACAGTGGGCACATACGTTCGTTTTATATATTATAAACAAACTTACGTGTCCAGTGTACTGGGAATTTGGCAATATAGCATGGAATGCCTGCGTTCAATATCATGTGCGAGTCTGTAATATTTCACACAATAGACAATACATGCGTGTGCTATCTAAACTATGTAGCCTACAATTACAATGAAGTGAACATATGTATTATATTTTATGGTTACCGGTACCATGCAATTATTACAGAGAACCTTATATACTGTTAATCTCCAAGTTTTGTCTAGATTGAATTGAATTGAGTACTGTACTGGTATCTTTATTAAATTTTGATACTTTATGTAGTTTAAAGATGGTCTATCTCTTCCTATAACAAGTTTTATATGGATTCCTGTTTGTTTGGTTTTCATTTACCGTGGCCACGTCGGGAAGAGACGATTTGTGAAATCAAATACTTTGCAAATTGTGATTGGCTTTCGTGAAATTTTCTTTCGCTGATTTTTCTAAGAGCAAAGCCAATTAATGCATGGACTAGCATTAAATATAAAATTATCTTCTGTTAATAAATGTGTATTTCAACCTACTCTTATGCACACAATTCTCGCTTTGTTTATATGGATATATCGTCTGATATATATGGTTTGACTTTAATAGGGTAACTGCGACCAGTGTTCAAACGTATTCACAGAAACTGCCGATGGCTGTTTTGTAGAAATTCAGCTAAAATCAGAAAATTATGGTATCGTATCTTGTTGTAACATATCTTGCCGTCATAATTAATTTTTGGCAATATGGTGACTAGGCAGGACACTCAATTGTTAATTATCGGGTATAATTATTCATGACAATCACACCCATTCACTAAAAGTTACAAACATTCAAGATATGACCGCTTGCACGTGGAGAGATGCTGAACATACTAGGGATCTGCGAATCTGGAATTTTGCATCGAATCTCGATATCAAATCTCCATCCTGATATCGACATCGAATCGAATCTTGAATTGAATCAGCTAGTGATTGACATTGTTTACCAGTGTGTATTTCAGTGTTTCATGACAAAAAACTACATAATTCACTACATACTATATGACAATGTTAATCTCTTTAAACATCTGTTGGAACTTGTGTGTTGTTTTTTTTTAGGAAAATCATGACATAGGCAAGTCACTCTCAGTCTCACGTATGAGCAGCAATTTCAGCAAACATTGATGATGTGGGAAGATGAAGGAAGATGGGGATTTTTTTTACCAGGTTGAATGCTGTGCTTTAAATAACAAATTGTGTTATGGTATTATAGCTACTTAACTCTACATATATATTATATCAAGAAGCAATCATAGAATAAAGTCAATATCAGAGGTATACATGTTTATATGTACTGACTAAGTATGAGCTGGGATATATACACAGCATGTATCAGATTTATAGAGGTCGCACTGACTTTAATAGTGTCAACTGGTATATATACTGTTGTTTTATTCATTAGGGGAGTTCTTGCGCCTAGCAGGCTGCAGAATTTTTCTCCTCTCAATATGTTTGCTATTTTCTCAAATTATGGATGTTACCTAAGCTGAAATTCTGGTTGAACCTTTCTGTTTCATGGTTGTTGTCATGTCTGGCACAACATTATGCTGAACTTATCTACCATTGTGTGGAATTTTGGACTTTTACAAATTTTCTGGATTATTCAAGACTTTCAATCTGCGCCCAGTCCCGAACCCATCAGACCACGCAGCGAAGTCCGCTGTCTTCACAGTGTTACAGTCCAGCCCAATACAAGGATTTACCAATCATGCAGATCAGCTGATGCAATTTAACGAGAGTCTGCGAGACGCCACATTGAATTCACATCACATGGACATGTTAATTACTTACTCTCCCGACACGTTGCGACAACGGAGTGCATATCACTTACACTCAGACTGAACGTTTTGGCTCGTATTGTCTCCCTAGGTGTACAGCCAATTAGTTCTACTCAATGGACGAATACCGACCAGAGAAAACGTTGTCGATCCAGACGCGGATCGAGAGGGGGCCGTCGGAAAAGGCGCTTCATATCCGTCATCACTAGAAGCAGTCTTTGTGATGAGCGGATATGTATGTCGCGGTCGGCAAGGAATAAATCGGCAGACAATCGTGGTGTGGATTTGAACAATCTCATAACCGTCTGCACCAATGACACTATAATAGATGCATGTAAATTAATAACATTGAATGCACAATCCATCGTCAAAAAGTCATTAGAAGTGTCTGAATTCATAGAAGCCAACAATTGTCATCTACTAGCTGTCTGTGAAACGTGGCTCCTTGATGGCGAGGAAGGCCCGACTGCTGCTGCAGCGTGTCCTGAAAACTTCAATGCCGTGTTCAGTTTACACGCTGATGTCAACCGTGGTGGAGGCATAGCCATTTTCCACTCTACTCGCATCCATGTTCAATGCGAACCAGTAGACACATACAAACATTTCGAACATATGGTTGTTATGTGCAAGTTCCCAAACAAATCGGGGACAGACTGTTTAAGACCGATTGTTATATATAGACCTCCTTACAAGCCGGGAGGATGTAGGATATCGGGATTCATGAAGGAATTCGAACAACTTATCGCCAGGTACATTAGCTCCATTCGTTATCGTTGGAGACATCAATATTAAAGTAGACGATGTTTCTGATAACAACACTGTGACATACCTGAAGAAACTTGAGAGAAAGGGGTTAACCCAGCACGTTGTTGGGTGTACCCGCTGTACTAGTGAAGATCCCCATATTGGACACTCTTGATCACATAATTTCAAGCGAAAATACTCATGTTTCCAACATTAACATATTAGAGCGTTCATGTTTTAAATCCGATCACCATGCAGTCGCATGCGAATGGTCGGTGAATGTTCCACAACCATCTACAAAGGGACAATGTGTTATGCGACGTCCTTTCAAATCTCTGGATGTTGAACGATTCTCTGTGCTTGTTGGGTTAACACTTGATTCAATTACTGATGTAACATCATACAATCTGTGTGTTACCGAAATTCTCAATGAACTAGTTCCTCTAAAGACTAACACTGGGTCGCAAAAACAACCCCTGGTTCACGGACGAAATACTTGAGGCCAAGAAAGAATGCCGTAAACTATCTGTGAAACACTTGAGACATCCAACATCAATAAAACCGCGCTGATAACATGTTCCAGACGAGTTGTGAAAATGGTTTATAGTTCAAAAAAATCATACTTTGAAGAATTCTTAGCTAAAGCCTCACAGAAGCAAGTCTTTGACTGTCTAAAGCTTTTAACTAAGAAGGAAGATGATCAGTTACCCCGTCGCAGTAATGAAGACATTTTGGCAAATGATTTTGTCGTATTTTTTCACGAGAAAATAGACATTATCAGGAGGTCTTTCCCAGCGACCACATGCATGCAACCATCTAATTCTGATGTTGAGAAGGTTTTGAATAAAATGAAGAGCAAGTCATGCACATTGGATCCGATACCTACACGATTCCTGAAATCGGACAATGTCAAACAACACATTGTTCCAGTTTTTACTAGAATTATTTCTAACTCTTTATCTACTGGAGAAGTTCCGGAAAACATGAAAACAGCGATCGTAACACCCATTATTAAGAAAGCTTCTCTGGATACTGACATTCTGAAAAACTACAGACCGGTGTCCAACCTATCATTTCTGTCAAAATTGCTGGAGAAAATTGTTAGTCTGCAGCTATTAGAACATGTTAAGACGCATAATTTGTTTGATTCCAGGCAATCTGCATACAGAAGTAATCATTCTCGAGAGACTGCGCATGTTAAGGTTAAAAATGACATCGATTTATCTTTAGACCAAGGAAAGTGTGTGTTATTACTTATGCTTGATCTTAGTGCGGCTTTGGACACTTGTGACCACACCATCTTGTTGGACTGACTTAGTGACCATATAGGTCTACACGGTACGGCGTTGCACTGGTTTTCTTCTTATCTGATAAATCGAAAGCAAAGGGTCGTGATTGGAGAGTCATTCTCAAGGGAAATCATTCTAGATGTCGGAGTGCCTCAGGGATCTATATTAGGACCGCTCTTATTCCTCATTTACACCTTGCCACTTGGACGGATTCTCGAAGGTCATTCGGTTAAATACCATCTGTATGCTGATGACACTCAAATATATGTAGAATTTTCTAGAAATGATCCGAATGGCAATAACAACGCAATACATTGTCTGGAAGAGTGTTTCTGTAAAGTAAAATCTTGGATGCAGAATAACAAACTTAAACTTAATGACGACAAGTCCGAGTTCATGGTAATTGGCTCGAAATATTCCATCAAAGAACTATCGCTCTCTGTGGGTAAAAACACAGAGCCAGAGTTTGAAATTCAGCTGGGCGACAGCGTTATTCCATTGTGTAGTGATCTTCGGAACCTTGGTGAAAAATTTGATTCTACCATGTGTCTTGACAAAATGGTATCTGACATACTGCGAACATGTTACTACCACCTTAAATGCCTGCGCAGAGTTCGATGTCACCTGAGCAAAAAAGCTATGAAACGCGCAGTCTTATCGCTTGTCATGTCACGTGTTGATAGTCTGAATTCTCTGCTGACAAATATCACCAAGGAGAATATGCACCGGATCGATGTCTTAATTAACAACTGTGCAAGACTTATCGACAATAAAAGCAAATACGACCATATAACCAAGACGTTGATTAGTGAACATAAAATGACTTTTCAGTTTAGAATGGAATACAAATGTGCGGTCATAGTATTCAAATCGCTAAATCATACGGTTCCTGTGTACATTTCTGACATGTTTGTTCTGAAAAGCGGGGGTGTGACACGATCATGTACCAGTGGGAAAGATATCCGCAGAGCGACCAGGAAGCTTAACATCAACTACGGAATTAGGTGCTTCCAAGAGACTTCCATCAACAACTGGAATAGACTTCCAATGGACATCCGGAATTGTGCTACTTTCCCAAAATTCAAGTCAAAACTTAAGACTCACTTGTTCGAGATATGCTTCAATCTGCCAAAAAAAGGTGTTCTTCGATAGCTGTTTACCAGAGTATGTTATGTGCGTGCGAGTCTAGACCGTTTAACCCATATATTAACTTTTACCATATAATTTTAGCTGTGATTCAATCGTATATCTTCGTGTATTTTAAATGGTCTAGCTGTTATTATTGCCTTACTGCGGTTGATTATTAGGTTAAGTTGGTATTATCTAGTTAGGTTGTTTATATATAATTTTATCCATTCGTGCATTATTATTTTAGGATGTGTGCCATGTTTGTATTGTAAGCACATTGAAACTAATTTATTGTATAATGCGTTCTAAATGTATCTATAATAATAATAATAATTAGTTCATTAAGATTTAAATATCTTATTTTTAAATTCATCTGAGAGTGTCATTATGTCAAATCGAAAATTGCACAATTTACCCACTATGGTATTTATTTTTCCCAATTGCATGGGCCCCGGACCCTTTCCCAAAATACCCAAGGGTTCTGATATCGGCGAAGCAGACACTTGTGTCCAATGTGGGGAAGGTGGTGGTGTGGTGAAAGCTTCCTTAAGACAAAGATTCAAGACTCACTCCAATATGCGAGATGTTAGACCCCGAAGCCACGATAACTAGTTTTCACGGCTGGCTGAACCAATTTTCGTGGCTGGTTATCTAGCTAAGCCGGCTCAGTCGCGACGTTCGTGGCTGACGAAATATGGCGGCTCAGCCGGCTGAGACATTATAATTCAGGCTTTATTCAGCGTATTTCGTTTCCGAAATTTTCCTAATCCCCGGTCATAGACACCCGCTTGTTTTAATTGGCGTTTGTATTGAACCCGTATAATTCCAGACCACGCGTATTCTTTTGGTGTTGGGCTTTTCTATTATGGCGAAATACACGAATTAAGGACTCAGTAAATGACTGGCAGGGATGTACTATGTAGTTTCCCATCTATAAAATCGGTATAAGTTACATTGGGACTTCTGTCGACTACAGACGGCTATCATCACTGGCATCTTGCGATATACATGTATACATCATTGAATGATGAATCCGATAGTATTGATATATAATATTTCAAACTATTTTCTATTCTCTTCTATATGCAGGTATTATGCATATATTGACAAATGTCAGCGATGTCTGAGACTGAGTCGTGTTGAAATAAACAATTTATACTTTAAACCCTGTCAATACTGAATGGATGCTCCCACTCCGTTATATGAAAGCATGCATTGGAATAGTCTATTCCACAATGAGAGGCCCCGGGTGTTCTGATAGTGTAACAACCATGCCGTGTCCATACGAGTATGCCAATATTAGGCAATGCGGTTTAGTTATTTGCGATTCGCAGTGCAGTTGTCCTTAAGTTAACATATAAATCCATGCACACGGCTCAGCCATTTTACAATTCCGGCGGCGGAGATTTGTTCATGCGGCTGGCGTTAGAGATAATATGGCTGGCGGCGGCTTGTGGCCAATATGGCTGGCGGCGGCGGCGTGCGATGGCGGCTTCGGGCTCTACGAGATGTGTACAAATTTAAGAGCGGTCTGACTCCTGTTATTGCCAAGCCATATGGCAAAAACTAATAAAAATTGAAATAAATGATTATAAAATACAGTGCCTTAAGAGTTCATTTACAATATTATATCCAGTAAACTGTATACATAGTATACCTGTATAGAAAATACATTTAGGGCTATTAATACTTTGTATGTTATGGGAATTTTGCCATCCGTTACCGGAAACAAAGGTATTTTTTGTTTAGGCCTACTGTATATCAAAGTGAACAATGATAGTGTGCGGATATCACTGTAGGATGTTCAGTTTTTGCGGCGGAAATATCTGCGGTACTGGATTTCTACCACTCTTTCATGGTAACGTATCTTGCGGTGTACCAATGGACACTGGCATATCGATGCCACAAGACAACAACATATTATTCCACACATTCTCTGCTATGGTATTTCCATTTAGAGGATATGAGGGTAAATTAAATTTTAACCACAACTCATTGACTGCAATCGAAAACTTTGGTAAGTTCTGTACAACTTTCAAATAAATCCTACATCAAGGACAAGCAGAAAATTGTATTTTCCTACCCTGGCATTTAGCATCTCTTATTAAGCGATCGACCTATGGATTGAGCTGAGATTGTTTTATTTTGTATTGTCTGATGCTGTGACTGTCAAACAAAGTCATTGGGAGGTAAACCAGGGGGGGGTCTGCAATTTTTTTTCGAATATTTCCTGTAGTCATTTTTCTTCAAAATAATGGGACAACAGGTTTTAAGAATGCTTCAATTATGTAATAGGGATGAACTTAACTATTGGTAGGGGGTTTGAGTTCACCATCAGTTATTAATGAGGGATGACACCAATGGGTCAGCTTGCTAAATGTTTTCATCAAGGATCTATCAATGCACATTGACATGGAAAGGCTCAGGTTTAAACAGACTATTCAAAAAACCATAATAAAATTTAACATGAAGGTGTTAAAACAAACTTTAAACGATTTCAGTGATATTCGGTACATGGGTCTAGGATCACCTCTAGATGGGAGCTGTCAAATTTGAACGACTTTTGATGAAAAACATGGCCACCAGGAGATATCTTGGATTTTACTCTTTGCATCACTAATTCCTTTAGCACACCCTACAGAGCTTATCCCTCATCCGAACATCACCTAACTTCATATGAATCCTCGGTGTGACCTTTCGATGGGTGCCTACCATTTTTTCCCGAATTCTGTAAAAAAAACATGGCTGGCAGTGGCCACTGGCCATCTTGGATTTTACTCTCTGTATGACTAAATTCTTTACCACATCTTACAGGTCACATTTCTCATCCAATCATCACCAAATTTCATATGGATCTTCAGGGTGACCTCAAGAAAGGGAGCCTCCCTTTTTTAACCGAAATTTGTTCAAAACAAACATGGCCACCAGCAGCCATCTTGGATTTCAAATGTGAATCCATCAGCACAACCTACAGCCCACATTTATTGGAGAATTGCTTTGAAACTTTACAGCCATAAGTAGAAATGCTTCTATAATCATGATACGGAACATAGATGAGATAAGATCAGGACAACTTAGTGAAATAGTCATTTGAAGCAGTTTGAAGGGGGTGTCCTGAATTTTTTTCCTGACCCCCCCCCCCCCCCCCCCCCCCCCCCCCCCCTGGGTAAGTGTCGGCGCACACGATCCCGATTGTCCCCAATTAATCCGGCTGCCGGATAAATCAGGGACAACCGGGATCGTGTGTGCCTAACTTTGGAGCGGTTTTTGTCGAATCCGATTTAATCGGACCGATCAAACTGAGTTTGATTTCATCAGGAAAATCCGGCTCGTGACGATGGCAAAGCGCGTGTTTTGCTTGTCACATGCTTGTCACATGACCAAAACCTCATTCAAAATGTCAGAATAGTTAGCGGCGACCGTTATTCGAAATTAAAGTCAACAATTCTGGACGATCGACAAGGAACAACGACTCGGAGACCTGTGGGCAGAAAATGAGTGCCTGTATAATAATCGCAACAAGAGGGCGGCAGCTGTGGAAAGGTCTATTACGCCAATTTACGGCTATTGCTCGTGACCTCAATATATTATTAATAATAATATTAAATTATTTAATTTATTTATATTAATAGATAATAATTATTAGTTTTAGAAATACATATTAATATAAACCACCACGACTAGTAACTGGCTAGATAGGCTGACCACACCAGTTGGCTATATAGACTACAGTGATCATAGCATTAAATAAATATGACCGGATTTAAAATCCGACTCGTGTGCGCTGAACCCCCGATTTATCCGGCAGCCGGATTTAACCGGGCACAATCAGGATCGTGTGCGCCGACACTTAACCAATATTTTTAAAACCACATTTCATCACCCAGACATGTTTTTGTCGAATTTTGACCATTTTTCAGAGAATGGCCCTTCAAAGGAGAAACTCCGAGATCATGATAGATCCTTTGTCCTACAAAGACCAAACACCAGTTCAGTGATATTTAATCACTGACATGACATATTGATTGTGACAAAGCAGCAATATCACACAAGATAATTATTCTAATTATATAAACGGAGTGGCTAAAGAGCGGTATACCGCTCTTTAGCACTGAGGGATAAAGAACGGTACCGGTATACCACTCTTTAGCAATGAGGGCCAAAGACTGAAAGAGCGGTATACCGCTCTTTATAGCCGGACACTATAATTTATAAAGAGCAGTACGGATGATCGTTCTTTATCGCACCAGGACCACGTGTAGCTCAATAGTGGTATATAACGGTACCACTCTTGAGTTTAGACAGATATACCGTTCTTTGGCATTTGTTATAATGTCCTTATGGCAGTGGTATCTCAGCGGAGCGATGGGAGATAACTCTGCCTGGAGTTTGTAACGGACGGGACTATGCTAGTCTGAATACATACAGCAGTGAAAGGATTTGCGTGCCCGCCCGAAGGGCGGCACGAGGACGGTGGTGGGCTCATCCGAAGATCGCCCTTACGCCCTGACTTGAATTTTCTTTGGGTTGTAGGTTCCATCCATCAGGCCGTGGCTCAGGAGGGTCAGGTGAAGTGGGATTCTAGCTGTTAAGTGATTTTTTGTTCTTTTTCTTTTTGTTCTTTTTCTTGTTGTTTTTTCGTTTCTTCTTTTTTGGTGGTGGAGCACTTGATGGTGATGGTGGTGGAGGCTCATCTTCAGAGTCGGAGTCGGAATCGGTGGAGTCTTCGTCTTCAGTATTAAGGTCGCCAAACATTGCTTGTAATTCTTCCTTGGTGATCCAAGGTTTTTTGGTTGTGGGTGAAGGCTCATCTTCCAATTCTTCGACATCGGTGTCCATGTCGCTTTCTCTGTCGCTTTCTCTCTCAGATCCGGTGGATTCTTCTTCGGGTGAAGGCTCCGGCTCGTTATACTCCGGAGTCTTCGGGACAAAGTCAGAGGGGTCTTCCTCTTCGTTATCCTCGTCTGGCCGTGATGGTGGTGGTGATGGTGGTGGTGGTCGTTCCATCTCCTGGGTAGACTGGGCACGAGTATACTCAGTATACTGTCTAATTAAATAATGGAGCCCCCAGGCTAGGACTATGCCTAGTTGCCTACTGGTGAATACCACAGGCTTTGGTAGTTTTATATACTTTTTTCATGAAAATTTTATCCTATTTTACTTTATATAAAACTACCAAAGCCTGTGGTGAATACTATACTGTATACAAATGTATGCATACTACTAAGTACTAGTTTTTTTTTTTTTAATAATTTATTCATATTTTTGGTAACAGTATATTCATAGTATTACATATTTTTTAACATGAATACAAACAAGAGCTACGCTGGGCGTGCAAAATACGCCCTCTCTTGGGTCGGCGGAAACTGGTAAAAAAGGGGCATAACTCTGGTAAAAATTGGCGGACGAAACTCAAATTTGAACTTGACCTGTGTTTTGGTGGGAGAAAGTAATATACCAAATTATTATTGAATCCGATAAGCTCTAGTAAAGTTATCATCCTGACAACAAATTTCAGGGATTTTCTAAGTCAAATTACGTCAAATAAGGGGCATAACTCCGGTGAAAATTGGCGAACGGAACCCAAATTCGAACTTGAGCTGTCTTTTCTCCTAATAAACCCACATACCAAATTTGATTGAAATCGGTTCACTCTAACTAAAGTTATCATCCGGACAACAAATTTCAGGGATTTTCTAAGTCAAATTACGTCAAAAAAGGGGCCATAACTCTCGCAAAAATTATCGGATTAAAACGAAATTCGGACTTGAGCTGTATTTCGATATATGTAATCCACAAAAAAACGGGTTTTGCGTATAAACAATCCAAAATCGAGTTATCATCCGGAAACCAAAAAACATAAGAAAAACTGAATTTTCTGAGTCGAAAAAGGGGCATAACTCTGCCAAAAATGGTCGGACAGAACCCAAGTTCTGTTTTGGTGGGAGATAGTAATATACCAAATTTGGATTCATGCCGATAAACTATACTAAAGTTATCATCCGGACAAGGATTTTCTAAGTCAAAAAACGTCAAATAAGGGGCATAACTCCGGTGAAAATTGGCGGCGGAACCCAAATTCAAACTTGAACTTACTTTTCGGCTAATAAACCCACATACCAAATTTTATTGAATTTGGTTCACTCTAACTAAAGTTATCATCCGGAAACCAGGTTAACGGACGGACGCCCGGACTGACGCCCGGACGGACGGACAGACCAATACTATTATACGGCCATTTTTTCAAACGGGCGTATAAAAACAATACAATACAAAATGTATATATATAACTTTATTTACGTAATATCATTTATTTATTTTTTGTTCATGAGAACCCTCTTCATCTTCCAATGCCAATTCAGATACTTTTTGCTTGGTCTCAATATTCTGTGATGTGTATCATCAGCCAATTTAACATGGTTGGGCATTTCGAGTTTCAACTTTCTGAGAAATTTCAGATAGTGAAATAATTTTTTTCCCGGGACGGTACATATGTGTGTACTGTCTTTGTAGAATTTGCTATATATATGTAGCATATCGCTTTTTTTTTAGATACTAAATGGAATTAAATTGTTTGTTAAAAGGCTAATATATATTGGTTTTGTTTGATCTAAGAAAACCACATGGCACTGCAGAGGTTTGGCTTCTTTTTTTTATTTTAGTTTTGTTTGTGTTATTATTTATTGAGTATAATAGTATTATTTAGTTTTTTTTTGGTATTTTATCTGTGTTATATTATACAAAGTTGCTGTTAATGGACTGAAGGACACTGTCCCATTTTATACCTAAGAATTTGGCTGAATGTTTGTTCCATTTACAGGCATGTTTCTCAATTTTGTATTCCTGTGAAATGTTCTGGTTAGCACCTTTTAATGACAGCTCGGTCTTTTTGCATCGAGTTATGTAAATATATCTTTTTGTTAGAAGAATTATATTATTTATTGCAAGAGAATGTTTCTCTTTAGTACATCCAAATATTATTTCTTCTTTTTTCAAGTGTTGGTCTAGCTCACATGTTTGTATCAGTAATTTTGAAAAATGGTGCCATATCGGTTTTACTTTGTGGCATTCTACTAGTGTTGAATATTTTCTTGTTCTTCCCCACAAAAAGTACATACATTGCTTGTTATTATTTTACATTTTTCTAGAAAGACATTGGTAACTAGCATATTATGGTTTATTTGGTACTGGAATGCTTGTAACTTAGTATTTGAGGTTGTTTTGAATGTCCTTTTATATATTTGTTCCCAGTCGCTTTTTGAAAAGGTTCGGTCTAATTTATAGTTCCATCCAATTTGAGCACTGGGTTTATTTGGGAACAAAAGTTTCACAAATTCCCAATATAGAAAATGGTTGAGGTTTTCCTTGCGTGCAATGGTCTGTAAAATCTTATTGGCTTTTGGTTCATCAAGTTTGTGTTTTATAAGTTTAATGTCTTGTCGCCAGGCTGAGGGGATGGATATAACCACGCCCTGTAAGGTTAGGTAATTAATTTTCAAGCCGTATATTTGACAGAATTCCTCATTGTTCATAAATGTGCCATCATCTTTTAGAATATCATTTATATATAATATATGTCTGTCAATCCATGTTTGAAAGTAGATCGGTTTATACTGCCTCTTTATAAGGCTATTGTGAAATATTCAGTTGGTTGACTCATGTATTCGTCAGGGGTTTCTGGTTCTTTTTGTAATAAGGCATAGGCAGATATGACATCTTTCCAAAAAGGGTTGAAATGTTTTGCTAAAGTGTTAAGACTGGCTTTATTTAGATTCAGTATTGCTGTGCCACCATATTTATTAATTTTTTCCAGAAGGATCATTTTCCATTCTGAATAGTTAAAAGGGTCCATTAATTTTTTTAGCAATGTCACCTTAAGTGATTTCAAAAAACATGTTAATTCTGGTAGCTTCAGTCCTCCATCTGTTATATTTTGAATGAGAGTCTCTCTTTTTAACCTATCCCTTTTACCATTCCAAAAGAAATTGTAAAATATAGTTTGGATTTCTTTAATTAGAGAACTGGGTGGGTTATGTAGTACAGTCATGATTTGTATAAGGGTAGGTAGTGCTAACATTTTAATTACTATTATTTTTCCAATATGAGACAGTGTCCTTAATGCCCAATGCTTGAGTATTTTTTCAACACTTTCTTTTTTCTTATACCAATTTTCTAACACATATTGTGGATCTTCTAAATCAAAAATAATACCTAGGGACTTGAATGTTCCTCTTAGATTCCATTTAATGTCCATGTCTGTTTGGAAGGTATCTAAGGAACCCTTGCTTTTTCCGAACCACACCGCTTCAGTTTTTTCAAAGTTTGCTTTTAGGCCAGATATATATTCAAATTGTTTTATTAGTTCAATAGCTCCTTTGAAAGAGGATTGACAACCATTTAACCACAGGATAGAGTCGTCTGCATATTGACTTATTTTATATTCTCTATTATCCACTTTGATTCCTTCTATATTATCATTGTTTTTATTGTTGCAGCAAATGGTTCCATGCAAAGAATGAAAAGATAAGGCGACAAAGGGTCGCCTTATCGAACTCCCCTTCCAATTTTAAAAGATTTGGATAAGTGGCCATTATTATACACTAGGCTATTGGCATCATTGTAGAGGGTTGCAACCCATTTACATAAGGATTCACCAAAACCAAAGAATTTTAATGTTTTTTGAATATAGTTCCAATCAATAGAGTCAAATGCTTTTTCGTAATCAAGGAGAAGCATTAAGCCAGGTATTTGTTTTTCTTCACATTCTAACAGCAAATCATATGTTAAACGTGTGCATTCACCTATATATCGGCCTTTTAAAAAACCTTTTTGTGTATCGCTTATCATGTCTTTCAAATGTACTTTCAGTCTATTTGCAATTATCACTGAGGCTGCAAGTTTATAGTCTACATTTAACAAAGTAATAGGCCTTAAGTTTTTAATGTAGGATTTATCTTTGCCAGGTTTGGGTAGACATGTTATCATACCTTGACGCTGGGTGATAGACATAGAGTCTTTTTTGTATGCTTCATTGATAGACTCAAGTAGGTACCCAGATATGTCTTTCCAAAAAAACTTGTAGAACTCGGCAGTATATCCATCGACACCAGGTGACTTATTGGGTTTCATTGCTTTCAAAGAATTTAAAACTTCATGAAGAGTAATGGGGCCTTCTGCATCTTTTGTGTCCTCCTTTAATTTTGTTTCAAGAAATGGGTTATTTTTATCTAGAAATCTTTCTACTTCATTTTCTTCATTTGATACTTTATTATTAGCTGTGTATAGCTTTTTATAGAATTGTCGCTGTTCTTCTAGTATCTCATTCATGTCAGTTATAGTGTTCCCATCATCTTTAGTTATTTTGGAATAAGTTTTTCATTATTATAGTTTCTTTTTTCTAAATATGCGAAATACTTAGTATTCTTTCCCCCCTCTGCATGCCACTTGGCCTTTGCCCTTGTAAGTATGCCTCTAACATGGTCTTCTCTCATTACCTGTAGTCCCTGTTCTAATTTATGAAATAGAATAAGGTATTTTTCCTCTTTGGTCTCATCAAATTTTATTTGGGCTTCTGCTTCCATTTTTTTTGTTTTTTCAAAGTTAATTTTTTTCTTTCTAGAACAATATGGTATAGATTTTCCTCAAATTTCCATTTTTTATCATTTCCCATAGCATTTGCGCATCAATATTATAGCTATTTTCTCCTGTGGAGTATTTTACAACTGTTGATGCAATAGTTTCTTTAACTAATTCTATATATTCTAGATCATTAAGTAAGGAATTGTTAAATTTCCAAGTACCTTTTCCTTTTTTTTGGTCATTAAATGATATTCCTATATTAACTGGGGCATGGTCTGACCTATATTTGGAACCAATGTCTGCTGTTTGGATGTGAGGTACTAATTAATTAAGTCCTCTCAAATTAGAAAGTAGTCGAGTCTGCTACATTTTCCTTTTGGTCCATACCATGTATCTTTTTTTTCTGAATTTTTTTGTCTCCATACATATGTCTACTATTTAAAGTCTAATTCACCCATTATTTCTTTTATTTGTTGTAAGTTTTTTGGGTTATTTTCTCTACTATATTTATAGGTGTCAAGATTGTAAAAGGACTATGCCTACTGGTGAATACCACAGGCTTTGGTAGTTTTATATACCTTTTTCATGAAAATTTTATCCTATTTTACGTTATATAAAACTACCAAAGCCTGTGGTGAATACTATACCTATACGGTAGCCTATACTTCCGGTTTTGATGTAAGACGCAAAAAAATTGGCGGCGAGAGAAAAATGAATATTAAAGAATAATAACACTATGACACTACGTTAGGTTTGGTAAAATAGTAGTACCTTCAAACTATTAGCATATTATCTGAAAAGAGTGCCTAAAAGTATGTAAATTTTGATTTAATAGACTTAAAGGTGTTTGCACGGAATTAGGCAACATGTCCTCTAACCGATCCAGGCGTTCATCAACCAAACACGATTCAAAGGAAGACGAACTCAAAAAGTCAATTACTGACACCCTATTGAAAGATGATTGTTTGCTCAAAAAGTTAGTTGAGAGTTTGGCCGACAAAATCGTCGAACAAATCCTCTCGGACGACAAAACTAAATCTTCCTTAGTTCAGGCCATAGTGAAAAATGATGAATTCTCAAAAGCTGTAGATGAGTCAACTGTTAACCCAGTAATAAAACGTATTGAGGAATTGGAAAAGGAACTTATGAATCTCAGAATAGAAAATCTAGAGCTAAAAGATAGTGTGAACAATCTTGAGCAATACAGTCGTAGAAACTGTCTGCTCATTCGTGGTGTCCCGGAACATGATAATGAACACACAAATCAAATTGCTTTGGATTTATTCCGTAAGGCCCTAAATGTTCCAATAGAGAATAATGAAATTGGAAGGACACATCGACTAGGTGACAATAATAGACCAAGAGCTATTATTGTAAGATTTGTTACCCATGAGATGTTTATGGCAAAAAGGTCTCTTAAAAACTGCAAACTATATGGCGATAACACTAAACTTGCTATAACTGAGAGCCTTACTCAAAGCAATATGAAGCTACTAAAAGGCACTAATGCACATCCAAGTGTTAAAAACTCATGGACTCTTGATGGGAAAGTAATCGCCTTATTCCACAATGGCAAAAAAACACAAGTGAAATCAATGAATGACCTGGAATATGTGGATGATGAAGCATGAATGCATTCAGGCCAGGCTATTTATAAATAAAAACATCATTCAACATCATTTTCTGTGCATGACCTACATGTAACACATCACAATTCATATCTGTTTGTGCTACTAGTATTCTCTGGATCAATGTGAACCTCCTATCTACAGTCATGTTTTATGTAAATAAAACATTCTTTCATCATACCTGACCTACCATCATCCTTCATATCTGTGATTGTTCTATTCATTGAACCGGAGGGAACTTCCATGCTACATTGATGGTTCACGTAAACACATCCTTCTACATATCTGTGATTCTCGATGGAACAGTGAACTTCAATCATCTTCCAACTGTGTCTTTTTCATCTACTCTGCATGAAATATCAATGATTACTTCTGCTTAAAAAATCTATGTTTGCCTTTTGTTCTACATCCTGTTCAGTTTGTTTGTGTTGTGTATCTTGTACATACAAAAATGTACATGCTGTGACTATCTGAAGCTCCTGATTCACATAAGTATACAAGTCCTCATAAATAGTATAGACTATAGACTCCATGAATGATAGTATATATGTGTAAATAGTATATACGTGTAAATTTCTTGAAAGTGCAAAGCAACTCAACTCATAATGATAATAAAATGACCAATCATTCATTGATTTAAATTGTAGTCAACTAACTCATATTATGAATTATTATTTGATTTCAAAACAAATTATAAAGGACACAGCCATATGAGAACTATTATTTCACAATACAGATTTCCTGAAAGCTTATGGATTTATAATAACTCATTCTGAGAATTTACAGCAAATTAATTATAGATATTACAACACAACAAAATGTCTTGTTCAGTTGATGTCTGTTTATTTATGTTCATTTTATTTTTTTATGTTCTACCATTTTTTGTCTATTGTTTTTGTTTAATGTTCTCTGTGTATATATCCTTTATATCATATAATATCACTATCTATATTCTGATCTATTCATAGAAAATGCACGACTGCTTAGTAACTTTAAAAATTACCAGTACAATAAATGACGAATAATTATACACCGTTATTGACAATAATTACTGAATAAGTTAGAATAACTACAAATGAGTCAAATTAGCTCCTTTTTTTTTCTCTCTCTCTCCAGAAAGCGAATTATATTGGAGTTAACTTAATGACACAACATTAAGCCTTATAAAAAGAATTCAACCATTAGGAATTGAAGATAACTCAGTCTCAGATTTCTACATCAACTTAACAAAAGATCATAACATTACGTAATGTCTTGTACAGCTAATATTGTCTGATGTTATGTATACATCTCATATATTTCATTATATGTTGCATGCTATATATGTATACCCTTAATATTTGTCTGATCTGTGCATGTAATACTTGTAACATATGTATGTCTATCTTCCCCTTCATTACTTCATATGCATGTCTATCTTCGTCTATCTTCCCCTTCATTACTTCATATGCATTCTATCTTCCCTTTCATATATACCTGTACGCCTAAGTAAAATGGGAAAACATAACTATGTTTAGCGACAAATACCCACCTCAATATTGACTGATTACGTACCGATAAGCATTTATTTTTTCAATACTTAACAAACCCTTGAAAAAAAAACACCAGAGCTAAAAATTAATGATAAACTGGTCCAAAGGGTTAAAAACACTAAATTCCTAGGAATTAATATTGAAGAAACTTTGTCATGGGATTTACATGTGGATACAATTATCAATAAATTATCTAGAAACCTAGGAGTCATGCGTAAGGTTAGTGAGTTTGTACCAAAGGATACGATGAAATCACTTTATTCGATACTTATTATCCAATATCTCACCTATTGTAATGCTATTTGGAGTGCAACAACAGTGAAAAATCTTCAAAAACTTGAAAAAATACAAAACAAAGCAATTGCAACACTGTCATATGGAAATAATAAAAATACCCAGGAAATATGCAAGAAACACAATTTATTGCTGCTTGAAGACATTGGAAATATGCAACTGCTTAAAATTTTACATGATTTCCACCACAAGAAACTCCCTAAATCACTGACTTCCCTATTTACAAGCCTACACGATATCCATAATTACAATACACGGTCCAAAGCTAATTCAAATCTATTCTGTGTATTTAAAAGAACGAAAAAAGCAAAAAATGCCATATCAACCAGAGCCAGATGCCTGTGGAATGAACTACCAACTGACTGCAAACTCAGAATAGAAATTGATAGCAATTACTCAAAATATCTGAAAGAATATTTCATTAACAAGCAACATAAACCAACCTCCCCCACTGAATAGTACTCCTCCCTGGTTACCGACATGTACTCCAATAGTAGTAAAAAACAGAGTTCTGTCACCACAGGGCTATTCAGATTAGGACAAGCTCCTTATTGTTTCATACTCTTAATGTATAATTCCTCCTACTCTGATTAGCCCTACATGGTGAGGGGAAAGAACAGTCTGAATATTTCATCTGCATGTATTATATATCTAACGTGTCATCCCATACTGAAATCCGTACATTAACCAATGGATAACTCAGAATGAACCAAATCTAATCTATCGAAACATGTCTCAACCTCTGCATCTATATATAGTAATTACATGTATAAGTAAATAAATTATAATATAATATTTAGATGTCCTGGATCGACTCATGTGGGTTGTGATATGATGCATCTACATCAGGTCGCAGCATGAGAAGGAACTTGGTATTTACATGACCAATTATATCATTGCAACATGAAAATATACTGTGAACTGTGACATGCCCACACCCCCTCTCCTCCCCCTGCCCACACCCCTTCCATACCCATCCCCAAAATCTTCATATTTGTCGCACACCATTGCACCACCTGTAAATATACACAGCAACTTTAATATCAATATAATATTAATCTCATATATTTGTATAAGGGTCCTGCCCTCATAAGCCCAGCTTTTGTGGGGTCCTGTTGTATATAACATGTTATTATTCTATAATATCAAATAAAAACTTATTGAATCACAGTCCTAGGAATCACTGTCCATGTAATATTAAATTTGATTAAAATATAACAAATAGATCTAGATATATTACCTCTACTATACAGATATAAGTACAGTTAGGCAACTTCAGATTTTGTTATTATGTAAACCATCACCTCATTGGCTGCAGTCCACCCCCTGTGCTCTATCACTAAAACGAACAATTCGATTTTTCGTTCGAAAAAAATGCATTTATCTCCCCACATTTGACATGTGACAATTAAGTTAATTGTTCTTAATGTGCTCGTCGGGTCATATCAACTGTACCTTGTCTGAGTTGTACATAAATCGTAATTTTCCATCCAATATTCACATTGAATAACTGTCGGCTAAATTATCAAGTGACGTAATTCTGCAAAATTGTTTAAAACGGGAAGTTATCAATCCAGTTCCCTATTACACATTACTTTTGCAGCCAAACCCAGCACGAGTTATCTCCCATTGCCACTCTTGAGATGCGGGGTTAACCGGGAGCTTGGAATATAAAATTTGCTTTCACATCTCAAGGTATCAACCACCCCCAGGGCCCTACTTGAAAATATATAGATATATTAGTTTGAGATGGTCATTTCTACATTTCTCTAGTAGTAATGAGAATGAGTTAAAATGTGTACTTAGTAGTGTACAGCAGAGCCAGTTTTAACACACCCGACGTCTGTTTACTCACATCCGTAATCCCTTTTATTCGGATTATCACCGGTTGGCTATACGCGAACGAACTATTTACAGATTGGGTGGTTTTCTCAGAAATGATTAGGAATCCCCGACAGTTAGACTTGAATGAATATTCGAGGAACTAACAGACATTTTTCTGGTAATTGGGTAAAGATAGAAACAATCTGAATACACCAGCGTTTCAAGAAAAAAATACGGAATATGATGATATAAACTCAGAAAGCGGGAATGTTTGTGTGGCATAAAAATTTGTACTCTTGTAATTTCGTTCAAATCATCTACCAATGAAAATGCAGAACACAAAATTTTTACTTGCCAAACTGGTCTTAATATTAATATAATAACTAACTATAATATATTGATTTAATATTATTAAATAATATTTTATTCAACTAACAGTGATTCCTAGGGACTGTGATTGAATTGAATTGATACTGTACAGTACTGTAGTGTATCCAGTAATCAGGTAATGACTAGACCCAGTTGAGTCAAATACATGATATACATATGTATTGGACTCAGATTAGCCACTATTTGACCCTGTCTAAGCTCATACCTTTTTCTATTTACAGGCAATAAAGGACTCCTGGTGCCAGATTCTGATTGGTTCTCTTCTTATGGTGACAATAAAGACAAGATTCCACCAAAAGTTCCGAAATCCGTACCTTGTTGTGCTAAATAAAAGACATTTATCATTTGTCAATTTTGCGTAAACACAATTTATTTCCTGGTTACGTTCGTTTGACTTTCTGTTCCAGCATGTCAAATTGTTGTCATGCGCAGTGCCATCGTTCAAATTGCACCGGATATCGGAGATACTATATACCGAGACCAACCAATAACAAACAATAACTACCGAGAACAAGTCTAAATTTGATAATTAAGTCATAATAATGTTTAATTATAGTGAATGTATCAGTCTTAAGTGGATATTATACCATGTTTGACATTTAAAATGACATATATTATGGGTATACCGATAACTTGAAACATCAATTGAATTCTTTATTCTCATCACAATGCATACACAAATATAATATAATGCATACATAAATAAAAATGTTTAATGATTTGCCCGGAAACCTGAATTATTATGAATAGCCAGGTTTATTAGATATATTTAGAATATATATATTATATAATATAGATTATATCATATTTGTTATATATGGTATATATATTATATATATATTATATATATCATATATATATTATATTATAATATATATAATATAATATACATGTTATATAATATATATTATATAATATATATTATATATATATATTGTATATATATATATAACTAGCAGGTGGACCCGACTTCGTCCGGGCTGTTTCCCCTCTGCTTTTCAGCGAATTGTGCGATTTGACCTTGAATTGTCAATTTTGAAGGTCAGGTGGGGTCACGATTTGACCCGTCCAAAACACTGCCCGGACAAAAGTACCCGACAAAAGTACTCGTCTGATTTTACCCGATTTTACCTTGAATTGACCCTTTTGAAGGTCAAGGTTAGGTCGGGATTACGTTTGACCCGTCCAAAACAATCCCCGGAAATAAATACCCTTAGGTATCAAATTTCGTCAAAATCTGTCGGGCAGTTTTCCAGGCCACAGCTAACACACACACATACAGGCAGAAGTCCCAACCCAAAATATATAGTTGATATATATATATATAATATATATATATATATATATAATATATATATATATAATATGTATAATATAATATATATATATAATATATATATATATGTCATATGTAAAAACATATATAACATATTTAACATATATAATATAATATATATTATATAATATATATATATATTATATATAAATCTAATAAACCTGGCTATTCATTATAATTCAGGTATCCTGATAAATCATTAAATATGTTTATTTATATATGCATTATATTATATTTGTGTATAAATGGGTGATGAGAATAAAGAATTTAAATGATGTTTCAAGTTATCGGATACCCATAATATGTCATTTTAAATGTCAAATATGATATAATATCCACTCAAGACTGATACATTCACTATAATAAGCCATGTAGACATTCCGCAGCGAATTTGAGGTCAGAGGTCAAGTGAGATAATATCCGCTGAACTTGTGCGTCGTCAGTGTAAATAATCGGCTGTCAAAACGATTTAGCTGTCACTATTTTACGCAATATCGTGACTTTTTAGCCTTAGATACAAAAATGAATAAAAGATGTGTCCTGCGGTTGCATCTTGTCGGCTTCTAGTCATGCAGTAAAAGCGAAAATTGCGTTTTTATTGGGTAAATCTCGGCAAAAATCGAATGATTTCTACGATGCCACCGGGCCCGATGGTTGACAGTCAAAATTCAATGGCTGTCGCATTCTCTATCTTTTTGCAAAGAAGCTTGGAACTTGATATATAACTGCCCAAAGTAATTAACAATTATTTGGCTGGGCAAACTGATTATTAATAATCATGGCTGATAAAGAATTCTTTAAAACATGGCGAATTGATATCTTAAAAGATTATCTCAGAAAAAGGAGACTTAACAAAGTGGAACTGGTGAATCTGTGCAATGTAACGAATGTAGCTTGCTCGTTAGGTCTGCCAGAGGTAGTGGACATAGATCCTGATGAGAAAAAAACCTCAGAAAATAATGACATTCTTGCTTACAATTCATGAAAAAAGATTGCCAGACCCTTTATCAGATCTGACCACAGGATGGAAAGGCGAGTCGGAGGGAATTACCAAATCGCCACCCACAATGATTCACGTGACAATGTACCATGATATTGTTAATTTCTTGAACTCAAAAGCGGGAATAAACCAAGAACACCAGCAAGAGTTGAAAATCTTGCTCACCATCTATGAAATGTAGAGAACACACTCTGCTGGAACTAACAGGCCTCCAAATATCACCTTTGTACGGTTAGACTTTCTATTGACTTTGTGAAGTTTGTCAACCTCAACCTGCTACTTGGATCTTTTCTTTTAGTGGGGAATACAAGCAACAAAAAACATCTACTTGGTACTCCATCGCCCTCAACGTGCTGAGGATTATGTGGAGGTGACATACATGTACATGTATATTTGTCGAAACCATTCTTGCATTTATGAATTTCACAGATTTTCTCCTTCCATTTATCCAAATGGTATGCGCCACACCCTTTAATTGCACATATTCTCATAGTGATACTAGTACTGCCATGAAAAGAGAAAGAAGAGGTATGAAGAAGAAGAAGAATAGAGTTTATTACCATAAAGAACCCTGAAGGGTAACATGTAGTGCGTAATCAAATTACACACAGATGAATGCAAATTCAAAAATAACATGCATAATATTAATATATGATATTATAAGAAATGATAAGGCAGTTTTTAGGACGGATATCAGAATGGATACAAAGCAGTTGTCTTGAGAGGGCAAATGTCTGCTTACAATGTACTTATGAATACTTGCTTGTGATGAGACGAGGGAAGCTTTAATAGAGCTGATATAATTATGATCAGAGATATTTAAATGAATCTGAAATTGATCAATTATAATATTTGTTTGGAGTTACAGTGAATTAATATGACAGATGCATTCAGATAAGACATATGCCCAATCAGACAAGTGCTAAGCCAGCAGTATTAACCACATGTAAGGGCTGGGATAAAACAACAATTTAAATATCTGCATAACTATGCATAACTGCCATAAGAACAGAGAAACCGAGATTGGTAGTGGAATATAACAAGAGTGAAGAAATTCTGGGGCAACTGCCAAACAGGTGATTTGATAGAAGTACAATGAATATATCTGGCATTAACTGGAAAAGAGGCAAAAGCAAATAGAAGACCAATGAAGAAACTCACAAGTAACTGAAAATGAAAGTGTCAATGACACTGTAGCTCAACTTAGGTAGGGGAATAATTTAATGGTCGACAGTAAATGGAGGAATAGGAAAAGTGCTAATTGAAATGTCTAAGTAAGACTAGATGTACATGTCAATATCAACATTCATAACAGGTTTCATATTGATCGGATCAGGGATGTGGTGATTATGGTGTGCCAAAGGATTTATTGATGCAAAGAGTAAATTCTAAAATGGCCACCGGCAGCCATGTTTTTTTCCGAATTACCCCAAAATGACTTGTTCCCATCTACAGCCTTTACAAATCTGATGAAAGTGTCAATGACACTGTAGCTCAACTTAGGTAGGGGAATAATTTAATGGTTGACAGTAAATGGAGGAATAGGAAAGGTGCTAATTGAAATGTCTAACATGCGCCAAAGGATTTAGTGATGCAAAGAGTAAAATACAAGATGGCTGCTGGTGGCCATTTTTTTTGGCCAATTGACCCCAAAAGAACTCGTTCCCATCTACGTATAATTGTTAACATCCATGACAAATTTTATGAAGATCTGACCAAAGCTACGACATACAAATTTCATGATGATCAGACGAACAGTACGACCTGTAGACCGCGCCAATGGATTGAATTTTGAAATCCAAGATGGCCGCTGGCAGCCATGTTTTTTGGCCGAATGACCCCACAATGATTCGTTCCCATCTACATGTCAATGTCAACATTCATGACAAATTTAATAAATATCAGACCAAAGGTATGACCTGTAGCCCACGCCAAAGGATTTAGTCATGCAAAAAGTTAAATGCTGGTGGCAATGTTTTTTGACCGAATGACCCCAAAACGACTCGTTCCCATCTACATGTCATTGTTATAATTAATGACAAATTTCATGACCATTTGACCAAAGCTACGACCTGTAGCCCGCACCAAAGGATTTAGTCATGCAAAGAGTAAAATCCAAGATGGCTGCTGGTGGCCATGTTTTTTGACCAAATGATCCCAAAACGACTCGATCCCATCTACATGTCATTGTTATCATTCATGACAAATTTCATGATGATCAGACGAACAGTACGACCTGTAGCCCGCGCCAATGGATTGAATTTTGAAATCCAAGATGGCCGCCAGCAGCCATGTTTTTTGGCCGAATGACCCGACAATGATTCGTTCCCATCTACATGTCAACATTCATGACAAATTTCATAAAGATTAGACCAAAGGTACAACCTGTAGCCCGCGCCAAAGGATTTAGTCATGCAAAGAGTAAAATCCAAGATGGCTGCTGGCGGCCATGTTTTTTGGCCGAACGACACCAAAATCACTTGTTGCCATCTCAATGTCATTATTAACATCAATGACAAATTTCATGATGATCAGGCGAACAGTACGATCTGTAGCCCCTGCCAATGGATTGAATCTTGAAATCCAAGATGGCTGCCAGGGGCCATGTTTTTAGGCCGAATGACCCCAAAATGACTCGTTCCCATCTACATGTCAATGTCAACATTCATGACAAATTTCATAAAGATCAGACCAAAGGTACGACCTGTAGCCCGGGCCAAAGGATTTAGTCATGCAAAGAGTAAAATCTAAGATGGCTGCTGGCGGCCATGTTTTTCGGCCGAACGACCCCAAAATCACTCGTTCCCATCTACATGTCATTGTTAACATCCATGACAAATTTCATGATGTTCCGATCGAAGCTACGACCTGTAGCCCGCGCCAAAGGATTTAGTCATGCAAAGAGTAAAATCCAAGATGGCTGCTGGTGGCCATGTTTATTGGCCGAACAACCCCAAAACGACTCGTTCCCATCTACATGTCAATATTAACATCCATGACAAATTTCATGATGATCAGACGAACAGTACGACCTGTAGCCCGCGCCAATGGATTGAATCTTGAAATCCAAGATGGCTGCCAGCGGCCATGTTTTTTGGCAGAATGACCCCAAAATGACTCGTTCCCATCTACATGTCAATGTCAACATTCATGACAAATTTCATAAAGATCAGACCAAAGGTACGACCTGTAGCCCGGGCCAAAGGATTTAGTCATGCAAAGAGTAAAATCCAAGATGGCTGCTGGCGGCCATGTTTTTCGGCCGAACGACCCCAAAATCACTCGTTCCCATCTACATGTCAATATTAACATCCATGACAAATTTCATGATGATCAGACGAACAGTACGACCTGTAGCCCGCGCCAATGGATTGAATTTTGAAATCTAAGATGGCCACCAGCGGCCATGTTTTTTGGCCGAATGACCCCACATTGATTCGTTCCCATCTACATGTCAATGTCAACATTCATGACAAATTTCATAAAGATTAGACCAAAGGTACAACCTGTAGCCCGCGCCAAAGGATTTAGTCATGCAAAGAGTAAAATCCAAGATGGCTGCTGGTGGCCATGTTTTTTGGCCGAACAACTCCAAAATCACTCGTTCCCATCTACATGACAGTGTTAACATCCATGACAAATTTCATAAACTTCCGACCAAAACAACGACCTGTAGCCCGCGCCAAAGGATTTAGTCATGCAAAGAGTAAAATCCAAGATGGCTGCTGGCAGCCATGTTTTTTGGCCGAACGACCCCAAAACGACTCGTTCCCATCTACATGTCAATATTAACATCCATGACAAATTTCATGATGATCAGACGAACAGTACGACCTGTAGCCCGCGCCAATGGATTGAATCTTGAAATCCAAGATGGCTGCCAGCGGCCATGTTTTTTGGCAGAATGACCCCAAAATGACTCGTTCCCATCTACATGTCAATGTCAACATTCATGACAAATTTCATAAAGATCAGACCAAAGGTACGACCTGTAGCCCGGGCCAAAGGATTTAGTCATGCAAAGAGTAAAATCCAAGATGGCTGCTGGCGGCCATGTTTTTCGGCCGAACGACCCCAAAATCACTCGTTCCCATCTACATGTCAATATTAACATCCATGACAAATTTCATGATGATCAGACGAACAGTACGACCTGTAGCCCGCGCCAATGGATTGAATTTTGAAATCTAAGATGGCCACCAGCGGCCATGTTTTTTGGCCGAATGACCCCACATTGATTCGTTCCCATCTACATGTCAATGTCAACATTCATGACAAATTTCATAAAGATTAGACCAAAGGTACAACCTGTAGCCCGCGCCAAAGGATTTAGTCATGCAAAGAGTAAAATCCAAGATGGCTGCTGGTGGCCATGTTTTTTGGCCGAACAACTCCAAAATCACTCGTTCCCATCTACATGACAGTGTTAACATCCATGACAAATTTCATAAACTTCCGACCAAAACAACGACCTGTAGCCCGCGCCAAAGGATTTAGTCATGCAAAGAGTAAAATCCAAGATGGCTGCTGGCAGCCATGTTTTTTGGCCGAACGACCCCAAATCACTCGTTCCCATCTACATGTCATTATTAACATCAATGACAAATTTCATGATGATCAGATGAACAGTACGACCTGTAGGCCGCGCCAATGGATTGAATCTTGAAATCCAAGATGGCTGCCAGCGGCCATGTTTTTTGGCCGAATGACCCAAAAATGACTCGTTCCCATCTACATGTCAATGTCAACATTCATGACAAATTTCATGAAGATCAGACCAAAGGTACAACCTGTAGCCCGCGCCAAGGGAAATTGTTGACGGACACACGGACACACGCACACACGGACACACGGACGACGGGCGCCAAACAATGGCAATAGCTCAAACTTACAAGTAAGTTGAGCTAATAATGATCTGATCAAAGGTATGACCTGTAGCCTGTGCCAATGGATTTAGTCATGCAAAGAGTAAAATCCAAGATGGCTGCTGGCGGCCATGTTTTTCGGCTGAACGACCCCAAAATGACTCATTTCCCATCTACATGTCATTGTTAACATACATGACAAATTTCATGAAGTTCCGACCAAAGCTACGACCTGTAGCCCGCACCAAAGGATTTATTCATGCAAAGAGTAAAATCAAATATGGCTGCTGGCGGACATGTTTTTTTAGCCAAACGACCCCAAAATGACTCGTTCCCATCTACATGTTAATATTAACATCCATGATAAATATCATGATGATCAGACAAACAGTACGACCTGTAGCATGTGCCAATGGATTGAATTTTTAAATCCAAGATGGCTGCCAGCGGCCATGTTTTTTGGCCGTATGACCCCAAAATGACTCGTTCCCATATACATGTCAATATCAATATTCATGACAAATTTCATAAAGGTCAGACCAAAGGTACGACCTGTAACCCGCGCCAAAGGATTTAGTCATTGAAAGAGTAAAATCCAAGATGGCTGCTGGCGGCCATGTTTTTTGGCCGAACGACCCCAAAATAACCCGTTCCCATCTACATGTCATTGTTAACATCCATGACAAATGTCATGAAGTTCTGACCAAAGCTACAACCTGTAGCCCGCGCCAAAGAATTTTGTCATGCAAAGAGTAAAATCCAAGATGGCTGCTGGCGGCCATGTTTTTTGGCTGAACGACCCCAAAATCACTCGTTCCCATCTACATGTCAATATTAACATCCATGACAAATTTCATGATGATCAGACGAACAGCACGACCTGTAGCCCGCGCCAATGGATTGAATTTTGAAATCCAAAATGGCCACCAGCGGCCATGTTTTTTGGCCGAATGACCCCAAAATGACTCGTTCCCATCTACATGTCAATGTCAACATTCATGACAAAATTCATAAAGATCAGACCATAGGTACGACCTGTAGCCCGCGCCAAAGGATTTAGTCATGCAAAGAGTAAAATCCATGATGGCTGCTGGCGGCCATGTTTTTTGGCCGAACAACCCCAAAATCACTCGTTCCCATCTACATGTCATTGTTAACATCCATGACAAATTTAATGAAGTTCTGATCAAAACTACGACCTGTAGCCTGCGCCAAAGGATTTAGTCATGCAAAGAGTAAAATCCAAGATGGCTGCCAGCGGCCATGTTTTTTGGCCGTATGACCCCAAAATGACTCGTTCCCATATACATGTCAATATCAATATTCATGACAAATTTCATAAAGGTCAGACCAAAGGTACGACCTGTAACCCGCGCCAAAGGATTTAGTCATGCAAAGAGTAAAATCCAAGATGGTTGCTGGCGGCCATGTTTTTTGGCCGAACGACCCCAAAATCACTCGTTCCCATCTACATGTCATTGTTAACATCCATGACAAATTTCATGAAGTTCTGACCAAAGCTACAACCTGTAGCCCGCGCCAAAGAATTTAGTCATGCAAAGAGTAAAATCCAAGATGGCTGCTGGCGGCCATGTTTTTTGGCTGAACGACCCCAAAATCACTCGTTCCAATCTACATTTCAATATTAACATCCATGACAAATTTCATAATGATCAGACGAACAGTACGACCTGTAGCCCGCGCCAATGGATTGAATTTTGAAATCCAAAATGGCCACCAGCGGCCATGTTTTTTGGCCGAATGACCCCATTATGACTCGTTCCCAACTACATGCCAATGTCAACATTCATGACAAATTTCATAAAGATCAGACCAAAGGTACAACCTGTAGCCCGCGCCAAAGGATTTAGTCATGCAAAGAGTAAAATCCAAGATGGCTGCTGGCGGCCATGTTTTTTGGCCGAACAACCCCAAAATGACTCGTTCCCTTCTACATGTCATTGTTAACATCCATGACAAATTTCATGAAGTTCCGATTAAAACTACGACCTGTAGCCTGCGCCAAATGATTTAGTCATGCAAAGAGTAAAATCCAAGATGGCTGCTGACGGCCATGTTTTTTGGCCGAACGACCCCAAAATGACTCGTTCCCATCTACATGTCAATATTAACATCCATGACAAATTTCATTATGATCAAACGAACAGTACGACCTGTAGCCCGCGCCAATGGATTGAATTTTGAAATCCAAGATGGCCACCAGCGGCCATGTTTTTTGGCCGAATGACCCCAAAATGACTCGTTCCCATCTACATGTCAATGTCAACATTCATGCAAAATTTCATAAAGATCAGACCAAAGGTACGACCTGTAGCCCGCGCCAAAGGAAATTGTTGACGGACACACGGACACACGGCCACACGGACGACGGACGCCAAGCCATGGCAATAGCTCAAACTTACAAAAGTAAGTTGAGCTAAAAATGCATAAAATTGAATAAAAAAGTTGAACTGAAATTCAAAAGAATGAATAATTCTGTCCTGCTCCTGAAAAGTGAAGCAACCTTGGGAGCATATATACATTGCATAAGGATCGATGAAGTATAAAATTTATTATTAAAAATTATTTTATATGGTATCATCCATATGCATGAAATTTGTTGGTGTCAATTTATCAAGCTTTATATGATTTATATTTTAAAAGTAAAATAATGGCTAAAATTAGCCAAGTGTCAAAATTTCAAATGGATCATGAGAAAACACTGATATTTTCATGGTATATTCAAATGAGAGGCAATATGAAGGGTTACCTCACCTTTTAATGCACAATGAGCTCAAGATTCCCTTCCCTATAGTGCTCCAACAACTTGAGCATGTATTAAATCATGTCATGAATCTCTACGCTGGATGACGCCCGCCCTGGCAATACGTCTACGGGCGTCAGCCAGAGTAGAGATTCATGGCATGATCTACAGCATGTATATACATTGCCTAATCTCCGGAATATTTGATATGGGTTTATACTATTCAATAAGAAAAATAGATCCACTTTCTGGCATGCCCATGCATTTATACATATGTTCACTGTGTTAGTTGGATTCTCGGTAGGCAGAACTTCCTTCTCGGGGAGCTGGCCATATATGTACCACAGCAGTGAAATTGAAAATTATGGCAGAAATCCCACCCGCAATCCAAATTAAATTGAAAGTTTGGGTAGATAAATCACCCCCATTTTCAATTTAGGAAAAACTTCCCCTGTATGCACCCAAATCCTTGATTAGACCTCTGCAATTTTAAATTTTAATTCTATGTTATGTTCCATCAAGATGGCTATAACAAATTCAGCTATTTTAATGGTCATTGGACGTGAGAAGCATATATCAATGTTTTTTGTTTGACCCAATGCATATATATTATTATTATGAAGATAAATATGAGCAAATGGAGTATAAGAATACTTAAAATAGTAATTAGAATAATAGTTGCTAGTAAAAAATATTGTGAAAAGGGATTAATAGAATACACTGAGTTGTTAGCTGTGAAAAGTCTCCGAATTAGCACATGTCCACATTCATATGAGGATCGGAAACGAGTACGAGGAAGTGTCAGGTTGCTAATGGTAGGCTAGAGTATGAACTAAAGCATTATTTTAATTAATGCTTAAATTTCCAGTTGATGGGGGGGGGGGGGGGGGGGGGGGGGCTGATGTGACTGATTTCCTCTAGCATCCTTAACACTAAATTTTGTTAAATAAATAAATAATAAGGAAGCTGGCTGTCCTGGCTTCATGAATTTCAAACAAACTTTGAAACTACTTTTAATCACACGTTTGCTTCTTCCAAGATTATGGCACATATTGTACCTTATTTTAACACTAACAGCTAAATAATAGTGCAATTCACCAAAGTGATCACCTATCATTATTAATTTCAGGATGATCTCAGGTTTATATCCGTTGTCAGTGTTGACAATCGCTTGAATCACTGACGAAGCCAAAATCACCAGATCACGGCAAACGAAGCAAAAAAAAAGAGGTTATTTTCTACAATTTAAATATTAAAAGATTCATATAAACTGGCTGAGTCATGACAAATAGTTTATGTTTATATAACATTGCTTCTTTCTTTAATTTGAAGCTAACCTCGTTAAAACGCAGGGTAATGATCGTTAATCGTATTCGTTTTCATTTCATTTCAGTTTTGAACATGCGGTAGTTACAGTTTGTTTATCTCACTTGACCCCTGACCTGAAAATTTCCGCGCATGCGTACTTGAAACATCTACTTGGCTTATTAAACATTATTATGACTTAATTATCACATTTAGACTTGTTCTCGGTAGTTAGCGTTTGTTATTGGTTGGTCTCGGTATATAGTATCTCCGATATCCGGTGCAATTTGAACGATGGCACTGCGCATGACAACAATTTGACATGCTGGAACAGAAAGTCAAACGAACGTAACCAGGAAATAAATTGTGTTTGCGCAAAATTGACAAATGACAAATGTCTTTTATTTAGCACAACAAGGTGTGGATTTCGGAACTTTTGGTGGAATCTTGTCTTTATTGTCACCATAAGAAGAGAACCAAGCAGAATCTGGCGCCAGGAGTCCTTTATCGCCTGTAAATAGAAACGGTATGAGCCTCAGATAGAAAATGTACACACCCAAGCCGAAACTCAAAAGAGTGTAAATCTTTCGAGTTTCCCCGGAACTAGGTTACTTAGGTAATGGCAGTATGTATACACACAGTCCTAGGAATCACTGTCCATGTAATGTTAAATTTGATTAAAATATAACAAATAGATCTACTAGTAGATACATTACCTCCACTATACAGATAACATTAATATAATAACTAACTATAATATATTGATTTAATATTATTAAATAATATTTTATTCAACTAACAGTGATTCCTAGGGACTGTGGTAATAGTATACATGTGGTAGCATGTTCAGATCGTTTCGTTTTTCCGCGTTTTGCATCTGTCGAAACGGAAAAACTCCATTTGCATTTTCACTAAAACACGCAACATTGCGAGATAAAATGACTTTGATTTACACGGTAAGAAGAAGAATAAAACTACATATATATCGATAAAGTTTTGGAACATGTATCAATAACACTTGATAGCAGCTAATTTCGACTTGACATTTTGTTATTCAGGAAAATTTTATTTTTCATGTACCAATTTTTCCTATTTTCGACGTTCGTCTAAAATTTAAACTACATCAAACTGCTTCACTGTAAATGATTTTGGGCTAATTATTTAATGTAACAGATTAAAATAGGCACTTGCTTTATATGTATGCCAATTTTGTTTTCATTTTCCGGATTTTTAAGGTATTTTTTCTTAGGTTTAACTTGCCTAACTTTGTCAATTAAAAAAACAATGAACGAATCGCCTCTCATCATTCATCATCTGTATCAATGCAAAGCACAGTTCAATAATACATTTTGCAAAGGAGTTTTCTATGAACGGCATACTTTTATACTACATTTCAAGCTCAACTGAACAAAATAAAGTTTAAGCTATTGTCATCTGTTGTCATGGGTTGTTGTTCGTATGTACGTGCATCAATGATTGCTGTTGGCACACCCTATATGCCACAAATCTCTCATTTAATTGTCAACAAACTTCATATGGATTCTTCGGGTGATAATTTTCCCCGAATTGTATCTTGGATGTCACATTTGATTCATCAGCACACCCTGTACCATGTCCTGCCTTGGTCCTGTGACTCAGACTGTGAATGGGATGGGGGTCAAACTTTCTGTTTTGTGCTACCGTTGTCGTAGGTGACAAATCAACATCTCAAACATATCATTCTGCAACTATTTCCACTACTGCCTGTAAATGGATGCTCTTCATAATAGTACATGTATTTGTGTGAATTTAAGAAACTAATTTTAAATTATTCTGTTTACTTTTTCACTTATATTTAACTTTTTGTGTTGCCAATAAACAATGAAGAAAGTGACATTAATGATGATGTACATGTAGCTCAAATTTAAGCGATGCGAGTATAGTATATTGGTGGGTATTAAAAACCAATGTGAAGAAATTTTCCATCAACATCCTTTTTGTTTCTTTGATATAAATTAATCATCATAACCAAGATAAATAGGACAACCCAACCAGGGACAACCGCCCCAAACTGTCACAACAACCTGCCTCAGTTATTCTATGTTTTACTTGGTTATATGTAAATACGTGGATAAACATAATACATGTACATGTAAATAACTGTGATTATAGAGAACTGTGCTGTAAATGGCAACAAAGAATCATGAGATTAAAATAAGACTGATGAGGTGATGTCAGGTTGATGTGCTGATCAGATATTCACATGTTTATAAAATTGTGGGTTTCATGCAGGTTTGCAACTTCCAAGTCTCCCCTTCATTTAGGGACCATATACTTTTTTTTCTTGATACTGTACTAATCAGGGACATGGCTAGAGGAGGTGTCCACATTGTGAATTCCAATTGGCAATTGCAGCTCCCTTGAATCAGACTAAACACAAGTTTTCCGAAATTCCATTCCAAACCCCTCCCCAACTGATTATTATGGTTCTTATCTTGTGGTTAGTCAGATGGAGAAACAGAAGCATGTTTCTATATACCCGGTATGACAAATTTCATAGATCAGAACCTGAAAATTGGATAAATCCTAACCATCTGGTGGTCCGGCTCCAAACATATTCACAGAGCCTAGGAGAGAAATCAGGACATTCTGAATAGACCATTGATGCGGCCCGGTGTGAGAAAATTTTGAAATCTGATCAAGAAAATCCTAGAATCTGTAGATTGGCCTCAAGCCTTCCTACAGCGTTGGAAAATTTCAAACCTCATACCCCTGTTACTTTGGAAATTTTCCAACTGATGACCATTTCAGCCCACAATTTTAACCAAATGTAGGAAAATATTGTGTTCTTAAATTAACAGTTTTTGACTGACCACAAGGGACCAACCATGACACAAGCCCAAAGGTTGGAAAATTTACTACTACATGTACAATGTACAAAGTAGTACCGATACCTTTACTGGGAAAGTATTAACATGAGACAGGTTCATAATAAACTGTGCTTATTTTTATTTCAAATTGATGAAATAACAAATTAAATTCAACATATAAACATATATTGTATTAAAATGGCATGTGTGTACAGTACATTTATATAGCTTATCGCAACACACAGAAGATAAGACAGACCAACAAGTCACAAAAATGCAGTGTATATTATGCAAATGGCATTATTTTTTAAAACAATATCAATTTCAGAACATTGCTGCTCTCTGCAGATTTGTGTTAATTCTCCCTCAGAGTCCCTCCCCCCACATGTTTGTAAGTTTGTTAAGTGGTACCATACAATATAGTGTATCAGTCCTTCGATTTTGAGGTGCGCAATTGCGCTTGCGCGCCTTTGCGCGCGCGGATCTAAAAACCAGCGAGTTATTAAATGCGTACGCCGAAAATTTTAAATGCGCGCCTCGGAAATTGCAACCAGTGAACGAGATTTTAACAAACAACACACCAATGGTTAAACGCTGACAAGACTATTCACCATGTATCTTTCTCAGCAGGGATGACGTTGATTACGAACCTGGTAACAAAGATCAAAGCGGCGTCTTTCGCACTCAATGATTGGGGTGACACCTCATCACAACTGCTGCACGTGCGAGTTCCCGCAAAAAGCGTGTCAATTCATTGGCGGCCTCGTTTGATGTTTCGGCATGCGGGATTCGCCGATTCATTTGAATATTAGATTAGGGTTTATACTGTATCATCATTCATGTCGGATAGTGATGGTGACACTGCCTAAAAGGGCAAAAGTGTGCAATCTTAAAAGCGCTAATTCTAAAGATAATATGTGACAAATTAGTCCCCGACAAGCTGTCGCGTGTGCTCACTGGGATGTAATTCACAGGTGTGACATTATTACCTTTAATTCACCGAGATATTAGGCCCATAAAAATAGCTATTCAATTCGGAATGGATGCTATTCAATTACAATAATTGACTAGCTATATACTAATCAAAATTTTAAAAGTAGTTTGCTCCCTGGCAATCTGATTCCGGTAGCGATTCGGATTCCACTTCCGAGTTTGAAGCTTTAATCGAGTCTGATGAGCATGCGCTCTCAGAGGCGGAAGTCGACTAATTACCGTGATCAGATTCACCGGGATTGTTGATGTTATTATCATGTGGACTATTGTATAATATAAACATGTTTTTATTTCTGTTTCTGTTGCCACACTTGGAATTATATACGTGTGTATCACATATATACGTGTGTATACGTGTTTGTCTTTATTCAGTAATCATTTCATCGATGTTAATTTGAATTGTGCTCCCTCAAAAAAGGCACGCGCAAATCCCAAAAGCTCCGAGCGATATATCGCGCACCTACGTTTTCCAAATTCGAAGGACTGGTGTATACAGGCTCCAGATAACCCAGATAAAGTTTTGGGGCAGGTTCGTTCAACTTAGGATAATCAGGTTAGTTGGCAATGAACCATGCACCAGATGCACATGCAGTTTAGTTTTCAGGTGATACAGGCTTTGTGATTTCTGGATAACAATTGTTTAGTGGCAGTTTAATGTCTCTGTTTGCCCAATAATAGCTCGATGACAAGTATCAAACAATGTGTTGCCTTGAGCATGTCTTTGAATGGACTTAAAGATTTTGGCAGGAAAAAAAAATGGACGTCAATTTTTCGAAAATTCAGGAAAAAATCACGTCACATAATTTTCATTTTTACTCAATTTGGTTATGCTTTAGGATCAATATACTACCACTTTATATCAAAATTTCCCAGATTTTTGCTAAATTTTGAAAAAGGTGTGAAGATGCTACATGTGGTATAGACTATAGTGTATACAAGTGTATGCATAGTACTACTAGTTCTACTACTAGTGAATAGTGCTAGTAGTAGCAGTAGTAGTGCAGAGAGTAAAGTAAAGTACATGAGCGGTAACGGCTCGGTACCTGAGAAAATACGGTACCACTACCAGAGCTCCCGTCTCAAATGATTTTCATCTTTGTCCTCTCAGTCCTCATGCAGTGAAAGCGGAAGTAAAAATCAACAACAAATTGAGTGTATTTGAGCAAAAAGCTGTAGCCAGCTGCAGCCGACTGTAGCCGACTGTGACTTATTACGCCACCTAGTTTGGTGTTTCTAGCATTTGGTTTTTTTATATCGCATGGAGTACAGGGCGAACGTATTCTTGGAGATTGTTTGTACCTTACTCAATCGTACCGATATAATCACGTAGATGCCGAAATTGTAAAGTTAACGTCAGCGGTGTATAATACGTTTATGAAAATATGATAAATCCTATCGATAGAGTCAGGACAGGCTCAAATTGTAAACTTAAAGTCACCGGTGTAATAATATGTTGTTGAAAATATAAATAATCTGATAGCCTGAAAATATTGTATAACCTATTGGGAGCCCATAATAAATGGTAATAACCTATTGGGAGCCCCTGCATGTAGTGAACTGAATTGTGGGTATTTTATGGAGATTGTTTGTACCTTACTGAATCGTACCGATATAATCACGTAGATACCGAAGTTGTAAAGTTAACGCCACTGGTGTATAATATGTTTATGATAAATCGTATCGATAGAGTGAGGACAGGCTCAAATTGTAAACTTAAAGTCGAAAATATAAATAATCTGATAGCCTGAAAATAATATATAACCCATTGGGAGCCTCCTGGTATAGTGAGGTGAATTATGGGTAAGCCCCCTGGTGTTGTGAGGTGAATTATGGGTAATATTATGCCTGTTCTATTGTGATAACCGCCATCTTTTATCTTTGGAATTATCGGCGTGTTTTATGAAAATGTCACCAAGATTTCTCCACTCGATTCTTTTAAAATGCACCCTAATCGGTCAAATTATTTTGATAATTCTATCTAAATACATCTTAGCTACTATTCGGATCTGCTTTCCCGGTCGAAAAAGGTTTAGTTTGACCAAAACGGCTATTGACAAAAGTTTGTTTATAAAATAGCGTACTCGATAAACCCGTCGTACGGCGTAGATGGTTATCGAAAACAAATTCAATTTCTTCCATCTAAAACATAATTACGCGCTGGACTCTGTCATTTTAAGAATATATAAGTATTACACACAGACACACGAATTCTCAACTCAAAATTTTGAAAAATGACAGTTTTGTCAACATAAATCGATTTTATTTGCAAATCCCACCCATGTTATTAACTTATTGTTAAATTTTATCATCGAAAAAAATTCATTTCTTCCACCTAAAACATAATTATGTGCTGTATCCTATCATTTTAGGAATATATACGTATCCCACTCAGACACACCAAGTCTCAGCTTAAAATTTTGAAAAATAAGAGATTTATCAACATAAATCGATTTGTATGGCAGATCCCATGTTAAATAAATTTTAGGGGCCTTCAAATGTTTTCTGAGCTGTTCCATATTGGCACCAGAGTCCATATTTGACTGGTTCTACATGATAATTGTGCAACAGTACAGTCGCGTTACTTTATACGTCAACATTGGTCATTATCACTCGACAAATTTATTTCGGTCTATCGTATCAACCCCTATTTCCCCCGCGTAGCCTGACTAAGTGTCAACATTGGTCTTTATCGCTCCACTAATTTGTATCATTTCATCGGTATGAATTCCATATCCAATTTATATCCACATATAACCAACCCAATCTCTAATCCCAGTCCAATTTATTTATTTTTTTCATCGCTATAGTCACGTTACGAAATATTTTATTGCGTGATACTTGTACTTATATGTCTATGGTATTACTATAGTATACCGTATACGTATATCAATTGCTATTCCTTTCTATATAATTCTGGTGCCATCTATAGAGATAGAGATAATTTCCGACCCCCCCGGGCCCCCCCAATTTTATATCATTGCTGCTTTAGTACAGTCGCGATGCATTACATGGCAACATCGCTCCACTAATTTATGTCAGTTCATCGGTACGAACCCCTTTTTCTCCGAGTCCATATAACCAAACCAACATCTTATCCCGGCCTAAATTATTATTTTTATTTTCATCGGTATAGTTGTGTTACATACATATTTTTTATCATTTGATTCTAATTTGTATTGTACCACTATAGAAGTCCATAAATTACTATTCTGGCACTATATAGAGATGACTAAAATTCTGACACCCCCCCCCCCCCCTATTTTATAACCTTGTTGCAACAGTAGAGTTGATATGCATAATATGTCAACATTGGTCGTTATCGCTCTACAGATTTATATCGGTTCAACCCTTAGTTCCCTGTAATGCCCACCCCTCCCTCAATTTATTTTTTCTTTTGTATTATAGTCTCGTTACGTACACATTTTTCTTTTATAACCTTTGCTTCAACGCGCCGAGTTCTAGCTGCTGCAGAGAATACAAAACTGACAACATATTGAAATGTAAGCAGGCTTCAAACTAATATTATCCAATAAAAACTCTGGCTACATCAGAAATTTGTGTATAAGGTGTACTCGCATTTGTTGCGTTAAAAAAAAAAGGTCCCAAGTCAAGGTCCAAATCCCCAACAAACTGATGTGAGGTTTAACTCCATCTACATACAGTAATGTCCAAAGTAATTGATCACTTAACCACAGCAGAATTATGGGTAATTTTTCAAGATTTTAAATCCTGAAAAATTACCCTTAATTCTGCTGTGGTTAATTGGTCAATTACTTTAGGCATTACTGTAGCCCATATAAGGATGTGAGGTCTAATGATAACTCCATCCACATACAGTAATGTCCAAAGTAATTGACCACTTAAGCACAGCAGATTGTGGGTAATTTTTCCGGATTTTAATCCTGAAAAATTACCCATAATTCTGCTGTGGTTAAGTGGTCAATTACTTTGGGCATTACTGTATCCCATATAAGGATGTGAGGTCTAATGATAACTCCATCTACATACAGTAATGTCCAAAGTAATTGACCACTTAACCACAGCAGAATTATGGCGTTCAATATGGTCTACCTAATTCTGCTCCAAAAACATGTATATTGAATATATGGATGTTTATTGGGGGGAAACCGATTATTTCAATGATATTTTCATTAACTGGCATCCAAAAACCGACCTACGGGAGCGCGCTTCGCACGCGACTGTTTCTTAAGTATATGTGCATATTTAATAAGTCAACAATTGGAAGCACAACAAATAAGATTGGCGGGGTCCCTTGCGCTTGCGCGATCTGTCCATCAAAACATATTTAGACATCTCAAGACACGTAAGACCCAATAACTTAATATACAGAATAGATACATATCTATTGCCTGAGTGACTAATATTTATATTTGTTACAATGGGGTCAAATAGTTACGAAGCCAGCACCACAATTCTTTCCATCCATAGTAAATATTAAAACAACTTATAAAGAATTATTTATTTACCTTATATTTGGTATGGAGCGTCCTTGGTTTACTGGAGTTCAGATTGTTAACATCACGTCACCAAGTCAATTACTCGCGAAGCCACAGCCATAACTATGTCCCTCCATAGTAATTCTCAAAACAACTTCTTAAGAACAATTGACCAGGTCAGTCGCGCAATTATTGGAAGAGCCACGGTCAATCATATTTTTTTTAAACCAAATTTTACATTTAAATTATTCCTTTATTTAACCAAAAAAATAAATTAAATGATAAAATTAACTTTTACTACTTGCTAAATTTTATCTTTTAATTATTTCATTTAAATTTTAGACTAAAATTTAAAAATATACAGTCCCAGTATTTACAGTATACTAAGTCCAAGTCTTTATAATCTGTTGAGTGACCCCACAGTCATTTACTTGCTTTGTTAGTAATAATTTGAAGGATTACTTGTTTAAAGGGGTACTGTACCCAAGATGTTGTTGTTGGTTTCTATAATCCCCGAGTCGGAGAATAAGGTAACAACTTTTCCATTTTTTTAAAGTCTGTTGAGTACGAAGTATTGTTACGGATGGCAAATTTACCGGAATGCAAAAATACAAATTGTCGTTGTCGAGTAATTTTTGTACAGTTTTCAACCAAATGAATCAAATAAACATTATATTATATGCTTAGTAGTCCCATATACTCATTTAAGTTAGTGTATGGTCACTAGTCAATGAGTGGCTTGGGTTTTCTCCCCGTATAAGCATAATGTTTCAAACGATCGTGTGTGCAATTGTTTTATTAATCCAGTATCCCTCAATTATAATTTGATTACGTTTTGTACACGGAAATTCCAATTTTAAGAGACGCCATTTTATGGCTGGAGCCATAAAATCAATTTATATTAAATTATTAACTTTTAAATTATTAAATTTTAAGATAGCCTATTAACCTGCGCGTTTACAGAATACATCTTCGACTCAAATTACTTATATTTCTATATAGTATCGATAATAGATCGTTGTTATCACCGGGAATTTATTGAAAATGGCGTACAGTACCCCTTTAAACGCAATTGTTATCAAAATATTTTATGTATTTTTTATAATTTCTATTTATATGTAATACTATAATCTTGGTGGCGTTACCATTTCTGACTATGGTTTTCTTGTAAGACATGCGCAGTAGTAAGCTACAGCGGCCAAGGAAAAGCATGTATCTGTATGTAGTTCGGTGTAGCAGCCTTGATTTGACTGTAGGTGCACCGTTGGACGACTGAATTATCTGTTAATGTTGGTATCGATGTTGAATCACACGCGCTGTCCGTTTCCTCCAGGTGGTTCCATTCGATGATTGTTTTCACAAAGAATGAGTTCTTATATTGAGCTGTATTTGAAATACAGATCAATATATTAAGAACTCATTCAATTTTGTCCTTATTATTTCGTAAGTAAGCGAGTTGGTACACTCGTGCGACTCAATAATGTTTGTTGTTTCAAATCCTGGGAATTTTTTGGCAGTTATTTTTCGTTTGTCCTAATTGCTCCTTGGTGTTAATAGGTCATGTGTATGTATAGCCGGAACCAACCCCTCTACTATCTTCCTAAACAGTGTCATCCTTTTCTCTTCTCTTCTTATCTTCATTGGTGTCAGTCCTTCTATTTCCATCAATTCGGTGACTGCACCCTTTTCTCTGTTCTTGTAATGGCTGGTGATGAATCTTGCAGTTTTTTCTGTACTCTTTCGATGTTGTCTATGTCCTTCTGCAAGTATGGATCCCATATTTCTGCCCCGTATTCGAGTGTAGATCTTACCATGGACTCGTGAGCCAGCTTCTTGTGTTTTTTATCGGCTTTGCTGATGTTTCTTTTAACGAATCCCAGGGTGCTGTTGGCTCTTTTGACAATTTTATTTATATGGGATGACCAGCTAGGTTAGATTGTTGGTAAAAGTCAGTCCTAGCTATGGTGTTTCATCTACTGACTGAAGGATGTGATTGTCTAGCTGGTACATGCATGTGGGTTGATTTGCCCTTTGTAGACATGATGTAGCATTTTTTTGCGTTGAAGCGCATCCCCCATTGGTCAGCCCATATTTCTAACGAGGAGAGGTCTTTCTGTAGTGCATGGTGGTCTGACTGGTCTCTGATTTCTCTATAGATGAGGCAATCGTCTGCAAATAATTTGACCTCTGAGGTTACGGCTTTCGGTAGGTCGTTCACATGGCAAAAGAATAGTAGTGGTCCCAGTACCGTTCCCTGTGGTACTCCGGACTCCATGCACTGGTACGTTTTGTGACGCTTCTCCTTCAAGTACCACTCTCATCTCTCTTTTTGAGAAGGAAATTTTCCAGCCATTTGTGGGTTGTGCCATTTATGCCATAGTTCTGCAGCTTGTATAGGAGGCCCTTGTGCGGCACTGTATCGAAAGGCCTTTGAGAAGTCAAGGATGGCTATATCTGTTTGTTTGTTTTTGACCAGGTTTTGTAGGAGATCCTCTGTGACATTGACTAGCTGTGTGACGCATGAGTGGCCAGATCTGAAACCGTGGTTTTTGTCGGTCAGTATTTTGTGTTCATCCAGGTGGTCTCTGATGTGCCTGCAGATGATGTGTTCTAGAATTTTGCAGGGTACTGATGTGAGTGAGACAGGGCGGTAGTTCTCTGGGTTGTGCACGTCACCTTTTTTGTAGATGGGAGATATATTTGCACTGCGCCAGTCAGTTGGGAGTTCTCCTGTGTCCAGTGATAGCTGGAAGATGGCTGTTAGAGCAGGAGCTATATGGTTAGCGCAAATCTTGAGAACTTGGTTTGGTATACCGTCTGGGCCTGGGGCTTTAGATGTTTTTATATCTTTTAGGAGTTTGTATACACCTTCCTCTTTGATGTTGATATCTGCAATGTCTGGTATACTGCTTGATGGTTTTGCAGTGGGTGTATTCTTTAGATCTTTGGTGAATACTGATTGAAACTGTTTATTCAATAAAGCTGCTTTCTCTGCGCTGTTGTCCGTGAGTGTGGTACCCTTTTTGAGAGGTGGTATCCCAGTAGTGTCTCTCTTCTTCTTCTTAGACTTCAAGAATTTCCAGAATGGTTTGCTGTTCTTATTCTCCGAGCTTTCTTTGATGATCTCTTGTATGTGTGATCGTTCTGCCTTCCTCATTTCATTCCTACACATCTTTTGGAAATCTTTGTACTTATCCCATTTCTTTGATGTCTTCGCTTTCCGATAGAGTTTCCCTTTCCTCCTAAGCATGCGTGATAGTTTCCTGTTTATCCATGGGAGTTGTTCTCTTCTTCTACTTGAGGCTGTTGGTACCCTTTTGTCTATGATTTCCTTTATTTCGTCTCGGAAGTATTTCCATATCGATTCCACCGATTCCTTTTTTGTATTCGCTCTATAGTTGTGACCTCTTTGGTGACATTTTCTACGTCTTCACTAATTATAGTCCAGTTTGCCTTGCTGAATACGTAATTTTTCTTCTTCTTCCGCATGGCGACTATCACTAAACATTGTCTCTGATAGGAGAATTTCTTATCGGGGAGATATTTTTTTAATACTGCTCCATGGGGACACATAATTGTCATTCCCATTTCAAGTGTTGGCACCAAACTAGATATTTTATATCTATGGTCTATGCCTATTTATTGTTTGGTGAATAATTAAACTTATTTCGTAAATATATATATAACTAGCAGGTGACGTACCGACTTCGTCCGGGCTTTGACCTTGAATTTACCATTTTGAAGGTCAAGGTCAGGTCGGAGTCACGATTTGACCCGTCCAAAACACTCCCCGGACAAAAATAACCGTAGGTATCAAATTTCGTCGAAATCCGTCCAGCAGTTTTCCCGTTCATAGCTAACAGACAAACAAACAGACAGAAGTCCCAAAAGATATATTAGATCATTTGTGGGTACCCGTTTTCAAGGTGAAGGTCACCTCGGGCGGAAAAACTGACACGATGAAAATCTCCCCCATTCCCAGGAACCCCTAAGTACGAACACAGAATCACACAACACGCTCATGTCTGTCATGTCTTTATGAACGACACTGCGGATACGAACGCTCTTTAACTATCACGCGATTAACCCATGAACTACCCATTTCGGTGGCGGGGGATTGGAGAATAAGTGTTCTGACGTTCTCAGAAGCGGTGCGATGACATTCCATCTGGGATTTTACCCTTAGATATAGGAAGTTTGGGCTCAATCCGTACGACAGTTTTCCCGGCCATCACGAGTAGCTAACAAACAAAACAAACAGAAGTCCCAAAATATATATTAGACTAGCCGATGAGCCAGACGTTGTCCGGGCTATTCAAAAACCAAATTTCAAGTCGATAGCTCCACCCGTTTCCGAGATCTGGTCTGCGCATGCGCGAAGCTGGCGTCGCACGGGCTCGGCGACCCGATAAAATTCGTATCCGGCGCAAGATACATTCACATACCAAATTTCAAGTCGATAGCTCTACCCGTTTCCGAGATCTGGTCGGCGCATGCGCGAAGCTTGCGTCGCACGGGCACGGCGATCCGATAAAATTCGTATCCGGGGCAAGATACATTCACATAGCAAATTTCAAGTCGATAGCTCCACCCGTTTCCGAGATCTTGTCTGCGCATGCGCTGCACGGGCGTCGCACGGGCTCGCCAATACGACAACGACGACCGCCTGGTCAAACTACACACACGTACCAAGTTCCGCCCGGAGACTAGCCGATGAGCCCGACGTTGTCTGGACCGATGAGCCCGATGTTGTCGGGCTATTCAAAAACCAAATTTCAAGTCGATAGCTCTACCCAGCCCGACGTCTGGTCTGCGCATGCGTGAAGCTGGCGTCGCACGGGGTCGGCGACCCGATAAAATTCGTATCCGGGGCAAGATACATTCACATACCAAATTTCAAGTCGATAGCTCCACCCGTTTCCGATATCTCGTCTGCGCATGCGCGAGCTGGCGGCGCACGGGCTCGGCGACCCGATAAAATTCGTATCCGGGGCAAGATACATTCACATACCAAATTTCAAGTCGATAGTTCCACCCGTTTCCGAGATCTCGTCTGCGCATGCGCTGCACGGACGTCGCACGGGCTCGCCAATACTACAACGACGACCGCCTGGTCAAACTACACACACGTACCAAGTTTCGTCCCGATCGGTCGAGAATCGTAGATTTGTATAAATGACATACAGACATACAGACAGACAAACAGAGGTCTTCAAAATATATATTAGAAGACTAGCCGATGAGCCCAACGTTGTCCGGGCTATTCAAAAACCCGTTTCCGATATCTCGTCTGCGCATGCGCGAGCTGGCGGCGCACGGGCTCGGCGACCCGATAAAATTCGTATCCGGGGCAAGATACATTCACATACCAAATTTCAAGTCGATAGCTCCACCCGTTTCCGAGATCTGGTCTGCGCATTCGCGAAGCTTGTGTCGCACGGGCTCGGCGACCCGATAAAATTCGTACCCCGGGCAAGATACATTTACACACCAAATTTCAAGTCGATAGCTCCACCCGTTTCCGAGATCTGGTCTGCGCGAAGCTTGCGTCGCACGGGCTCGGCGACCCGATAAAATTGGTATCCGGGGCAAGATACATTCACCTAGCAAATTTCAAGTCGATAGCTCCACCCGTTTCCGAGATCTCGTCTGCGCATGCGCTGCACGGGCGTCGCACGGGCTCGCCAATACGACAACGACGACCGCCTGGTCAAACTACACACACGTACCAAGTTTCGAGTCGATAGCTCCACCCGTTTCCGAGATCTCGTCTGCGCACGGGCTGCACGGGCGTCGCACGGGCTCGCCAATACGACAACGACGACCGCCTGGTCAAACTACACACACGTACCAATTTCGTCCCGATCGGTCGAGAATCGTAGATTTGTATAAATGACAGACAGACAAACAGACAAACAGACAGAGGTCTTCAAAATATATATGAGACTAGCCGATGAGTCCGACGTTGTCCGGGCTATTCAAAAACCAAATTTCAAGTCGATAGCTCTACCCAGCCCGACGTTGTCCGGGCTATTCAAAAACCAAATTTCAAGTCGATAGCTCTACCCGTTTCCGAGATCTGGTCTGCGCATGCGCGAAGCTGGCGTCGCACGGGCTCGGCGACCCGATAAAATTCGTATCCGGGGCAAGATACATTCACATTGCAAATTTCAAGTCGATAGCTCCACCCGTTTCCGAGATCTCGTCTGCGCATGCGCGAAGCGGGCGCCGCACGGGTTCGCCAATTGTTTCGGCCAATTTGGCCGTTCACTTCATGGCTGATTTTCATCTGACGTGTGTGTCGGAATAATGATGTGGAGGATTTATGTAAATGTTAGCCCAAACTACATTTCCAAGTAACGATGGTTTTGTTGTTTATTTTGAGGAATAATACCGCGTCAGATGAATTCAGCCCAAATATGTTAACAGTTGTCGTGTAAAACATTCGGCAGTAGGTTAGCGTTATTTATTATTTGTGGATGTCCTTTAACATGGGGAAAATAGACTACTGCGCTTGAACGAGCATGTGAATTTGTCGTTTTTAATGTATAGCAACTTTATAATCAATAACAGAGGCATTCTCTGTCAAATAAGGTCGCTCTATTTACGATACCAATTGGGAAACTTTGTAAATTAAATTACGCGTAAACCAGCGTAAACGTATACCTGCTGCAAATAGAGAAGGTGCCGGAATCGGCGTACTCGCCCCAGAGGCGTTATTTCGCTAAAATCCGATTCAGATTCTGGATTCAGATTACAGATTGGTCCCCGTACGACTTGGTTCGGCAAAAGAACAGACCACAAATTTGCAGAATCAGTAAACGAACAGACCGTAATCCTAATTTCGTGGTAATCCGATTGGGATTTGGATTCCGATTACGGACTCAAAGTTCATAATGTAAACAAACCGAGATTTCGCCACCTCGGAGTTTAAAAACACAATAAAACATAAGAATCCGTCTCTTGTGTACAAATTATTGCAGAATATAAACGATCTATACCAAAGAATTTTAAATGCGGAGACAAATTTGTTTTATTGAATGTAAACTGGGAGAATATTACTGAAATTAGCCAAATAATAACGCTATTGATAGTAACGCTGGGGGAGCACTTCGGTTGATGGCGAAGCAATTGCAAATCATTGTTGATTGTCACTTTCATATGTCCATTTCATAATTCCATCCATAAATACCGCCCGAACGCATGTCGATTTCGAATTCGGCGGATACGTCACCATTGACCGAATTCATATGAACCTGCATGGATTGTCTTCTGCTGTGTTCGTTATTATAATGTTTCTTCTTATTCAAGAAATAGTAGGATTATATATATATATGATATCGATGGATTATCAGATACACGTATGTACTATCATCTAGTCTTATAGCAATTTCATGTTTCATCTTGAAAATATTTTGTTTCGTTAAATGCAGTCGTTTTGCACAATAGTCTATGTATAGACAACAGACATATGTTCTAGGGACGTGGTTAGATGTTTCCTCAAATTTCAGGCCAACTGCACACCCCCCCCCCCCCCCCCCCCCCCCATTGAACCAAACATCAATCTCACAGGTTCGCAGAATTCCATTTGCTCCCCTTGGAAATATCCAACCTGACAAACACCAAGATTGGAAAATTACCAACTTTTACTGGTTGAAAAAAAAAATCAAACAATGAGAACAATGACAACCTATATATGGTGTCAAATTAATGTCCAACTAATGTTGTGTCATGCATGAAATTTCCGACTGCTGGAATGTACCAAAGTTTAGTTTAGATATATTTATTTCAAATATATGTCAAATTTAGATAACACATGATATATAACACATACATTTGTTTATACATACAAATAAATTGGGGGACAAGTGCTGACTCACTTAAGGGTAAGTATATATTATTACACTGAAAAAATAAATAATTAGTAATGGCAAAGCAACATGACTACCAAAACAAGTTGAACATATATACAGATCACTGGACACCCCTCTCCCGAGTTAGTCATAAGATTGTATATGTATTTATTTAAAATCGGGTTTGTTTGTTGCGTTTGCTGGCTTGTAAGTGTCATTATTTGGAACAGTTAGTAAAAATAATCCTGATTTTCCTCACGTATGAATGACTGCACAGCTAAGCAAATTGTACCAAAGTTCGTGGTGGGGGTCGAGACACCCAAGCAACCCCTGTCGTCACGTCCCTGTTCAACTGACAAGTTTCCTGTGTTCTTCACAACATCTTCGGAATTTGATTCAGGAGGCCTAGAGCTGTCATGTTTAGATATGCTTGCCCTCATCAATAAACGCACTTTAACTTGAAAAATAAGATACGATTAAGTCGGATTGGCAGCAAATTATGTGCCGTGTATATACACATAGAAGAAAAGCATGACTTTCACAACAAACATGAACTTTATAAATATAAGATACAAATGATACTTGTGTCAAATACAAGAGCCATGTTTGACGCTGTGAGAACATTAACGTAGTTTCGGAGACCACGTGGATTTCAAAATCTGACCTAGAATCCGAAATTAGCTCCGCCCCCCGTAATCGGCTTTGGATTCTCAATCCGGATTTTAGCGAATCCAAAGCCGATTACGGGGGGCGGAGCTAATTTCGGATTCTAGGTCAGATTTTGAAATCCACGTGGTCTCCGAAACTCTCTCCCAGCGTCAAACATGGCTCATGTATTTGACACAAATATCATTTGTATCTTATATTTATAAAGTGCATGTTTGTTGTGAAAGTCATGATTTTCTTCTATGTGTATATACACGGCACATAATTTGCTGCCAATCCGACTTAATCGCATCTTTTTTTTCAAGTTAAAGTGTGTTTATTGATGATGGCAAGCATATCTAAACATGACAGCTCTAGGCCTCCTGAATCAAATTCCGAAGATGTTGTGAAGAACACACGAAACTTGTCAGTTGAACAGGGACGTGGCGACAGGGTTGATTGGGTGTCTCGACCCCCACCCCGAACTTTGGTACAATTTGCTAAGCTGTGCAGTCATTCATACGTGAGGAAAATCAGGATTATTTTGACTAACTGTTTCAAATAATGATACGTACTAACCAACATACGCAACAAACAAACCCGATTTTAAATAAATACATATACAAACTTATGACTAACTCGGGAGAGGGGGTGTCCAGTGATCTGTATATATGTTCAACTTGTTTTGGTAGTCATGTTGCTTTAAATTGCCATTACTAATTATTTATTTTTTCAGTGTAATAACATATGGGAGAGGGGGGAACCCTTAAGTGAGTCAGTACTTGTCCCACAATTCCTTTGTATGTATAAACAAATGTATGTGTTATATATCATGTGTTATCTAAATTTGACATATATATTTGAAATAAATATATCTAAACTAAACTTTGGTACATTCCAGCAGTCGGAAATTTCATGCATGACACAACATTAGTTGGACATTAATTTGACACCATATATAGGTTGGCATTGTTCTCATTGTTTTATTTTTTTCAACCATTAAAAGTTGGTAATTTTCCAATCTTAGTGTTTGTCAGATTGGATATTTCCATGGGGAGCAAATTGAATTCTGCGAACCTGTGAGATTGATGTTTGGCTCAATGGGGGGGGGGGGGGGTGTGCAGTTGGCCGGAAATTGCTATAACTTTAAGACTAGATGATAGTACTGCTGTGTATCTGATAATCCATCGATACCATATAAACCTACTATTTCTTGAATAAGAAGAAACATTATAATAACACAGCGCAGAAGACATATCCACGAATTCCGTCAATGGTGACGTATCCGCCGAATTCGAAATCGACATGCGTTCGGGCGGTATTTTAAGGATGGAATTATGAAATGGACATATGAAAGTGACAATCAACAATGATTTGCAATTTCTTCGCCATCAACCGAAGTGCTCCCCCAGCGTTACTATCAATAGCGTTATTATTTGGCTAATTTCAGTAATATTCTCCCAGTTTACATTCAATAAAACAAATTTGTCTCCGCATTTAAAATTCTTTGATATAGATCGTTTATATTCTGCAATAATTTGTACACAAGAGACGGATTCTTATGTTTTATTGTGTTTTTAAACTCTGAGGTGGCGAAATCTCGGTTTGTTTACATTACGAACATTTGAGTCCGTAATCGGAATCGGAATCCCAATCGGATTACCACCAAATTAGGATTACGGTCTGTTCGTTTACTGATTCTGCAAATTTGTGGTCTGTTCTTTTGCCGAACCAAGTCGTACGGGGACCAATCTGTAATCTGGATCCAGAATCTGAAACGGATTTTAGCGAAATAACGCCTCAGAGCCGTAATTTCGCTAAAATCCGGATTGAGAATCCAAATCGATTACGGGGGGCGGAGCTAATTTCGGATTCTAGGTCAGATTTTGAAATCCACGTGGTCTCCGAAACTACGTTTAATGTTCTCCCAGCGTCAAACATGGCTCTTGTATTTGACACAAGTATCATTTGTATCTTATATTTATAAAGTTCATGTTTGTTGTGAAAGTCATGCTTTTCTTCTATGTGTATATACACGGCACATAACTTGCTTCCAATCCGACTTAATCGTATCTTATTTTTCAAGTTAAAGTGCGTTTATTGATGAGGGCAAGCATATCTAAACATGACAGCTCTAGGCCTCCTGAATCAAATTCCGAAGATGTTGTGAAGAACACAGGAAACTTGTCAGTTGAACAGGGACGTGACGACAGGGGTTGCTTGGGTGTCTTGACCCCCACCACGAACTTTGGTACAATTTGCTTAGCTGTGCAGTCATTCATACGTGAGGAAAATCAGGATTATTTTTACTAACTGTTCCAAATAATGACACTTACAAGCCAGCAAACGCAACAAACAAACCCGATTTTAAATAAATACATATACAAACTTATGACTAACTCGGGAGAGGGGTGTCCAGTGATCTGTATATATGTTCAACTTGTTTTTGTAGTCATGTTGCTTTGCCATTACTAATTATTAATTTTTTCAGTGTAATAATATATACTTACCCTTAAGTGAGTCAGCACTTGTCCCCCAATTTATTTGTATGTATAAACAAATGTATGTGTTATATATCATGTGTTATCTAAATTTGACATATATTTGAAATAAATATATCTAAACTAAACTTTGGTACATTCCAGCAGTCGGAAATTTCATGCATGACACAACATTAGTTGGACATTAATTTGACACCATATATAGGTTGTCATTGTTCTCATTGTTTGATTTTTTTTTTTCAACCAGTAAAAGTTGGTAATTTTCCAATCTTGGTGTTTGTCAGGTTGGATATTTCCAAGGGGAGCAAATGGAATTCTGCGAACCTGTGAGATTGATGTTTGGTTCAATGGGGGGGGGGGGGGTGTGCAGTTGGCCTGAAATTTAAGGAAACATCTAACCACGTCCCTAGAACATATGTCTGTTGTCTATACATAGACTATTGTGCAAAACGACTGCATTTAACGAAACAAAATATTTTCAAGATGAAACATGAAATTGCTATAAGACTAGATGATAGTACATACGTGTATCTGATAATCCATCGATATCATATATATATATAATCCTACTATTTCTTGAATAAGAAGAAACATTATAATAACGAACACAGCAGAAGACAATCCATGCAGGTTCATATGAATTCGGTCAATGGTGACGTATCCGCCGAATTCGAAATCGACATGCGTTCGGGCGGTATTTATGGATGGAATTATGAAATGGACATATGAAAGTGACAATCAACAATGATTTAATTTTGCTTCGCCATCAACCGAAGTGCTCCCCCAGCGTTACTATCAATAGCGTTATTATTTGGCTAATTTCAGTAATATTCTCCCAGTTTACATTCAATAAAACAAATTTGTCTCCGCATTTAAAATTCTTTGATATAGATCGTTTATATTCTGCAATAATTTGTACACAAGAGACGATTTCTTATGTTTTATTGTGTTTTTAAACTCCGAGGTGGCGAAATCTCGGTTTGTTTACATTATGAACATTTGAGTCCGTAATCGGAATCCAAATCCCAATCGGATTACCACGAAATTAGGATTACGGTCTGTTCGTTTACTGATTCTGCAAATTTGTGGTCTGTTCTTTTGCCGAACCAAGTCGTACGGGGACAAATCTGTAATCTGAATCCAGAATCCGAATTGGATTTTAGCGAAATAACGCCTCAGGGCTTACCTGACTCCAAGCATACACTTTAGGAGTCAGGGAACAGCTAGTGACCTCGACCTTTCGCCAATGACCCTTGACCTATCCAATGTGGTAAACAAACTTCACCATTTTAAATTTTTACGAGCAAGTTGTTGCAATTGTTAACGAATTATAGCACAAACTGTCAAATTTATTGAATAATACTATAGAGTAAGACGGTCAATTATATATGAATATGACTTACAAATGTTAAAACACATTTTCAGCTAGAACGACTTAGATTGCACTTATAAAACATTATGGGCCAACCAATTTCGGAAGATTTCCGTGCACCCAGCAACCCCGGTGGTCAAGTTCAACGGTTGAAAATGTGTTTATGGCTACAAAAGGACATACATGTCCATCTCTGATTCTGACGAATGTTTGGTTACTTGAGTCAGTGTGTGAGTGGTATATGCTATTTAGAGCCCGAAGCCGCCATCGCACGCCGCCGCCGCCAGCCATATTGGCCACAAGCCGCCGCCAGCCATATTATCTCTAACGCCAGCCACATTTAAAAATCTCCGCCGCCGGAATTGTAAAATGGCTGAGCCGTGTGGTCTGCATGCATGGGCTTATATGTCAAGGACAAGTGTACTGTGAATCGCAAAGAACTAAACCGCATTGCCTAATATTGGCATAATCACATGGATACGGCATGGTTGTTATGTTATCAGAACACCGGGCCCCTTAATGTGGAATAGACTATCCCAATGCATGATTTCATATAACTGAATGGGCGCATCCATTCGGTATTGAAAGGGTTAAAATATAAATTGTTTATATCAACACGACCCAGTCTCAGACATCGCTGGCATTTGTCAATATATACACATAAGAATAGACAATAGTTTGAAATATTATATATCATTACTATCGGGTTCATCATTCAATGATGCATGCATATATCGCAAGATGCCAGTGATGATATCAGTCTGAAGTCGACAAAAGTCCCAATGTAACTTATACCGATTAGATGGGAAACTACATAGTATATCCATGCCAGTCCTTCGTGTATTTTCGCCATAATGGAAAAGCCCAACATCAAAAGATTACGTGTGATATTGAATTATACGGGTTCACCACAAACGCTAAAACAAACGGGATCTATAACCGGGGATTAGGAACATTTCGGAAACGAAACTACGCTGACTGATAACATCTCAGCCGGCTGAGCCGCCATATTTCGTCAGCCACGAACGTAGCGACTGAGCCGGCTCAGCTAGCTAACCAGCCACGAAATCCGGTTGAGCCAGCCGCGAAAACTATTTGTCGTGGCTTCGGGGTCTAATGCTATTCACTCAAATCATATGAAATTTATTTTATTTACCATTTTTGTTGCAATTTATATTATTTTACCCCCCCCCCATAGCTTCATAAAGTTCATTAAATCAACATTAATATGGAGTTCCTAAAGATTATTTTAGTAACACCATGTAGGTGAAAAAAATCTCTTTTCTGCGGTATGTGGAACGTATTAAGAACCCAAAATTACTATTTTAACTTATTTTTTAAAGATTAAATTTTTCTGCTGATTGTTGATCACTGAACAACTGAAGACAAGTCCAGTCTCATTCAATGGATCCTAAATAATGAAATAATGATTACTGTCACTAATTGTGTTAACTGGTCAGCATGTTAAATTGTTAATTTACTTTTAATTAATTCAATATATATTATTTTATTTTATTATCTATATATTAAATTATATTGACATTTTTTGTATTCTTTAAACACAAATATATTTGTCAGGCAAAAAAAAAGAGTATGTTTCCGATAATGGAGCGAAAAAATTAGGGTAGGTACAGCCTTCATAATAGCCTACGGCAATCAGCATTCAATGCCGAAGCAATTTGCTGAAGCAAACTAGGCCACTGCATACTGTTGCCGTAGTGTATTGCCGAAGCCAAAACATCTGAATAAAGAGGGCTGTAGGTAGGTAGGGATTTTTTTTTTTCTATTTTATTTTGATATTTTTTATCCAGCTGCAGAAATATTGAATCACCTCGACTGAAGTGACATAAAATGCCAACTTGTGTTGTGGGAAAAGTATTGCTTGATTATAAACACAGTGGAAATATACATTATGATTGATGAAAGATCAAACTTACCGGTACTTCATGCTTAAGTATATTTTTATTTAATATTCACATACCACATTTTCCTAAAGTTGGCTATAAACTTGGTACGAAATTGATGTCACTAACTTTTTTATAATTTTACCCATGACACGACTATAATACTGTACTTGAAAGTTAAATGTATTGTGACAACTACATCCCATTGTCTGGAGGTAGCCAGTACACCCAGTAGCCAGTGTATGTGTGTGTGTTTATCTGTCTGTGTGTGTGTAATCGATGGACTCGAAAATGGCCCAGCCGATTTCGATGAAACTTGGTATGTGGGGGTATTTTCGGGTCAGGAGTAACATAGGCCTATTGATTTTCAGATCCGATGTCAACTTTTCACGTGCCGAGGTCAAATCTGTTTTTACGCCGTTTTGCGCTAATATATTTCAGTTCGGTGCTCACAAATCGATTCGATATAGCGCGAATAATAAATTGCCAGTCATATAATTTGCACGGTTAGAATCTGTGGCGCTGCATCTTTCCAATGATGTATCACACGCCTGTGTACGTTTAAAGTTTCTACCTTAATTATCGGGAAGAACGCAGGACCATGCTTCGCTCATCGAAAATCATTGCGTAAATATATTACGCCATCAACATATCGTGACGTGATCGCGTTAACTCTTAACCGGCCGATGTCGCGTTAACTCATCACCGGCCGAGGTATCCGCAAATGACATTGGGCTATATATCTCGCAAACGGGTGGAGCTATCGACTTGAAATTTGGTATGTGAATGTATCTTGCCCCGGATACGAATTTTATCGGGTCGCCGAGCCCGTGCGACGCCAGCTTCGCGCATGCGCAGACCAGATCTCGGTAACGGGTGGAGCAATCGACTTGAAATTTGGTTTTTGAATAGCCCGGACGAAGTCGGGTCACCTTCTAGTCTATTATATATTTTTGTAAGATCTGTGTGTGTGTGTGTGTATCTGTCTGTGTGTGTGTGTGTAATCGATGGACTCGAAAATGGCCCAGCCGATTTCGATGAAACTTGGTATGTGGGGGTATTTTCGGGTCAGGAGTAACATAGACCTATTGATTTTCAGATCCGATGTCAACTTTTCACGTGCCGAGGTCAAATCTGTTTTTACGCCGTTTTGCGCTAATATATTTCAGTTCGGTGCTCACAAATCGATTCGATATAGCGCGAATAATAAATTGCCAGTCATATAATTTGCACGGTTAGAATCTGTGGCGCTTCATCTTTCCAATGATGTATCACACGCCTGTGTACGTTTAAAGTTTCTACCTTAATTATCGGGAAGAACGCAGGACCATGCTTCGCTCATCGAAAATCATTGCGTAAATATATTACGCCATCAACATATCGTGACGTGATCGAGTTAACTCTTAACCGGCAGATGTCGCGTTAACTCATCACCGGCCGAGGTATCCGCAAATGACATTGGGCTATATATCTCGGAAACGGGTGGAGCTATCGACTTGAAATTTGGTATGTGAATGTATCTTGCCCCGGATACGAATTTTATCGGGTCGCCGAGCCCGTGCGACGCCAGCTTCGCGCATGCGCAGACCAGATCTCGGAAACGGGTGGAGCAATCGACTTGAAATTTGGTTTTTGAATAGCCCGGACGAAGTCGGGTCACCTTCTAGTCTATTATATATTTTTGAAAGATCTGTGTGTGTGTGTGTGTGTATCTGTCTGTGTGTGTGTAATCGATGGACTCGAAAATGGCCCAGCCGATTTCGATGAAACTTGGTATGTGGGGGTATTTTCGGGTCAGGAGTAACATAGACCTATTGATTTTCAGATCCGATGTCAACTTTTTACGTGCAGAGGTCAAATCTGTTTTTACGCCGTTTTGCGCTAATATATTTCAGTTCGGTGCTCACAAATCGATTCGATATAGCGCGAATAATAAATTGCCAGTCATATAATTTGCACGGTTAGAATCTGTGGCGCTTCATCTTTCCAATTGATTATAAACACAGTGGAAATATACATTATGATTGATGAAAGATCAAACTTACCGGTACTTCATGCTTAAGTATATTTTTATTTAATATTCACATACCACATTTTCCTAAAGTTGGCTATAAACTTGGTACGAAATTTATGTCACTAACTTTTTTATAATTTTACCCATGACACGACTATAATACTGTACTTGAAAGTTAAATGTATTGTGACAACTACATCCCATTGTCTGGAGGTAGCCAGTACACCCAACCTAGCATGCCTGGTTTTTGGAAACAGTAGCTGTACCCCTAACATATGTGGTGATAACCTCTATATCTCATATATATTTTGAAGACCTCTGTCTGTATGTATGTTTGTTTGTTTGTTTGTTTGTCATTTATACAAATCTACGATTCTCGACCGATCGGGACGAAACTTGGTACGTGTGTGTAGTTTGACCGGGCGGTGAACGTTGTCGTATTGGCGAGCCCGTGCGGCGCCCGCTTCGCGCATGCGCAGACGAGATCTCGGAAACGGGTGGAGTTATCGACTTGAAATTTGCTATGTGAATGTATCTTGCCCCGGATACGAATTTTATCGGGTCGCCGAGCCCGTGCGACGCCAGCTTCGCGCATGCGCAGACCAGATCTCGGAAACGGGTAGAGCTATCGACTTGAAATTTGCTATGTGAATGTATCTTGCCCCGGATACGAATTTTATCGGGTCGCCGAGTCCGTGCGACGCCAGCTTCGCGCATGCGCAGACCAGATCTCGGAAACGGGTAGAGCTATCGACTTGAAATTTTGTTTTTGAATGTATCTTGCCCCGGATACGAATTTTATCGGGTCGCCGAGTCCGTGCGACGCCAGCTTCGCGCATGCGCAGACCAGATCTCGGAAACGGGTAGAGCTATCGACTTGAAATTTTGTTTTTGAATGTATCTTGCCCCGGATACGAATTTTATCGGGTCGCCGAGTCCGTGCGACGCCAGCTTCGCGCATGCGCAGACCAGATCTCGGAAACGGGTAGAGCTATCGACTTGAAATTTGCTATGTGAATGTATCTTGCCCCGGATACGAATTTTATCGGGTCGCCGAGTCCGTGCGACGCCAGCTTCGCGCATGCGCAGACCAGATCTCGGAAACGGGTAGAGCTATCGACTTGAAATTTTGTGCAGAGGTCAAATCTGTTTTTACGCCGTTTTGCGCTAATATATTTCAGTTCGGTGCTCACAAATCGATTCGATATAGCGCGAATAATAAATTGCCAGTCATATAATTTGCACGGTTAGAATCTGTGGCGCTTCATCTTTCCAATTGATTATAAACACAGTGGAAATATACATTATGATTGATGAAAGATCAAACTTACCGGTACTTCATGCTTAAGTATATTTTTATTTAATATTCACATACCACATTTTCCTAAAGTTGGCTATAAACTTGGTACGAAATTGATGTCACTAACTTTTTTATAATTTTACCCATGACACGACTATAATACTGTACTTGAAAGTTAAATGTATTGTGACAACTACATCCCATTGTCTGGAGGTAGCCAGTACACCCAACCTAGCATGCCTGGTTTTTGGAAACAGTAGCTGTACCCCTAACATATGTGGTGATAACCTCTATATCTATTATATATTTTGAAAGATCTGTGTATGTGTGTGTGTTTATCTGTCTGTGTGTGTGTAATCGATGGACTCGAAAATGGCCAAGCCGATTTCGATGAAACTTGGTATGTGGGGGTATTTTCGGGTCAGCAGTAACATAGACCTATTGATTTTCAGATCCGATGTCAACTTTTCACGTGCAGAGGTCAAATCTGTTTTTACGCCGTTTTGCGCTAATATATTTCAGTTCGGTGCTCACAAATCGATTCGATATAGCGCGAATAATAAATTGCCAGTCATATAATTTGCACGGTTAGAATCTGTGGCGCTTCATCTTTCCAATGTTGTATCACACGCCTGTGTACGTTTAAAGTTTCTACCTTAATTATCGGGAAGAACGCAGGACCATGCTTCGCTCATCGAAAATCATTGCGTAAATATATTACGCCATCAACATATCGTGACGTGTCGCGTTAACTCTTAACCGGCCGATGTCGCGTTAACTCATCACCGGCCGAGGTATCCGCAAATGACATTGGGCTATATATCTCGGAAACGGGTGGAGCTATCGACTTGAAATTTGGTATGTGAATGTATCTTGCCCCGGATACGAATTTTATCGGGTCGCCGAGCCCGTGCGACGCCAGCTTCGCGCATGCGCAGACCAGATCTCGGAAACGGGTGGAGCAATCGACTTGAAATTTGGTTTTTGAATAGCCCGGACGAAGTCGGGTCACCTTCTAGTCTATTATATATTTTTGAAAGATCTGTGTGTGTGTGTGTGTGTATCTGTCTGTGTGTGTGTAATCGATGGACTCGAAAATGGCCCAGCCGATTTCGATGAAACTTGGTATGTGGGGGTATTTTCGGGTCAGGAGTAACATAGACCTATTGATTTTCAGATCCGATGTCAACTTTTCACGTGCAGAGGTCAAATCTGTTTTTACGCCGTTTTGCGCTAATATATTTCAGTTCGGTGCTCACAAATCGATTCGATATAGCGCGAATAATAAATTGCCAGTCATATAATTTGCACGGTTAGAATCTGTGGCGCTTCATCTTTCCAATTGATTATAAACACAGTGGAAATATACATTATGATTGATGAAAGATCAAACTTACCGGTACTTCATGCTTAAGTATATTTTTATTTAATATTCACATACCACATTTTCCTAAAGTTGGCTATAAACTTGGTACGAAATTTATGTCACTAACTTTTTTATAATTTTACCCATGACACGACTATAATACTGTACTTGAAAGTTAAATGTATTGTGACAACTACATCCCATTGTCTGGAGGTAGCCAGTACACCCAACCTAGCATGCCTGGTTTTTGGAAACAGTAGCTGTACCCCTAACATATGTGGTGATAACCTCTATATCTATTATATATTTTGAAAGATCTGTGTATGTGTGTGTGTTTATCTGTCTGTGTGTGTGTAATCGATGGACTCGAAAATGGCCAAGCCGATTTCGATGAAACTTGGTATGTGGGGGTATTTTCGGGTCAGCAGTAACATAGACCTATTGATTTTCAGATCCGATGTCAACTTTTCACGTGCAGAGGTCAAATCTGTTTTTACGCCGTTTTGCGCTAATATATTTCAGTTCGGTGCTCACAAATCGATTCGATATAGCGCGAATAATAAATTGCCAGTCATATAATTTGCACGGTTAGAATCTGTGGCGCTTCATCTTTCCAATTGATTATAAACACAGTGGAAATATACATTATGATTGATGAAAGATCAAACTTACCGGTACTTCATGCTTAAGTATATTTTTATTTAATATTCACATACCACATTTTCCTAAAGTTGGCTATAAACTTGGTACGAAATTGATGTCACTAACTTTTTTATAATTTTACCCATGACACGACTATAATACTGTACTTGAAAGTTAAATGTATTGTGACAACTACATCCCATTGTCTGGAGGTAGCCAGTACACCCAACCTAGCATGCCTGGTTTTTGGAAACAGTAGCTGTACCCCTAACATATGTGGTGATAACCTCTATATCTATTATATATTTTGAAAGATCTGTGTATGTGTGTGTGTTTATCTGTCTGTGTGTGTGTAATCGATGGACTCGAAAATGGCCCAGCCGATTTCGATGAAACTTGGTATGTGGGGGTATTTTCGGGTCAGGAGTAACATAGACCTATTGATTTTCAGATCCGATGTCAACTTTTCACGTGCAGAGGTCAAATCTGTTTTTACGCCGTTTTGCGCTAATATATTTCAGTTCGGTGCTCACAAATCGATTCGATATAGCGCGAATAATAAATTGCCAGTCATATAATTTGCACGGTTAGAATCTGTGGCGCTTCATCTTTCCAATGTTGTATCACACGCCTGTGTACGTTTAAAGTTTCTACCTTAATTATCGGGAAGAACGCAGGACCATGCTTCGCTCATCGAAAATCATTGCGTAAATATATTACGCCATCAACATATCGTGACGTGATCGCGTTAACTCTTAACCGGCCGATGTCGCGTTAACTCATCACCGGCCGAGGTATCCGCAAATGACATTGGGCTATATATCTCGCAAACGGGTGGAGCTATCGACTTGAAATTTGGTATGTGAATGTATCTTGCCCCGGATACGAATTTTATCGGATCGCCGAGCCCGTGCGACGCCAGCTTCGCGCATGCGCAGACCAGATCTCGGTAACGGGTGGAGCAATCGACTTGAAATTTGGTTTTTGAATAGCCCGGACGAAGTCGGGTCACCTTCTAGACTATTATATATTTTGAAAGATCTGTGTGTGTGTGTATCTGTCTGTGTGTGTGTGTGTAATCGATGGACTCGAAAATGGCCCAGCCGATTTCGATGAAACTTGGTACGTGGGGGTATTTTCGGCCGGGGGTTAACATAGGCCTATTGATTTTCAGATCCGATGTCAACTTTTCACGTGCCGAGGTCAAATCTGTTTTTACGCCGTTTTGCGCTAATATATTTCAGTTCGGTGCTCACAAATCGATTCGATATAGCGCGAATAATAAATTGCCAGTCATATAATTTGCACGGTTAGAATCTGTGGCGCTGCATCTTTCCAATGATGTATCACACGCCTGTGTACGTTTAAAGTTTCTACCTTAATTATCGGGAAGAACGCAGGACCATGCTTCGCTCATCGAAAATCATTGCGTAAATATATTACGCCATCAACATATCGTGACGTGATCGCGTTAACTCTTAACCGGCCGATGTCGCGTTAACTCATCACCGGCCGAGGTATCCGCAAATGACATTGGGCTATATATCTCGCAAACGGGTGGAGCTATCGACTTGAAATTTGGTATGTGAATGTATCTTGCCCCGGATACGAATTTTATCGGGTCGCCGAGCCCGTGCGACGCCAGCTTCGCGCATGCGCAGACCAGATCTCGGTAACGGGTGGAGCAATCGACTTGAAATTTGGTTTTTGAATAGCACGGACGAAGTCGGGTCACCTTCTAGTCTATTATATATTTTGAAAGATCTGTGTGTGTGTGTGTATCTGTCTGTGTGTGTGTGTGTGTAATCGATGGACTCGAAAATGGCCCAGCCGATTTCGATGAAACTTGGTACGTGGGGGTATTTTCGGCCGGGGGTTAACATAGGCCTATTGATTTTCAGATCCGATGTCAACTTTTCACGTGCCGAGGTCAAATCTGTTTTTACGCCGTTTTGCGCTAATATATTTCAGTTCGGTGCTCACAAATCGATTCGATATAGCGCGAATAATAAATTGCCAGTCATATAATTTGCACGGTTAGAATCTGTGGCGCTTCATCTTTCCAATGATGTATCACACGCCTGTGTACGTTTAAAGTTTCTACCTTAATTATCGGGAAGAACGCAGGACCATGCTTCGCTCATCGAAAATCATTGCGTAAATATATTACGCCATCAACATATCGTGACGTGATCGCGTTAACTCTTAACCGGCCGATGTCGCGTTAACTCATCACCGGCCGAGGTATCCGCAAATGACATTGGGCTATATATCTCGGAAACGGGTGGAGCTATCGACTTGAAATTTGGTATGTGAATGTATCTTGCCCCGGATACGAATTTTATCGGGTCGCCGAGCCCGTGCGATGCCAGCTTCGCGCATGCGCAGACCAGATCTCGGAAACGGGTGGAGCAATCGACTTGAAATTTGGTTTTTGAATAGCCCGGACGAAGTCGGGTCACCTTCTAGTCTATTATATATTTTTGAAAGATCTGTGTGTGTGTGTGTGTGTGTGTGTGTATCTGTCTGTGTGTGTGTAATCGATGGACTCGAAAATGGCCCAGCCGATTTCGATGAAACTTGGTATGTGGGGGTATTTTCGGGTCAGGAGTAACATAGACCTATTGATTTTCAGATCCGATGTCAACTTTTCACGTGCAGAGGTCAAATCTGTTTTTACGCCGTTTTGCGCTAATATATTTCAGTTCGGTGCTCACAAATCGATTCGATATAGCGCGAATAATAAATTGCCAGTCATATAATTTGCACGGTTAGAATCTGTGGCGCTTCATCTTTCCAATGATGTATCACACGCCTGTGTACGTTTAAAGTTTCTACCTTAATTATCGGGAAGAACGCAGGACCATGCTTCGCTCATCGAAAATCATTGCGTAAATATATTACGCCATCAACATATCGTGACGTGATCGAGTTAACTCTTAACCGGCAGATGTCGCGTTAACTCATCACCGGCCGAGGTATCCTCAAATGACATTGGGCTATATATCTCGGAAACGGGTGGAGCTATCGACTTGAAATTTGGTATGTGAATGTATCTTGCCACGGATACGAATTTTATCGGGTCGCCGAGCCCGTTCGACGCCAGCTTCGCGCATGCGCAGACCAGATCTCGGAAACGGGTGGAGCAATCGACTTGAAATTTGGTTTTTGAATAGCCCGGACGAAGTCGGGTCACATTCTAGTCTATTATATATTTTTGAAAGATCTCTGTGTGTGTGTGTGTGTGTGTATCTGTCTGTGTGTGTGTAATCGATGGACTCGAAAATGGCCCAGCCGATTTCGATGAAACTTGGTATGTGGGGGTATTTTCGGGTCAGGAGTAACATAGACCTATTGATTTTCAGATCCGATGTCAACTTTTCACGTGCAGAGGTCAAATCTGTTTTTACGCCGTTTTGCGCTAATATATTTCAGTTCGGTGCTCACAAATCGATTCGATATAGCGCGAATAATAAATTGCCAGTCATATAATTTGCACGGTTAGAATCTGTGGCGCTTCATCTTTCCAATGATGTATCACACGCCTGTGTACGTTTAAAGTTTCTACCTTAATTATCGGGAAGAACGCAGGACCATGCTTCGCTCATCGAAAATCATTGCGTAAATATATTACGCCATCAACATATCGTGACGTGATCGCGTTAACTCTTAACCGGCCGATGTCGCGTTAACTCATCACCGGCCGAGGTATCCGCAAATGACATTGGGCTATATATCTCGGAAACGGGTGGAGATATCGACTTGAAATTTGGTATGTGAATGTATCTTGCCCCGGATACGAATTTTATCGGGTCGCCGAGCCCGTGCGACGCCAGCTTCGCGCATGCGCAGACCAGATCTCGGTAACGGGTGGAGCAATCGACTTGAAATTTGGTTTTTGAATAGCCCGGACGAAGTCGGGTCACCTTCTAGTCTATTATATATTTTGAAAGATCTGTGTGTGTGTGTGTGTGTGTGTATCTGTCTGTGTGTGTGTAATCGATGGACTCGAAAATGGCCCAGCCGATTTCGATGAAACTTGGTACGTGGGGGTATTTTCGGCCGGGGGTTAACATAGGCCTATTGATTTTCAGATCCGATGTCAACTTTTCACGTGCCGAGGTCAAATCTGTTTTTACGCCGTTTTGCGCTAATATATTTCAGTTCGGTGCTCACAAATCGATTCGATATAGCGCGAATAATAAATTGCCAGTCATATAATTTGCACGGTTAGAATCTGTGGCGCTGCATCTTTCGAATGATGTATCACACGCCTGTGTACGTTTAACGTTTCTACCTTAATTATCGGGAAGAACGCAGGACCATGCTTCGCTCATCGAAAATCATTGCGTAAATATATTACGCCATCAACATATCGTGACGTGATCGCGTTAACTCTTAACCGGCCGATGTCGCGTTAACTCATCACCGGCCGAGGTATCCGCAAATGACATTGGGCTATATATCTCGGAAACGGGTGGAGCTATCGACTTGAAATTTGGTATGTGAATGTATCTTGCCCCGGATACGAATTTTGTCGGGTCGCCGAGCCCGTGCGACGCCAGCTTCGCGCATGCGCAGACCAGATCTCGGTAACGGGTGGAGCAATCGACTTGAAATTTGGTTTTTGAATAGCCCGGACGAAGTCGGGTCACCTTCTAGTCTATTATATATTTTGAAAGATCTGCGTGTGTGTGTATCTGTCTGTGTGTGTGTGTGTGTAATCGATGGACTCGAAAATGGCCCAGCCGATTTCGATGAAACTTGGTACGTGGGGGTATTTTCGGCCGGGGGTTAACATAGGCCTATTGATTTTCAGATCCGATGTCAACTTTTCACGTGCCGAGGTCAAATCTGTTTTTACGCCGTTTTGCGCTAATATATTTCAGTTCGGTGCTCACAAATCGATTCGATATAGCGCGAATAATAAATTGCCAGTCATATAATTTGCACGGTTAGAATCTGTGGCGCTGCATCTTTCCAATGATGTATCACACGCCTGTGTACGTTTAAAGTTTCTACCTTAATTATCGGGAAGAACGCAGGACCATGCTTCGCTCATCGAAAATCATTGCGTAAATATATTACGCCATCAACATATCGTGACGTGATCGCGTTAACTCTTAACCGGCCGATGTCGCGTTAACTCATCACCGGCCGAGGTATCCGCAAATGACATTGGGCTATATATCTCGCAAACGGGTGGAGCTATCGACTTGAAATTTGGTATGTGAATGTATCTTGCCCCGGATACGAATTTTATCGGGTCGCCGAGCCCGTGCGACGCCAGCTTCGCGCATGCGCAGACCAGATCTCGGTAACGGGTGGAGCAATCGACTTGAAATTTGGTTTTTGAATAGCCCGGACGAAGTCGGGTCACCTTCTAGTCTATTATATATTTTGAAAGATCTGTGTGTGTGTGTGTATCTGTCTGTGTGTGTGTGTGTAATCGATGGACTCGAAAATGGCCCAGCCGATTTCGATGAAACTTGGTACGTGGGGGTATTTTCGGCCGGGGGTTAACATAGGCCTATTGATTTTCAGATCCGATGTCAACTTTTCACGTGCAGAGGTCAAATCTGTTTTTACGCCGTTTTGCGCTAATATATTTCAGTTCGATGCTCACAAATCGATTCGATATAGCGCGAATAATAAATTGCCAGTCATATAATTTGCACGGTTAGAATCTGTGGCGCTTCATCTTTCCAATGATGTATCACACGCCTGTGTACGTTTAAAGTTTCTACCTTAATTATCGGGAAGAACGCAGGACCATGCTTCGCTCATCGAAAATCATTGCGTAAATATATTACGCCATCAACATATCGTGACGTGATCGCGTTAACTCTTAACCGGCCGATGTCGCGTTAACTCATCACCGGCCGAGGTATCCGCAAATGACATTGGGCTATATATCTCGTAAACGGGTGGAGATATCGACTTGAAATTTGGTATGTGAATGTATCTTGCCCCGGATACGAATTTTATCGGGTCGCCGAGCCCGTGCGACGCCAGCTTCGCGCATGCGCAGACCAGATATCGGTAACGGGGGGAGCAATCGACTTGAAATTTGGTTTTTGAATAGCCCGGACGAAGTCGGGTCACCTTCTAGTCTATTATATATTTTGAAAGATCTGTGTGTGTGTGTGTGTGTATCTGTCTGTGTGTGTGTAATCGATGAACTCGAAAACGGCCGACCCGATTTCGATGAAACTTGGTATGTGGGGGTATTTTCGGGTCAGGAGTAACATAGGCCTATTGATTTTCAGATCCGATGTCAACTTTTCACGTGCCGAAGTCAAATCTGTTTTTACGCCTTTTTGCGCTAATATATTTCAGTTCGGTGCTCAAAAATCGATTCGATATAGCGCGAATAATAAATTGCCAGTCATATAATTTGCACGGTCAGAATCTGTGGCGCTTCATCTTACCAATGATGTATCACACGCCTGTGTACGTTTAAAGTTTCTACCTTAATTATCGGGAAGAACGCAGGACCATGCTTCGCTCATCGAAAATCATTGCGTAAATATATTACGCCATCAACATATCGTGACGTGATCGCGTTAACTCTTAACCGGCCGATGTCGCGTTAACTCATCACCGGCCGAGGTATCCGCAAATGACATTGGGCTATATATCTCAGAAACGGGTGGAGCTATCGAGTTGAAATTTGGTATGTGAATGTATCTTGCCCCGGATACGAATTTTATCGGGTCGCCGAGCCCGTGCGATGCCAGCTTCGCGCAGACCAGATCTCGGTAACGGGTGGAGCAATCGACTTGAAATTTGGTTTTTGAATAGCCCGGACGAAGTCGGGTCACCTTCTAGTCTATTATATATTTTGGAAGATCTGTCTGTGTGTCTGTGTGTCTGTCTGTCTGTGTGTTCGCGATGAACTCGAAAACGGCCCACCCGATTTCGATGAAACTTGGTATGTGGGGGTATTTTCGGCCGGGGACGAACATAGGCATATTAATTTGTCCGTGCGACGTCACATTGACCTTGAAATCGGGTCATTTCAAGGTCAAACGCCCGAATATCACGGGATTTCGATGAAACTTTGTATGTGGGGGTACTTTCTTATGGCGAGTCTCATAAGCATATTCATTTGCCCGGGTGGAGCAATCGACTTGAAATTTGCTTTTTGAATAGCCCGGACGAAGTCGGGTCACCTTCTAGTCTATTATATATTTTGAAAGATCTGTGTGTGTGTGTGTGTGTGTGTGTGTATCTGTCTGTGTGTGTGTAATCGATGAACTCGAAACGGCCGACCCGATTTCGATGAAACTTGGTATGTGGGGGTATTTTCGGGTCAGGAGTAACATAGGCCTATTGATTTTCAGATCCGATGTCAACTTTTCACGTGCCGAAGTCAAATCTGTTTTTACGCCTTTTTGCGCTAATATATTTCAGTTCGGTGCTCAAAAATCGATTCGATATAGCGCGAATAATAAATTGCCAGTCATATAATTTGCACGGTCAGAATCTGTGGCGCTTCATCTTACCAATGATGTATCACACGCCTGTGTACGTTTAAAGTTTCTACCTTAATTATCGGGAAGAACGCAGGACCATGCTTCGCTCATCGAAAATCATTGCGTAAATATATTACGCCATCAACATATCGTGACGTGATCGCGTTAACTCTTAACCGGCCGATGTCGCGTTAACTCATCACCGGCCGAGGTATCCGCAAATGACATTGGGCTATATATCTCAGAAACGGGTGGAGCTATCGAGTTGAAATTTGGTATGTGAATGTATCTTGCCCCGGATACGAATTTTATCGGGTCGCCGAGCCCGTGCGACGCCAGCTTCGCGCAGACCAGATCTCGGTAACGGGTGGAGCAATCGACTTGAAATTTGGTTTTTGAATAGCCCGGACGAAGTCGGGTCACCTTCTAGTCTATTATATATTTTGGAAGATCTGTCTGTGTGTCTGTGTGTCTGTCTGTCTGTGTGTTCGCGATGAACTCGAAAACGGCCCACCCGATTTCGATGAAACTTGGTATGTGGGGGTATTTTCGGCCGGGGACGAACATAGGCATTTTAATTTGTCCGTGCGACGTCACATTGACCTTGAAATCGGGTCATTTCAAGGTCAAACGCCCGAATATCACGGGATTTCGATGAAACTTTGTATGTGGGGGTACTTTCTTATGGCGAGTCTCATAAGCATATTCATTTGCCCGGGTGGAGCAATCGACTTGAAATTTGCTTTTTGAATAGCCCGGACGAAGTCGGGTCACCTTCTAGTCTATTATATATTTTGAAAGATCTGTGTGTGTGTGTGTGTGTATCTGTCTGTGTGTGTGTAATCGATGAACTCGAAACCGGCCGACCCGATTTCGATGAAACTTGGTATGTGGGGGTATTTTCGGGTCAGGAGTAACATAGGCCTATTGATTTTCAGATCCGAGGTCAACTTTTCACGTGCAGAGGTCAAATCTGTTTTTACGCCGTTTTGCGCTAATATATTTCAGTTCGGTGCTCACAAATCGATTCGATATAGCGCGAATAATAAATTGCCAGTCATATAATTTGCACGGTTAGAATCTGTGGCGCTTCATCTTTCCAATGATGTATCACACGCCTGTGTACGTTTAAAGTTTCTACCTTAATTATCGGGAAGAACGCAGGACCATGCTTCGCTCATCGAAAATCATTGCGTAAATATATTACGCCATCAACATATCGTGACGTGATCGAGTTAACTCTTAACCGGCAGATGTCGCGTTAACTCATCACCGGCCGAGGTATCCTCAAATGACATTGGGCTATATATCTCAGAAACGGGTGGAGCTATCGACTTGAAATTTGGTATGTGAATGTATCTTGCCACGGATACGAATTTTATCGGGTCGCCGAGCCCGTTCGACGCCAGCTTCGCGCATGCGCAGACCAGATCTCGGAAACGGGTGGAGCAATCGACTTGAAATTTGGTTTTTGAATAGCCCGGACGAAGTCGGGTCACCTTCTAGTCTATTATATATATTTGAAAGATCTGTGTGTGTGTGTGTGTGTGTGTGTATCTGTCTGTGTGTGTGTAATCGATGGACTCGAAAATGGCCCAGCCGATTTCGATGAAACTTGGTATGTGGGGGTATTTTCGGGTCAGGAGTAACATAGACCTATTGATTTTCAGATCCGATGTCAACTTTTCACGTGCAGAGGTCAAATCTGTTTTTACGCCGTTTTGCGCTAATATATTTCAGTTCGGTGCTCACAAATCGATTCGATATAGCGCGAATAATAAATTGCCAGTCATATAATTTGCACGGTTAGAATCTGTGGCGCTTCATCTTTCCAATGATGTATCACACGCCTGTGTACGTTTAAAGTTTCTACCTTAATTATCGGGAAGAACGCAGGACCATGCTTCGCTCATCGAAAATCATTGCGTAAATATATTACGCCATCAACATATCGTGACGTGATCGAGTTAACTCTTAACCGGCAGATGTCGCGTTAACTCATCACCGGCCGAGGTATCCTCAAATGACATTGGGCTATATATCTCGGAAACGGGTGGAGCTATCGACTTGAAATTTGGTATGTGAATGTATCTTGCCACGGATACGAATTTTATCGGGTCGCCGAGCCCGTTCGACGCCAGCTTCGCGCATGCGCAGACCAGATCTCGGAAACGGGTGGAGCAATCGACTTGAAATTTGGTTTTTGAATAGCCCGGACGAAGTCGGGTCACATTCTAGTCTATTATATATTTTTGAAAGATCTGTGTGTGTGTGTGTGTGTGTGTATCTGTCTGTGTGTGTGTAATCGATGGACTCGAAAATGGCCCAGCCGATTTCGATGAAACTTGGTATGTGGGGGTATTTTCGGGTCAGGAGTAACATAGACCTATTGATTTTCAGATCCGATGTCAACTTTTCACGTGCAGAGGTCAAATCTGTTTTTACGCCGTTTTGCGCTAATATATTTCAGTTCGGTGCTCAAAAATCGATTCGATATAGCGCGAATAATAAATTGCCAGTCATATAATTTGCACGGTCAGAATCTGTGGCGCTTCATCTTACCAATGATGTATCACACGCCTGTGTACGTTTAAAGTTTCTACCTTAATTATCGGGAAGAACGCAGGACCATGCTTCGCTCATCGAAAATCATTGCGTAAATATATTACGCCATCAACATATCGTGACGTGATCGCGTTAACTCTTAACCGGCCGATGTCGCGTTAACTCATCACCGGCCGAGGTATCCGCAAATGACATTGGGCTATATATCTCAGAAACGGGTGGAGCTATCGAGTTGAAATTTGGTATGTGAATGTATCTTGCCCCGGATACGAATTTTATCGGGTCGCCGAGCCCGTGCGACGCCAGCTTCGCGCAGACCAGATCTCGGTAACGGGTGGAGCAATCGACTTGAAATTTGGTTTTTGAATAGCCCGGACGAAGTCGGGTCACCTTCTAGTCTATTATATATTTTGGAAGATCTGTCTGTGTGTCTGTGTGTCTGTCTGTCTGTGTGTTCGCGATGAACTCGAAAACGGCCCACCCGATTTCGATGAAACTTGGTATGTGGGGGTATTTTCGGCCGGGGACGAACATAGGCATATTAATTTGTCCGTGCGACGTCACATTGACCTTGAAATCGGGTCATTTCAAGGTCAAACGCCCGAATATCACGGGATTTCGATGAAACTTTGTATGTGGGGGTACTTTCTTATGGCGAGTCTCATAAGCATATTCATTTGCCCGGGTGGAGCAATCGACTTGAAATTTGCTTTTTGAATAGCCCGGACGAAGTCGGGTCACCTTCTAGTCTATTATATATTTTGAAAGATCTGTGTGTGTGTGTGTGTGTGTGTATCTGTCTCTGTGTGTGTAATCGATGAATTCGAAAACGGCCGACCCGATTTCGATGAAACTTGGTATGTGGGGGTATTTTCGGGTCAGGAGTAACATAGGCCTATTGATTTTCAGATCCGATGTCAACTTTTCACGTGCCGAAGTCAAATCTGTTTTTACGCCTTTTTGCGCTAATATATTTCAGTTCGGTGCTCAAAAATCGATTCGATATAGCGCGAATAATAAATTGCCAGTCATATAATTTGCACGGTCAGAATCTGTGGCGCTTCATCTTACCAATGATGTATCACACGCCTGTGTACGTTTAAAGTTTCTACCTTAATTATCGGGAAGAACGCAGGACCATGCTTCGCTCATCGAAAATCATTGCGTAAATATATTACGCCATCAACATATCGTGACGTGATCGCGTTAACTCTTAACCGGCCGATGTCGCGTTAACTCATCACCGGCCGAGGTATCCGCAAATGACATTGGGCTATATATCTCAGAAACGGGTGGAGCTATCGAGTTGAAATTTGGTATGTGAATGTATCTTGCCCCGGATACGAATTTTATCGGGTCGCCGAGCCCGTGCGACGCCAGCTTCGCGCAGACCAGATCTCGGTAACGGGTGGAGCAATCGACTTGAAATTTGGTTTTTGAATAGCCCGGACGAAGTCGGGTCACCTTCTAGTCTATTATATATTTTGGAAGATCTGTCTGTGTGTCTGTGTGTCTGTCTGTCTGTGTGTTCGCGATGAACTCGAAAACGGCCCACCCGATTTCGATGAAACTTGGTATGTGGGGGTATTTTCGGCCGGGGACGAACATAGGCATATTAATTTGTCCGTGCGACGTCACATTGACCTTGAAATCGGGTCATTTCAAGGTCAAACGCCCGAATATCACGGGATTTCGATGAAACTTTGTATGTGGGGGTACTTTCTTATGGCGAGTCTCATAAGCATATTCATTTGCCCGGGTGGAGCAATCGACTTGAAATTTGCTTTTTGAATAGCCCGGACGAAGTCGGGTCACCTTCTAGTCTATTATATATTTTGAAAGATCTGTGTGTGTGTGTGTGTGTATCTGTCTGTGTGTGTGTAATCGATGAACTCGAAACCGGCCGACCCGATTTCGATGAAACTTGGTATGTGGGGGTATTTTCGGGTCAGGAGTAACATAGGCCTATTGATTTTCAGATCCGAGGTCAACTTTTCACGTGCCGAAGTCAAATCTGTTTTTACGCCTTTTTGCGCTAATATATTTCAGTTCGGTGCTCAAAAATCGATTCGATATAGCGCGAATAATAAATTGCCAGTCATATAATTTGCACGGTTAGAATCTGTGGCGCTTCATCTTACCAATGATGTATCACACGCCTGTGTACGTTTAAAGTTTCTACCTTAATTATCGGGAAGAACGCAGGACCATGCTTCGCTCATCGATAATCATTGCGTAAATATATTACGCCATCAACATATCGTGACGTGATCGCGTTAACTCTTAACCGGCCGATGTCTCGTTAACTCATCACCGGCCGAGGTATCCGCAAATGACATTGGGCTATATATCTCGGAAACGGGTGGAGCTATCGACTTGAAATTTGGTATGTGAATGTATCTTGCCCCGGATACGAATTTTATCGGGTCGCCGAGCCCGTGCGACGCCAGCTTCGCGCATGCGCAGACCAGATCTCGGTAACGGGTGGAGCAATCGACTTGAAATTTGGTTTTTGAATAGCCCGGACGAAGTCGGGTCACCTTCTAGTCTATTATATATTTTGGAAGATCTGTCTGTGTGTCTGTGTGTCTGTCTGTCTGTGTGTTCGCGATGAACTCGAAAACGGCCCACCCGATTTCGATGAAACTTGGTATGTGGGGGTATTTTCGGCCGGGGACGAACATAGGCATATTAATTTGTCCGTGCGACGTCACATTGACCTTGAAATCGGGTCATTTCAAGGTCAAACACCCGAATATCACGGGATTTCGATGAAACTTGGTATGTGGGGGTACTTTCTTATGGCGAGTCTCATAAGCATATTCATTTGCCCGGGTGGAGCAATCGACTTGAAATTTGCTTTTTGAATAGCCCGGACGAAGTCGGGTCACCTTCTAGTCTATTATATATTTTGAAAGATCTGTGTGTGTGTGTGTGTGTATCTGTCTGTGTGTGTGTAATCGATGGACTCGAAAATGGCCCAGCCGATTTCGATGAAACTTGGTATGTGGGGGTATTTTCGGGTCAGGAGTAACATAGGCCTATTGATTTTCAGATCCGATGTCAACTTTTCACGTGCCGAGGTCAAATCTGTTTTTACGCCGTTTTGCGCTAATATATTTCAGTTCGGTGCTCACAAATCGATTCGATATAGCGCGAATAATAAATTGCCAGTCATATAATTTGCACGGTTAGAATCTGTGGCGCTTCATCTTTCCAATGATGTATCACACGCCTGTGTACGTTTAAAGTTTCTACCTTAATTATCGGGAAGAACGCAGGACCATGCTTCGCTCATCGAAAATCATTGCGTAAATATATTACGCCATCAAAATATCGTGACGTGATCGCGTTAACTCTTAACCGGCCGATGTCGCGTTAACTCATCACCGGCCGAGGTATCCGCAAATGACATTGGGCTATATATCTCGGAAACGGGTGGAGCTATCGACTTGAAATTTGGTATGTGAATGTATCTTGCCCCGGATACGAATTTTATCGGGTCGCCGAGCCCGTGCGACGCCAGCTTCGCGCATGCGCAGACCAGATCTCGGTAACGGGTGGAGCAATCGACTTGAAATTTGGTTTTTGAATAGCCCGGACGAAGTCGGGTCACCTTCTAGTCTATTATATATTTTGGAAGATCTGTCTGTGTGTCTGTCTGTCTGTGTGTTCGCGATGAACTCGAAAACGGCCCACCCGATTTCGATGAAACTTGGTATGTGGGGGTATTTTCGGCCGGGGACGAACATAGGCATATTAATTTGTCCGTGCGACGTCACATTGACCTTGAAATCGGGTCATTTCAAGGTCAAACGCCCGAATATCACGGGATTTCGATAAAACTTGGTATGTGGAGGTACTTTCTTATGGCGAGTCTCATAAGCATATTCATTTGCCCGGGTGGAGCAATCGACTTGAAATTTGCTTTTTGAATAGCCCGGACGAAGTCGGGTCACCTTCTAGTCTATTATATATTTTGAAAGATCTGTGTGTGTGTGTGTGTGTGTGTATCTGTCTGTGTGTGTGTAATCGATGGACTCGAAAATGGCCCAGCCGATTTCGATGAAACTTGGTATGTGGGGGTATTTTCGTGTCAGGAGTAACATAGGCCTATTGATTTTCAGATCCGATGTCAACTTTTCACGTGCCGAGGTCAAATCTGTTTTTACGCCGTTTTGCGCTAATATATTTCAGTTCGGTGCTCACAAATCGATTCGATATAGCGCGAATAATAAATTGCCAGTCATATAATTTGCACGGTTAGAATCTGTGGCGCTTCATCTTTCCAATGATGTATCACACGCCTGTGTACGTTTAAAGTTTCTACCTTAATTATCGGGAAGAACGCAGGACCATGCTTCGCTCATCGAAAATCATTGCGTAAATATATTACGCCATCAAAATATCGTGACGTGATCGCGTTAACTCTTAACCGGCCGATGTCGCGTTAACTCATCACCGGCCGAGGTATCCGCAAATGACATTGGGCTATATATCTCGGAAACGGGTGGAGCTATCGACTTGAAATTTGGTATGTGAATGTATCTTGCCCCGGATGCGCAGACCAGATCTCGGTAACGGGTGGAGCAATCGACTTGAAATTTGGTTTTTGAATAGCCCGGACGAAGTCGGGTCACCTTCTAGTCTATTATATATTTTGGAAGATCTGTCTGTGTGTCTGTGTCTGTCTGTGTGTTCGCGATGAACTCGAAAACGGCCCACCCGATTTCGATGAAACTTGGTATGTGGGGGTATTTTCGGCCGGGGACGAACATAGGCATATTAATTTGTCCGTGCGACGTCACATTGACCTTGAAATCGGGTCATTTCAAGGTCAAACGCCCGAATATCACGGGATTTCGATGAAACTTTGTATGTGGGGGTACTTTCTTATGGCGAGTCTCATAAGCATATTCATTTGCCCGGGTGGAGCAATCGACTTGAAATTTGCTTTTTGAATAGCCCGGACGAAGTCGGGTCACCTTCTAGTCTATTATATATTTTGAAAGATCTGTGTGTGTGTGTGTGTGTGTATCTGTCTGTGTGTGTGTAATCGATGAACTCGAAACCGGCCGACCCGATTTCGATGAAACTTGGTATGTGGGGGTATTTTCGGGTCAGGAGTAACATAGGCCTATTGATTTTCAGATCCGAGGTCAACTTTTCACGTGCCGAAGTCAAATCTGTTTTTACGCCTTTTTGCGCTAATATTTTTCAGTTCGGTGCTCAAAAATCGATTCGATATAGCGCGAATAATAAATTGCCAGTCATATAATTTGCACGGTTAGAATCTGTGGCGCTTCATCTTACCAATGATGTATCACACGCCTGTGTACGTTTAAAGTTTCTACCTTAATTATCGGGAAGAACGCAGGACCATGCTTCGCTCATCGAAAATCATTGCGTAAATATATTACGCCATCAACATATCGTGACGTGATCGCGTTAACTCTTAACCGGCCGATGTCTCGTTAACTCATCACCGGCCGAGGTATCCGCAAATGACATTGGGCTATATATCTCGGAAACGGGTGGAGCTATCGACTTGAAATTTGGTATGTGAATGTATCTTGCCCCGGATACGAATTTTATCGGGTCGCCGAGCCCGTGCGACGCCAGCTTCGCGCATGCGCAGACCAGATCTCGGTAACGGGTGGAGCAATCGACTTGAAATTTGGTTTTTGAATAGCCCGGACGAAGTCGGGTCACCTTCTAGTCTATTATATATTTTGGAAGATCTGTCTGTGTGTCTGTGTGTCTGTCTGTCTGTGTGTTCGCGATGAACTCGAAAACGGCCCACCCGATTTCGATGAAACTTGGTATGTGGGGGTATTTTCGGCCGGGGACGAACATAGGCATATTAATTTGTCCGTGCGACGTCACATTGACCTTGAAATCGGGGTCATTTCAAGGTCAAACACCCGAATATCACGGGATTTCGATGAAACTTGGTATGTGGGGGTACTTTCTTATGGCGAGTCTCATAAGCATATTCATTTGCCCGGGTGGAGCAATCGACTTGAAATTTGCTTTTTGAATAGCCCGGACGAAGTCGGGTCACCTTCTAGTCTATTATATATTTTGAAAGATCTGTGTGTGTGTGTGTGTGTATCTGTCTGTGTGTGTGTAATCGATGGACTCGAAAATGGCCCCACCGATTTCGATGAAACTTGGTATGTGGGGGTATTTTCGGGTCAGGAGTAACATAGGCCTATTGATTTTCAGATCCGATGTCAACTTTTCACGTGCCGAGGTCAAATCTGTTTTTACGCCGTTTTGCGCTAATATATTTCAGTTCGGTGCTCACAAATCGATTCGATATAGCGCGAATAATAAATTGCCAGTCATATAATTTGCACGGTTAGAATCTGTGGCGCTTCATCTTTCCAATGATGTATCACACGCCTGTGTACGTTTAAAGTTTCTACCTTAATTATCGGGAAGAACGCAGGACCATGCTTCGCTCATCGAAAATCATTGCGTAAATATATTACGCCATCAAAATATCGTGACGTGATCGCGTTAACTCTTAACCGGCCGATGTCGCGTTAACTCATCACCGGCCGAGGTATCCGCAAATGACATTGGGCTATATATCTCGGAAACGGGTGGAGCTATCGACTTGAAATTTGGTATGTGAATGTATCTTGCCCCGGATACGAATTTTATCGGGTCGCCGAGCCCGTGCGACGCCAGCTTCGCGCATGCGCAGACCAGATCTCGGTAACGGGTGGAGCAATCGACTTGAAATTTGGTTTTTGAATAGCCCGGACGAAGTCGGGTCACCTTCTAGTCTATTATATATTTTGGAAGATCTGTCTGTGTGTCTGTCTGTCTGTGTGTTCGCGATGAACTCGAAAACGGCCCACCCGATTTCGATGAAACTTGGTATGTGGGGGTATTTTCGGCCGGGGACGAACATAGGCATATTAATTTGTCCGTGCGACGTCACATTGACCTTGAAATCGGGTCATTTCAAGGTCAAACGCCCGAATATCACGGGATTTCGATAAAACTTGGTATGTGGAGGTACTTTCTTATGGCGAGTCTCATAAGCATATTCATTTGCCCGGGTGGAGCAATCGACTTGAAATTTGCTTTTTGAATAGCCCGGACGAAGTCGGGTCACCTTCTAGTCTATTATATATTTTGAAAGATCTGTGTGTGTGTGTGTGTGTGTGTATCTGTCTCTGTGTGTGTAATCGATGGACTCGAAAATGGCCCAGCCGATTTCGATGAAACTTGGTATGTGGGGGGTATTTTCGTGTCAGGAGTAACATAGGCCTATTGATTTTCAGATCCGATGTCAACTTTTCACGTGCCGAGGTCAAATCTGTTTTTACGCCGTTTTGCGCTAATATATTTCAGTTCGGTGCTCACAAATCGATTCGATATAGCGCGAATAATAAATTGCCAGTCATATAATTTGCACGGTTAGAATCTGTGGCGCTTCATCTTTCCAATGATGTATCACACGCCTGTGTACGTTTAAAGTTTCTACCTTAATTATCGGGAAGAACGCAGGACCATGCTTCGCTCATCGAAAATCATTGCGTAAATATATTACGCCATCAAAATATCGTGACGTGATCGCGTTAACTCTTAACCGGCCGATGTCGCGTTAACTCATCACCGGCCGAGGTATCCGCAAATGACATTGGGCTATATATCTCGGAAACGGGTGGAGCTATCGACTTGAAATTTGGTATGTGAATGTATCTTGCCCCGGATGCGCAGACCAGATCTCGGTAACGGGTGGAGCAATCGACTTGAAATTTGGTTTTTGAATAGCCCGGACGAAGTCGGGTCACCTTCTAGTCTATTATATATTTTGGAAGATCTGTCTGTGTGTCTGTGTCTGTCTGTGTGTTCGCGATGAACTCGAAAACGGCCCACCCGATTTCGATGAAACTTGGTATGTGGGGGTATTTTCGGCCGGGGACGAACATAGGCATATTAATTTGTCCGTGCGACGTCACATTGACCTTGAAATCGGGTCATTTCAAGGTCAAACGCCCGAATATCACGGGATTTCGATGAAACTTTGTATGTGGGGGTACTTTCTTATGGCGAGTCTCATAAGCATATTCATTTGCCCGGGTGGAGCAATCGACTTGAAATTTGCTTTTTGAATAGCCCGGACGAAGTCGGGTCACCTTCTAGTCTATTATATATTTTGAAAGATCTGTGTGTGTGTGTGTGTGTGTATCTGTCTGTGTGTGTGTAATCGATGAACTCGAAACCGGCCGACCCGATTTCGATGAAACTTGGTATGTGGGGGTATTTTCGGGTCAGGAGTAACATAGGCCTATTGATTTTCAGATCCGAGGTCAACTTTTCACGTGCCGAAGTCAAATCTGTTTTTACGCCTTTTTGCGCTAATATTTTTCAGTTCGGTGCTCAAAAATCGATTCGATATAGCGCGAATAATAAATTGCCAGTCATATAATTTGCACGGTTAGAATCTGTGGCGCTTCATCTTACCAATGATGTATCACACGCCTGTGTACGTTTAAAGTTTCTACCTTAATTATCGGGAAGAACGCAGGACCATGCTTCGCTCATCGAAAATCATTGCGTAAATATATTACGCCATCAACATATCGTGACGTGATCGCGTTAACTCTTAACCGGCCGATGTCTCGTTAACTCATCACCGGCCGAGGTATCCGCAAATGACATTGGGCTATATATCTCGGAAACGGGTGGAGCTATCGACTTGAAATTTGGTATGTGAATGTATCTTGCCCCGGATACGAATTTTATCGGGTCGCCGAGCCCGTGCGACGCCAGCTTCGCGCATGCGCAGACCAGATCTCGGTAACGGGTGGAGCAATCGACTTGAAATTTGGTTTTTGAATAGCCCGGACGAAGTCGGGTCACCTTCTAGTCTATTATATATTTTGGAAGATCTGTCTGTGTGTCTGTGTGTCTGTCTGTCTGTGTGTTCGCGATGAACTCGAAAACGGCCCACCCGATTTCGATGAAACTTGGTATGTGGGGGTATTTTCGGCCGGGGACGAACATAGGCATATTAATTTGTCCGTGCGACGTCACATTGACCTTGAAATCGGGGTCATTTCAAGGTCAAACACCCGAATATCACGGGATTTCGATGAAACTTGGTATGTGGGGGTACTTTCTTATGGCGAGTCTCATAAGCATATTCATTTGCCCGGGTGGAGCAATCGACTTGAAATTTGCTTTTTGAATAGCCCGGACGAAGTCGGGTCACCTTCTAGTCTATTATATATTTTTGAAAGATCTGTGTGTGTGTGTGTGTGTATCTGTCTGTGTGTGTGTAATCGATGGACTCGAAAATGGCCCAGCCGATTTCGATGAAACTTGGTATGTGGGGGTATTTTCGGGTCAGGAGTAACATAGGCCTATTGATTTTCAGATCCGATGTCAACTTTTCACGTGCCGAGGTCAAATCTGTTTTTACGCCGTTTTGCGCTAATATATTTCAGTTCGGTGCTCACAAATCGATTCGATATAGCGCGAATAATAAATTGCCAGTCATATAATTTGCACGGTTAGAATCTGTGGCGCTTCATCTTTCCAATGATGTATCACACGCCTGTGTACGTTTAAAGTTTCTACCTTAATTATCGGGAAGAACGCAGGACCATGCTTCGCTCATCGAAAATCATTGCGTAAATATATTACGCCATCAAAATATCGTGACGTGATCGCGTTAACTCTTAACCGGCCGATGTCGCGTTAACTCATCACCGGCCGAGGTATCCGCAAATGACATTGGGCTATATATCTCGGAAACGGGTGGAGCTATCGACTTGAAATTTGGTATGTGAATGTATCTTGCCCCGGATACGAATTTTATCGGGTCGCCGAGCCCGTGCGACGCCAGCTTCGCGCATGCGCAGACCAGATCTCGGTAACGGGTGGAGCAATCGACTTGAAATTTGGTTTTTGAATAGCCCGGACGAAGTCGGGTCACCTTCTAGTCTATTATATATTTTGGAAGATCTGTCTGTGTGTCTGTCTGTCTGTGTGTTCGCGATGAACTCGAAAACGGCCCACCCGATTTCGATGAAACTTGGTATGTGGGGGTATTTTCGGCCGGGGACGAACATAGGCATATTAATTTGTCCGTGCGACGTCACATTGACCTTGAAATCGGGTCATTTCAAGGTCAAACGCCCGAATATCACGGGATTTCGATGAAACTTTGTATGTGGGGGTACTTTCTTATGGCGAGTCTCATAAGCATATTCATTTGCCCGGGTGGAGCAATCGACTTGAAATTTGCTTTTTGAATAGCCCGGACGAAGTCGGGTCACCTTCTAGTCTATTATATATTTTGAAAGATCTGTGTGTGTGTGTGTGTGTGTATCTGTCTGTGTGTGTGTAATCGATGAACTCGAAACCGGCCGACCCGATTTCGATGAAACTTGGTATGTGGGGGTATTTTCGGGTCAGGAGTAACATAGGCCTATTGATTTTCAGATCCGAGGTCAACTTTTCACGTGCCGAAGTCAAATCTGTTTTTACGCCTTTTTGCGCTAATATTTTTCAGTTCGGTGCTCAAAAATCGATTCGATATAGCGCGAATAATAAATTGCCAGTCATATAATTTGCACGGTTAGAATCTGTGGCGCTTCATCTTACCAATGATGTATCACACGCCTGTGTACGTTTAAAGTTTCTACCTTAATTATCGGGAAGAACGCAGGACCATGCTTCGCTCATCGAAAATCATTGCGTAAATATATTACGCCATCAACATATCGTGACGTGATCGCGTTAACTCTTAACCGGCCGATGTCTCGTTAACTCATCACCGGCCGAGGTATCCGCAAATGACATTGGGCTATATATCTCGGAAACGGGTGGAGCTATCGACTTGAAATTTGGTATGTGAATGTATCTTGCCCCGGATACGAATTTTATCGGGTCGCCGAGCCCGTGCGACGCCAGCTTCGCGCATGCGCAGACCAGATCTCGGTAACGGGTGGAGCAATCGACTTGAAATTTGGTTTTTGAATAGCCCGGACGAAGTCGGGTCACCTTCTAGTCTATTATATATTTTGGAAGATCTGTCTGTGTGTCTGTGTGTCTGTCTGTCTGTGTGTTCGCGATGAACTCGAAAACGGCCCACCCGATTTCGATGAAACTTGGTATGTGGGGGTATTTTCGGCCGGGGACGAACATAGGCATATTAATTTGTCCGTGCGACGTCACATTGACCTTGAAATCGGGGTCATTTCAAGGTCAAACACCCGAATATCACGGGATTTCGATGAAACTTGGTATGTGGGGGTACTTTCTTATGGCGAGTCTCATAAGCATATTCATTTGCCCGGGTGGAGCAATCGACTTGAAATTTGCTTTTTGAATAGCCCGGACGAAGTCGGGTCACCTTCTAGTCTATTATATATTTTGAAAGATCTGTGTGTGTGTGTGTGTGTATCTGTCTGTGTGTGTGTAATCGATGGACTCGAAAATGGCCCAGCCGATTTCGATGAAACTTGGTATGTGGGGGTATTTTCGGGTCAGGAGTAACATAGGCTTATTGATTTTCAGATCCGATGTCAACTTTTCACGTGCCGAGGTCAAATCTGTTTTTACGCCGTTTTGCGCTAATATATTTCAGTTCGGTGCTCACAAATCGATTCGATATAGCGCGAATAATAAATTGCCAGTCATATAATTTGCACGGTTAGAATCTGTGGCGCTTCATCTTTCCAATGATGTATCACACGCCTGTGTACGTTTAAAGTTTCTACCTTAATTATCGGGAAGAACGCAGGACCATGCTTCGCTCATCGAAAATCATTGCGTAAATATATTACGCCATCAAAATATCGTGACGTGATCGCGTTAACTCTTAACCGGCCGATGTCGCGTTAACTCATCACCGGCCGAGGTATCCGCAAATGACATTGGGCTATATATCTCGGAAACGGGTGGAGCTATCGACTTGAAATTTGGTATGTGAATGTATCTTGCCCCGGATACGAATTTTATCGGGTCGCCGAGCCCGTGCGACGCCAGCTTCGCGCATGCGCAGACCAGATCTCGGTAACGGGTGGAGCAATCGACTTGAAATTTGGTTTTTGAATAGCCCGGACGAAGTCGGGTCACCTTCTAGTCTATTATATATTTTGGAAGATCTGTCTGTGTGTCTGTCTGTCTGTGTGTTCGCGATGAACTCGAAAACGGCCCACCCGATTTCGATGAAACTTGGTATGTGGGGGTATTTTCGGCCGGGGACGAACATAGGCATATTAATTTGTCCGTGCGACGTCACATTGACCTTGAAATCGGGTCATTTCAAGGTCAAACGCCCGAATATCACGGGATTTCGATAAAACTTGGTATGTGGAGGTACTTTCTTATGGCGAGTCTCATAAGCATATTCATTTGCCCGGGTGGAGCAATCGACTTGAAATTTGCTTTTTGAATAGCCCGGACGAAGTCGGGTCACATTCTAGTCTATTATATATTTTGAAAGATCTGTGTGTGTGTGTGTGTGTGTGTATCTGTCTGTGTGTGTGTAATCGATGGACTCGAAAATGGCCCAGCCGATTTCGATGAAACTTGGTATGTGGGGGTATTTTCGGGTCAGGAGTAACATAGGCCTATTGATTTTCAGATCCGATGTCAACTTTTCACGTGCCGAGGTCAAATCTGTTTTTACGCCGTTTTGCGCTAATATATTTCAGTTCGGTGCTCACAAATCGATTCGATATAGCGCGAATAATAAATTGCCAGTCATATAATTTGCACGGTTAGAATCTGTGGCGCTTCATCTTTCCAATGATGTATCACACGCCTGTGTACGTTTAAAGTTTCTACCTTAATTATCGGGAAGAACGCAGGACCATGCTTCGCTCATCGAAAATCATTGCGTAAATATATTACGCCATCAAAATATCGTGACGTGATCGCGTTAACTCTTAACCGGCCGATGTCGCGTTAACTCATCACCGGCCGAGGTATCCGCAAATGACATTGGGCTATATATCTCGGAAACGGGTGGAGCTATCGACTTGAAATTTGGTATGTGAATGTATCTTGCCCCGGATGCGCAGACCAGATCTCGGTAACGGGTGGAGCAATCGACTTGAAATTTGGTTTTTGAATAGCCCGGACGAAGTCGGGTCACCTTCTAGTCTATTATATATTTTGGAAGAGCTGTCTGTGTGTCTGTGTCTGTCTGTGTGTTCGCGATGAACTCGAAAACGGCCCACCCGATTTCGATGAAACTTGGTATGTGGGGGTATTTTCGGCCGGGGACGAACATAGGCATATTAATTTGTCCGTGCGACGTCACCTTGACCTTGAAATCGGGTCATTTCAAGGTCAAACGCCCGAATATCACGGGATTTCGATGAAACTTGGTATGTGGGGGTACTTTGTTATGGCGAGTCTCATAAGCATATTCATTTGCCCGTGCGACGTGACCTTTAAATCGGGTCATTTCAAGGTCAAACGCCCGAATATCACGGGATTTCGATGAAAGTTGGTATGTGGGGATACATTCGTACGGGGAGTCACCTTCTAGTAATTATATATTTACAAGGTGATTTACAGAACACAGAACCGTAAGTATACAATAATTACTTGTCTTTGCAAGCCGTAGTATATTTATTATATATCTATTATATATTTACATGGTATTTATATAGATTTTAAAATATTACAAAGTGATTTACAGAACACAAGACCGTAAGTATACAATAATTACCTGTCTTTGCAAATGAAATTAAGGGCGACGGTCCCTCGTTTCGCATGAAAATACTGCACGTGGTCGATTCCAGTGTCACATAGTCGGTGTTGCCAGCGCCCACAAACATCACAATCAACCTCCAGTTAACATCAGTGAGATGAATCCCGATCACTAAGTGTTGTGATAACACACTGTGATAATGAACCATTTGCATCAAACGTTTGTTTTGAAAGCACCCATCGTGTCATTCTTTATCTCAGTCCACGCATTGACATAATTAATGAATAAACACATTGTTTTGTTGATCAAAATCTTTAATAATATATCATCAAAGAACATAAAAGAACATAATCACTATTAACAATTTCGGGACAACCCGCCCTCATTTATCGGGACAACCCGCCCCCAAAACAGCATAGGGGCGGGTTGTCTCGGGGGCGGGTAGTCCCGTTCCCGTGAATCAGTAACTCGGTTTATAATTTATTGCCCAATATCGTGCATCCATCAATTCGATGGATTTATCTCGATATGCGGAGCGCGCACTCTCTTTTCTTGTGCTTTTACTCAATGATGTTAAATTTTATGATTTAGTCTTGTGTCATTTCGTTTTCAAGTAGATTTAATCTTGATTTTTAAATTAGATCCATTGTTTTCGAAAAACGTGTTATCAACCCGGAAGTCAGTGTTCGTGTTAGTTAATGTCATCCCAACAAAGCGCCGGTAGATGTCGAGTGGCCGCAGCTGTTATCAGACGTCTATTGGAACAAGATGGCTGTCAATCAAGACTAGGCTGCAGCTTTCCACTGCGCATGCCTAGCCGGCTACGACTGCAGTCTGAGTCCTTATCTCGTGAGAATCCGGATTCAGAATCTGGATTCAGATTATTAGTACGACTTGGTTCGGTAAACGAACAGACCAGACATTGGCAGAATCAGTAAACGAACAGACCGTAATCTCAATCTCGTGGTAATCCAGATTCCGATTCCGATTCCGATTACGGACTCAAATGTTCGTAATGTAAACAAACCGAGATTTCGCCACTAGTCGGATTCCTTATGTCATTTTGCATTTTTTGTTTGTTAAAAGCGATCTGAAAACGGATTCTGTATGCCTAGTAGGTGTATTTTCAGGATTGACTTGTTTCCATTCTTGAATTTTGGCGGGTCGGCCTAAATCGGGGTAAACATAATTTAGAGAGCGTTTCGTATTTAGAGAAAACGATAGATGGTGCCATCTGGCGTATGGTGATCGGTGCGATTTGAAACTTCTCCAAATTACTAGATATGACGGTTAAATGTATTTTTGAAAATTTTGATGTGATCGCTTCATTCTTGATGGCTACAGTTGTAATCAAAATTTTACACTGAGCCCTATGGAGATTCTATTACTTTGGATAAATGGCGCCATTTTGCGTACTGTACTGTTATTCCTAAAAAATACTAACGATGAAACACAGACGTAGTTTTAAAAAGAACGGATGTGATCAGATGATTCTTGCTGGCTACAGTTGCGATCAAAATTGAACACTTAACCCTATGGAGAATTTCGTGTTATGCTCAAACGTTGATTGTAATATCACTTATTGGCAATCGTGCGCAACTATATATGTAGACTAACACTCGTGTTTGACCCACTGTAACTATCCGTGATTTAATAGACGCAATATATGATATAGTTATGCCTCAAGATACAGCAATTTGCAAAAAGTAAGTGTCGAATGGTTTTGTAATTTCGATAATATGCAGCCTGTTGAATCAAACGAAAATATTCACAACAAGACTGTTCACGATGTGATTACATAAATTATATTATTGTTTTATTTGATACTTGTCTGCCTTGTTGTCCACTAACACCAATTGAACATAACCAATACCATCCGACTATAGACACTATCTAATTTACGGGAAAATACCACGGCGCCGAGTGTTGATCGGTTCAAAGCCAAGTATATTATTGGGGGAGAACGATGGAGTCATGATACATTATGAAGGATGATGGAAGGGTCCCATCAACTATGTTCTTCGACACAGTATTGTCCCCGCACTGCGCCACTTGCATCTTACTGTGCTGTACTATATATAAGACCAAGCACATAATGCACATATATCTTCTTATAAATAAATGATCTCTTAGAAAGTGTCCAGAGATGTCTTGCCTATTTATACTGACAATTTATTTTTATTCTTGTGGCAAAGGATTTGAGGGAGTGATTTGTTATATTGACTAAGATGTTAATTTAGTATGTGAAAAATGTACATGTATCCCGGGGATGTATTGAGTGGACGGAGAAAGTGTTCTCTTTATCATCAGATGAACATAATTTAAACTCCCAATTTAAACCCGACCAGGAATTATAGAACAACCATCTATATATGCCCAGCAATATTTAGCAATACATATGGACATGATAACATTGTTTAAATATTTTAAACAATACCACCCTATCCACATGTATGGCTAAACATATCATTGGCATAGATGAGTTGTTACGTTGAAGCTGGTCGGGTTTCTCCAAATTTAATACTAAAACAGAATGATCCATAAGCTACGGCTGGTTTAGGACATGGGAATTTATTTTATTTCGTGACCACGAAATACTAATTCGTGGCCACGAAATAACTATTTCGTGCCCACGAAATAACTAATTCGTGGCCAAGAAATAACTGATTTGACCTTTGCATATATCCAGATACTTTTTAAAAACAATGCGTACGATCACAGAGAAGCTACTATAAACCCCTTATCGTGTGGGGCCCGGGCTCCATGGTGATATGAACGTCCGATATAAACTATAGCCCAGAGAGAACGGGGAAACACGGGTCAGGTGGCTCCAAGACAAACTGAATATTCATTAGTTTTTACCACAAGGGATCGAATGGGAATGACATTTCTCTCGGCACAATGGCCGATTTAAGTCAAATAAGGTGTTTTGTAGGGTGGGCCCAACACAAACTTATAAATATTCACCCCTTTCAACCATACCCGATCCAAAATGTCGCCGCTCAGAAGGGGTCAAATATGGTACACATTATTTCTCGGCCACTTGACCGATATAGATCAAATAAAGGGTGTTGTACGGTGGCTCGCAAAGCAAGCTAATTTTCACACATTCACCCACTCTAGGGAAAATGATAACTGATCAGAGGGGTCCGTATATGGTACCAAGCAATCCCCCCCCCCATTTTTAGGTCGAATACAGTGTGTTGTAGGGTGACACATGAGACAAACTAAATATTCACCCGCTATCACCATTCACGATCCAAAATGGACGCCCAGATGGGTTAAAATATGGCACCTATACAATTTTCGGCCCCTTAACCGTTTGATGTCGTATAATTGGTGTTGTAGGGTGGCCCCAAGATATACTGAATGTCGTGGTGCCCTATGTGACCCACCCCAGGACGGCGCAACTTTGGATCGAGTTGGTGAAAGGGGTGATTACTTAATTTGTTTACGGGCCACCCTACAACACCCTTTATCTCAAATCGCCGTGGCTCATGCCTAGATGGTGGACAATTACAACCAGATCATCTCTATCCGCTTCCATTACAACAATGGGACTGACGATCGTATATCACAATTAGTTATTTCGTGGCCACGAATTAGTTATTTCATGGCTACGAATTAGTATTTCGTGGCCACGAAATAAAAAAAATATTCCCATGTCCTAAACCAGACACCGTAATAAGCACCATAGCTTGGCATGAAAATATAAAAAAAAATTATACATGACCGAACAATTTTAACAAACAGTGACTGAAACTTACATAAATGTGACTCGCATATTTGTTAGCACACAACTCCGTATTATGCGGTACTTCGTCCTGGCAATAAACATTAATTTTGTCAATTGATAACAAACACAATCAATCAATTTTACAACTACATCCTGAAACTTTAGTCTTGATAAACATTACATTTGTAGAATAGTGGACATTATCACTGAAGCACGTGATTGTAATGTATATGATTGATGTGAACCACATTTTTATCAACTACTGTATCTGGTGGCCTGACTATATTGCAAGTTAATTTTGTAAAATCACATGTAGTTACCATAGATTACATGTAAGAGCCATGCAACTGTAGTACTGTACCTGCGGAGACTTATGTGACGACATCATTCTCAAAAATACATTTCTAGTCATACTTGACATATGTGCATAATTTCAGCTCGTACAATTCACGAAAAGGCTAATCGTGTTAGTTAATATTTGTATAATCAGGAAACGCTCTTTAAATTTTTAAAACCGTCCAAACAATTTGTTTCCACTAACATGTCAGACTGAAACAAGTAGACTCTGAAAGAAGTAGACCACCATATTTGATACTTTTGTTAATTCAACTTTCACAGTCCACCAGAAGGTTAGTTATGAGGATTAATATTTGTATAATAAGCAAACGCTCTTTAAATTCTTAAAACAGTCCAAAAACATTTTTTTCCAATACAATTTTAACTGGACACAGGTAAACTTTGAAAGTAGACACGATATTGATAAATAAACCGTTTGTATGTCGTCTTTGACAATCCGAAATTGCGCGACCGTTGTTTTCGACCAAAGGAATCTGACTTGTGAAATCAGCGAGGGTGGGGGTAGGGTTAGCTTTTCTGCTATATCTTTACGAAAATTCGAAGTATCGAAGTTTTGTTTGTGGCATATGATCAAGATATCCTTGTAGATTGTTCATGTTCGTATATATGTGATGTAGCTGATTTTAAGAATATACAATACCTTAATATTTGGGAAAGAAAATTGAAAATGCAGTCATAAATACAATTCATCTAATGATTTTATGATACAATTCCACATTAAGATATGTAATTAAGTAATTTGTGGCAAGATCTCTCCATGTTTTTCGATTTCCAAGAAGAAAGAAAGCCACTTACCGAACTTGCTATGCGTAATAGCATGTTTGTATTACCAGGTGGATGGGAAAAAAATAGAGGGGTACACAAACAAAAGCCTCACACAAACCTGTTTCCACTAAAATATCAAGCTGGAAACAGGTAGATTCGGAAAATAGACACATTGGTGGTATAGAAACTGTTCTCATATCGCTTTTAACATTCCGAAAACGCGCGACCATTTTTTTTCGACATAAGGAATCCGACTACACCTCGGAGTTTTAAAACACTATAAAACATAAGAATCCGTCTCTTTTGTACAAATTATTGCAGAATATAAACGATCTATATCAAAGAATTTTAAATGCGGAGACAAATTTGTTTTATCGAATGTAAACTGGGAGAATATTACTGAAATTAGCCAAATAATAACGCTATTGATAGTAACGCTGGGGGAGCACTTCGGTTGATGGCGAAGCAAATCATTGTCGATTTTATTGTCACTTTCATATGTCCATTTCATAATTCCATCCATAAAATACCGCCCGAACGCATGTCGATTTCGAATTCGGCGGATACGTCACCATTGACCGAATCCACGTGAACCTGCATGGATATGGCTTCTGCTGTGTTCGTTATTATAATGTTTCTTCTTATTCAAGAAGTAGGATTATATTATGTCGATGGATTATCATATACACGTATGTACTATCTAGTCTTATAGCAATTTCATGTTTAAAATGTTGTGTTTCGTTAAATGCAGTCGTTTTGCACAATAGTCTCTGTATAGACAACAAACACAGGCATTTTTTTGCCAACGTGCTGTACATTAGTTGGAAAATAAAGCTTTGCTCATGAAGCTAATGTTGTGGTGTTGTGATCGCAGGTGAACTGCATCTCCCAATCCAGTCTATGTAAACATACACTCAGATTCATACTGATACCACTATTTTTATATGTGGGTTAATGTAGTTTACTCCAGACTGCTCCCAATCGCACAAACAAAAATGTAAAGCTTATTCTAGGATCTCATGTAAAGCTTATTCTAGTGGAAATGTCAGTCAATTTATTGATTAAGTACCCACACGTACAAGTTCTATGGACGTGGCTAGAGGTTTCCTCCCGGCCAATGCACCCCCCCCCCCATTGAACCAAACATCAATCTCACAGGTTCGCAGAATTCCATTTGCACCCCTTGGAAATAGCCAACCTGATACACACTAAGATTGGAAAATTACCAACTTTTACTGGTTGAAAAAATCAAACAATGAGAACAATTCCAACCTATATATGATGTCAAATTAATGTCCAACTAATGTTGTGTCATGCATGAAATTTACAACTGGTGGAAATGTACCAAAGTTTAGTTTAAACATATTTATTTCAAATATTTGTCAAATTTAGATAACACATGATATATAACACATACATTTGTTTATATACATACAATGGGCTTGAAGGACAAGTGCTGACTGACTGAATGGTACCCACTCTCCCATATGTTATTACACTGAAAAAATAAATAATTAGTAATGGCAAAGCAACATGACTACCAAAACAAGTTGAACATATATACAGATCACCGGTCACCCCTCTCCCGAGTTAGTCATAAGTTTGTATATGTATTTATTTAAAATCGGGTTTGTTTGTTGCGTTTGCTGGATTGTACGTATCATTATTTGGAACAGTTAGTTAAAAGAATCCTGATTTTTCCTCACGTATGAATGACTGCACAGCTAAGCAAATTGTACTAAAGTTCGGGGGTCGAGACACCCAACCAACCCCTGTCCATGTGCAACTGACAAGTTTCGTGTGTTCTTCACAACATCTACGAAATCCGGTCTGCCTAATTTTTGCATGTCATTCACAACTAGTTATCTTGCGCTTTAATTGTTAACACCTCTCCTTGTTCAAGCGATTTAGGTTGTCTTTTGTCTATAAAATGATGGGATTAAAAAAAATTGTTGTTAAGGGCATTTCCGCGCCGATAATTTTGAGACATGTATATTCGATCGATATATAGTTTCATCATTGTGCGGTCTTTTTTTAATCCCGAAATTTGTATTCAATTTCGATGTATACACCAGATTTCTCGATGTTTTAATGACATTTGGCCAGTTATCTTCTTTTTTGCTGCATCCTATACATAAAAAAACGCAAAACCAGAAAAGTTGATTTTATTCAAGACCGCTGTGGATGTTTCGACCGCACAATCATGAAACTATATATCGACAGAATATACAAGTCTCAAAATTATCGGGGCTGAAATACCCTTAACAAACATTTTTTTCAATCCCATCATTTTATAGACAACCTAAATCGGTTGAACAAGGAGAGGTGTTAACAATTAAAACACCAGATAACTAGTTGTGACTGGTATGCAAAAAATAGGCACACCGGATTTGGTCTGCATAATGTCGCAGTCTGCCCAATGATGGACAATGGTCCTCATAATATTAGGCAGACCTGAGAATTTGTATATTTCATATTACTTGAGGAATCACAAATTCCCATTGATCATAGCTTGGTGGTCACTTTTATAACAACACTAGAGAAAGAGTGTTTAAAATTGAGCAGTTTTAAATGTATATGATTTCATATATATATTTAATACACATATATGTATAGCTATATGTGTACGTAGTACATCGACACCGATATGCGCAAATAGGTACATATTCACACACTTATTGATATTAGATATGGAGCCACGCTGAAATTTAACTTAACCCCTCTTCTAAGGGGTTTTCCAATTTTAAAGAGCGTTTCGTGATTAAATAAGTTATTCAATATCGCAATTAATCCTACCATGAAATATGCAAATTAAAATTAGTCATATAAGTAGGTATGACTCTGAGAGATATGATGCCATATTTTTAGGGTAAAACTGGAACTCCCCGTCCAAGACGGTCGTCAAAATGGCAACTGAAAGAGGAAATTTGACGTTTTTCACCAATATCTTCTAGATCAGGTTCTGCTGTATGGAACTGGTTTGGAGATGTGATTTTATTTTGTATTGTTCGTGTTAACTGATCGTTAGAGCAATGAAATATGCCATTCGTGTGATTCCAGTCCCTTCCGATCCCTCAATAATTCGACTATACAGAACTCGGTATGAAATTTCAACGAAAATAACCGTTAGGATTCTAGTCATATTTTAACAAGAAATTGACAGAACTGTGCAAATTAAGTGAGGCATAAAATTAATTACGAATATTTGAACTCAATCAACAAAAATTGTCACTTTGTCGGAAAATGACAATGACATTGCCAGAATTATTGGATTTTTTATCACAAACTTGGCATCAAAATTGGCAAAAATTAACTTTTCGAGTCTGGACTATTTATTCAAGTAAATGGGACTATATTTGGTATCAAAGATGTTTATTGTTTTTGGTATGTCTTAAATGCGTCACACTAATGTGTTTTAAGACAACATTACTCAAGATGGCTTCCAAAATGGCAACCACATTTGGTTATTTTGTTTTACATATATCCCGAGTAGTATTCTGTTCCCAAGAGTTAGCAAATTGTAACTCACTTAGTTAGTAACCATATATTACTTAATCCACTGAATACTACGTGTTTCATTCTCGTTGTCCCTGTACCTTCTGGGGCATGATTAATTCATTTAAATGATGTACTGTAGTGTAGACTTTTGCCAAAAATGTCTTTTGGGACTCTGGCCATATATTTTAACGGAAAAGGGCAGAATGTCTAAACGGAACAGAGTGAAACCATATTAGCATAAATATCAACTTAATTATATGGTGTATATCAAAATGGCAAATATACTATACTAGCCGATGAGCCCGACGTTGTCCGGGCTATTCAAAAACCAAATTTCAAGTCGATAGCTCTACCCAGCCCGAAATTTCAAGTCGATAGCTCTACCCGTTTCCGAGATCTGGTCTGCGCATGCGCGAAGCTGGCGTCGCATGGGCTCGGCGACCCGATAAAATTCGTATCCGGGGCAAGATACATTCACATAGCAAATTTCAAGTCGATAGCTCCACCCGTTTCCGAGATCTCGTCTGCGCATGCGCGAAGCTGGTGTCGCACGGGCTCGGCGACCCGATAAAATTCGTATCCGAGGCAAGATACATTCACATAGCAAATTTCAAGTCGATAGCTCCACCCGTTTCCGAGATCTCGTCTGCGCATGCGCGTATTGGCGCCGCACGGGCTCGCCAATACGACAACGTTCACCGACGTTGTCCGGGCTATTCAAAAACCAAATTTCAAGTCGATAGCTCTACCCAGCCCGAAATTTCAAGTCGATAGCTCTACCCGTTTCCGAGATCTGGTCTGCGCATGCGCGAAGCTGGAGTCGCACGGTCTCGGCGACCCGATAAAATTCGTATCCTGTGCAAGATACATTCACATAGCAAATTTCAAGTCGATAGCTCCACCCGTTTCCGAGATCTCGTCTGCGCATGCGCGAAGCTGGTGTCGCACGGGCTCGGCGACCCGATAAAATTCGTATCCGGGGCAAGATACATTCACATAGCAAATTTCAAGTCGATAGCTCCACCCGTTTCCGAGATCTCGTCTGCGCATGTGCGAAGCGGGCGCCGCACGGGCTCGCCAATACGACAACGTTCACCGCCTGGTCAAACTACACACACGTACCAAGTTTCGTCCCGATCGGTCGAGAATCGTAGATTTGTATAAATGACAGACAGACAGACAAACAAACAAACAAACAAACATACATACATACAGACAGAGGTCTTCAAAATATATATGAGATGACTATGACGATCAAAATATACTTAGGCCCAATTTTAAATCTGCCGTCAACGAATCTGCCGTCAACGAATCTGTCGTCAACAATTCTGTCGTCAACGAATCTGTACAAAAAATATATATTGTCATAACATATTCTACCATCGTGAATCTAAAAACAAAATGTCTACATCTGCACCGATGTGAGAGAGAGAGGGTGTCTATTATGTGCGGTATACGAGTGAATGCTTTATCTAAGAGATTACATATGAGCATTCAATACAGGTAAACCCTTGCCTAATCTGAGATTACAGTATTTAAAGTGTCTGAGCCTTTACGAAATAATTTGGCTAAGCCAGGTGAATTAACTTAAGCTGAGATTATTTGGTTGGTGTGTCAGCCATTTCTTCGCAAATATATAGTTGGTCGAGATTATTTCAGTAAGAAGTATTCTTCACAAAAAAAGGGTGACAACTTCACACGTATATATACACGATGAAGTATAAACCAACTTGTTATGACGATCCAAAATATACACAATTTTAACAATGACGCTCAAATATAACTATGACGATCTGACACTCAAAATATACTTACGCCCATTTTTATCAACGACTCTCAAATATATAGTACTATAGCACTGTCATACTCAAAATACACTTACGCCCAATTTTACGATTGTCGTCAAGGAGACGATCTTACTACTTTATTTATTAGTTAGCGCCTATATTAGCGCTAACTAATGAATAATAATATTATTTGATTGACTTGATAAATATTCTCGTGTGCCAGAAGGACTCCTTAAAGACTGATTGACTTGTTAAATAACATCAAATAAATATTCTTCATCTTATTCATAACTTTAAGGAGTCCTTCTGGCGAGAATATTACAGTCAATTCAAGGTCAAATCGCTCCTTTCGCCGGAAAGCAGATGGGAACAGCCCGGACGAAGTCGGGCCCACCAGCCAGTGTAATAAAAAGCGAGACAGCTTGAAGAATGTATAACACGAGAAACGGGAAAACGTGGTATATGGAAGTATCCAAATTTCCCACATGGAATTTGAAAGCTAGTTTATATTATAATTATATTATAATTTATGGTTAATAATATGATCTTGGTGGCGTTACCATTTCTGACTATGGTTTTCTTGTTAATTATGTTTCAGAGGGCTCTTTGGTTCGCACTGTTCATCGGCAGGCGAACACAGTGGATTGGCCCCCTGCAGTAATGCAAGTCCTCAATAAAGCACAACGCTAGAACTCAGTATAAACAAGAATACGCCAGGGGCTCACAATGGGTTATATATTATTTTCAGTCTATCAAATTATTTATATTTTCAACAACATATTATTACACCGGTGACTTTAAGTTTACAATTTCAGCCTGTCCTGACTCTATCGATACGATTTATCATATTTTCATAAACATATTATACACCGGTGGCGTTAACTTTACAATTTCGGTATCTACGTGATTCTATCGGTACGATTGAGTAAGGTACAATTACAAACAATCTCTAAGAATACATTCGCCCTGTCCACCACACAATATCAAAATCACAGAAGCTAGATACACCACATGTGGCGTAACAAACCATCTCGGATGTACCAGGAGTGGCGCCAGTGGGGGCACGGGGGGGGGGGGGGCTACAGCCCTCTTGTCGGTGAGCCCTAGCCCCCTCGTCGGGGAGGACTTGTGGGGGATTTTCTATATGTAAGTCGATTGTGTGTATAAGATGAATTAATCATGTACAGTCTGTCAGTGTGGGAAAGTGTCAGAGAGATAACATACAGCGGAATATATCCCACACAAAATATTCATGGCACATGTTCCCATTAAATCCGGGGGTATTCCCCTTTATTGTTACACCATCAGCGTTTTAGTGGTAATGAAAATCTATTGAAACATGGTGCTTTATCATTGCTGGCTACTCTGGCATTCGTCACAATGGCCACATTGGTCTATAGAACCATTGAGTACCTACAGTATGGCCACATGTTAGCTATATCGCCGACAGTGAAACACCATGCTGGCACTTGCAACAAATGGAATTAGACATTAGAACTGACACAGAAGACAAGAGGCCTCCCTAGAATATTCTAAGAGACTATAATTACTTCAATATGGTTTTGTTCATTGGTTCGCCACACACACTATGTGCGCTCATTTCACATACCAACAGGCAATATGGTGTAATTTAGTGTAGCCCCCCTGTCGGGGATTTTCTGGTGCCACCCCTGGGATGTACTAACCCATTCATGCAAAATTTCAAGTCGATAGCTCCACCCGTTTCCGAGATCTGGTCTGCGCATGCGCGAAGCTGGCGTCGCACGGGCTCGGCGACCCGATAAAATTCGTATCCGGGGCAAGATACATTCACATAGCAAATTTCAAATCGATAGCTCCACCCGTTTTCGAGATCTCGTCATGGCCCGTATAGCTCTCTGCAGATGCTAATAACGTTGAATGGTAAACAAACGCTCTTTATAGCGATGCGTCAAAAACAAACGCTCATTAAATTATCACTTGATTAACCACCGCAGTGCCGTTTTTGTGTGACTGAGTGTGAAGATGTGTGCTCTGGGCTTCTCCAAAATGCGACGTCGACGATTCCCGTGGGATTTTACCTTTGGATAGGAAGTTTGGTCTCGATCGGTCAACCCGTTTTCGATTCTATAAAGGACATACATACCGACAGATGTCTTCAAAATATATAATAGACTAGCCAATGAGGCCGACGTTGTCCGGGCTATTCAAAAACCAAATTTCAAGTCGATAGCTCCACCCGTTTCCGAGATCTGGTCTGATCATGTGCGAAGCTGGCGTCGCACGGACTCGGCGACCCGATAAAATTCGTATCCGGGCAGGATACATTCACATACCAAATTTCAAGTCGATAGCTCCACCCGTTTCCGAGATCTCCTCTGCGCATGCGCGAAGCTGGCGTCGCACGGGCTCGGCGAACCGATAAAATTCGTATCCGGGGCAAGATAAATTCACATAGCAAATTTCAAGTCGATAGCTCCACCCGTTTCCGAGATCTCGTCTGCGCATGCCTGGTCAAACTACACACACGTACCAAGTTTCGTCCCGATCGGTCGAGAATCGTAGATTTGTATAAATGACAAACAGACAAACATACAGACAAACAGACAAACAGAGGTCTTCAAAATATATATGAGACTAGAAGGTGACCCGACTTCGTCCGGGCTTTGACCTTGAATTGTCCATTTTGAAGGTGAAGCTCAGGTGGGGTCACGATTTGACCCGTCCAAAACACTGCCCGGACAAAAGTACCCGACAAAAGTACCCGTCGAAATCCATCCGGTTTTACCCGATTTGACCTTGAATTGATCATTTTGAAGGTCAAGGTCACGATTTGACCCGTCCAAAACACTCAGTGGACAAAAGTAACCCTATGTATCAAATTTCGTCGAAATCCCATCAAAATTCGCGATTTGACCTTGAATTGACCCGATTTCAAGGTCAAGTGGCACGGGCAAATGAATATGCATATGAGACTCCCCATATGAAAGTATCCCTAGACACTAATTTTCATCGAAATTCCGTAATAATCGGGCGTTTGACCTTGAAATGACCCGATTTCAAGGTCAATGTCACGTCGCACGGGCAAATTAAAGGTTTATTCCACTCCCCGGCCGAAGGTACCCCCCACATACCAAGTTTCATCGAAATCCCGTGATATTCGGGCTTTTGACCTTCAAGTGACCCGATTTCAAGGTCAAGGCCACGTCGCACGGGCATATTAATAGGTTTATGCCACTCCCCGGCCGAAGGTATCCCCACATACCAAGTTTCATCGAAATCCCGTGATATTCGGGCGTTTGACCTTGAAATTACCCGATGTCAAGGTCAAGGTTACGTCGCACGGGCAAATTAATAGGCCTATGTCATTCCCCGGGCGAAAATACCCCCACATACCAAGTTTCATCGAAATCGGCTCAGCCGTTTTCGAGTCCATCGATTACAGACAGACACACACACACACAGACAGACAGATCTTCCAAAATATATAATAGATATACAATGGAATATTTGTTTGGTTTATATGCTTTTTTAGTTTTTATTTTATTTATTTAGGTAAAATAAAGTATGTATATAGATATATTTGAGTGGTTACACTGTGATCTTGTTTCAGCATCCCCCTCCCAGAGGGAAGCCTGGGCTGTGGTTGTCGCGAGTATATGTGGGTATATGTCCGGCCCACCTCGTAGAGAGCTATGACCACTCACACGCTGGTCATCCGTGTAACGAGGACCCGGGTACGTAACAAAGGACGCGAGTTCCGTATGAAGAAAATTTCGCGGGCTGGTCAACGAAATCGGTGAGTAAATGCCTTTAAAAATAATCTACCTATGTTTCAGTGTGCGTAGTGTTTTGGTACTATATTAGTCTAAATCGGTGGGTGCTAAATTGATGTAAACGTGTCCACAATTATTATATAAAGAGGAAAGTTGTTGGAAAATCAAGAAATAGCACGCAAATTGACCAAAAAAATGATGTTATAACGTGCAAATCTGAACAATTCATGACGTTGAGGAACCGCCGGGACCCATGTCATTGAAATATAAGCAACAGAACCACCGCCAAGCAACCAGTTTCTAGCAAATCGAATATTTAACATTATCAACGAGTAACGAGGACCCGTTATCATGTAACGTTGGACGCGCATCAGATATCACATTGAGTAACGGCGGATGCGAATATTCCGACAAACAATTATTTAGAAACATTAATGTTTTGAATGTATAAGAAATCACATGTTTATGTGTTTTACCATTATTCGTCGCATTGTTAACCATCTGTTTCACAGCAAATTTTAAACAGACGAAACGTTGTCAGGAGACTTTTGTGCTTCCTCTCGCCATTACTCTGTTTGTCTTTGCACAACTAAGAGTGTATACATGTTTGCTATCGATAGGCACGTGGTTGGGTGGATTTCGGACACTTGCCATCGGCGAGATAATACAACTCAAGCTGATATGGGACCATGGTGCAAATTACACGTGTATGGAGATCACTATCACTTGCCAGTAGGCATGTTGTGATACTGAAACAGTAAATTTGTTGTTGAACATTTCATGCCTTATAAAATGTCCTAACTATATAAGACTTGTTAAGTTATCCATTTATTAGAACCAGTGTGAGTTTTGACATATTAGAAGGAAAATTCCAAGGGGTCGCACATTAAATACAGTCTAACGCTTGCATTCTCTTATTCTACAGGAATGGACGAGATAACACCTACCCCATTCCGATGTTACACCTGCAAACTACCATTCACCACCTTGGCTGACACGGTTGACCATGCCACCACATCACACCCGAGCACGGAACTAAATTACTTGAAGCTAAATCTGAACAACACAACAGGAAAGCTTGGATATCAAATAATAAGCCACCCAGGAATAACACCATCGGACAACAGTAAAGAAATCATAGTATCCAGCGACAACAACATCATTCTGCGACATAAAAATGCCATAAAGAAAAGAAAAATTACAACGAACAAACAGGAACATCAGTATGAAATGAATAACATCTACAACCATGACACCACCAATGATAGCACACACGGCAACATCGACAACACCATTCGTCATGCACACTGCAACAGATGCAACTCGGACAGTGCCGACATCACTGACACCAACAGTGACAACAACACCAGCCTTGATAAAGAACCAGAGTCACTGGATTTCGACACCTTCCGTGTGCAGCTTAATAAAGTATTGCCAACATTTTATCGCCGACTGACTGAGTGTGGACACACAGAAATATTTTTAGTTTTTTGCCAACTTATAGCATGTGGAACATTTCCAACGGACAACGTAGCATACAACCTACTACTCGACGTTGTCCGTTGGTTCCAGTGATCCAATACATCTCTGATGAGATATCCGGATACAACATTGAAGTTCTGGCAGACTGGATATCGCCTTTTCCATGGCACATTTCTAAGGTTCATGTCTGCAAGTTCGACACGACATTGGGTTGTCTTTTATGTGAGATAATGAATGCGGCCGTAATGATTGCAATTTTTTATACTTCTTGCCACATTCGTTGCACTGGTTCCCAGCACCAGAAGGCGGGATCGCTTGGGAATCTTGGCTGCCATCGACTTCAACGAATTCACCTTCAATAGGCACTAATATTTCTCCGTCTGCAAATGAAAAATAGGAATTTATAAATAACAAGACGTGTCTTCTCACTCGTGGCTACAGTTAATATATTGGGGTGCAACTGTTATTTTGGAAACTTTTAGGAGTGTTTGGCTTGGTTCAAGGGGATACAGGGCGACATGCATCAACCGCCCCAACGGAGACGATATGGACACTCCCCGGTGTGTTACAGTATATTTCCCATTATGTTGTGCAAAAAAACAAATCGAACTATTATTTGGACATATTTGAATATTTTAGCTTGATTGTTTTTCAAACATAACCATATATGCCCATGACATCATGGGAAGGTAAATATTTTTTAGGAAAAAAAAACGCGTCCGTCGTTACAAATTTTCGCGTCCAGTTACTTTCCCCCAGAAAATTCAACGGGTCCTCGTTACTACCAGAGTTGCTGGAAACGCGAATAAAAGTTCATTTTACTTGCATCTATAGCAATCCTGAAATTTCTACGGTATTTTATATATGTGAAAGGTACACATATCATCCGGCACAACAACATATATTATGAAGGAGGTTTCGTATTTATGAATTTTCATTAGTTATTTGAACATATTTTCTTCGATAAATCGAAACCTCACAGTTTATGGTCACAAATGATGCTAAAATATCGAATCCAGCATGACATAACAAGTTGTAATTGGAGAACCAACTATTGTTAATGATAATAATACAACATATTCGTCTGCTGAACCCGACAAGGTATTATACTAACGATCTGTGTGTACCTACCTGAACCCATCGCTCGTGGACAGCATGAGGGATTAGTCGCGTCCTTTGTTACGTACCCGGGTCCTCGTTACACGGATGACCAGCGTGACTCATGTGTCTGGAGTTCCTTGCACCGCACCCCAAGCTAGTGCTGGGTCGGTTTTTATGCCTGGTCCCGCTCGGTAGGTGTTTTCGGGTGAGTGGAATGTGTTATACACGAGCGCTAGTTTCTGTAAAGGATTATTATAATGTAAGCAGTTTGTTAGTTGATTGGAGGAGATAATTACTCAATGGCTTATACTACGGCAACGGCAAGTGTATCTACACCGCCCGAGAACATTCATCAGCGCGAAAGGAGACATCTAGGGCGTGAGCCGGCCGCTAACCTATGTTTTAGTTTTGGTGTTAGTCAATGTAATAATATACAGTTATCGCCCGCGATAGAGTGAGACATGGGGATTTGTCGCCCGCTCGAGACCTGGAGCGGCGACAAATCCCCGTGTCTCACGAAAACAAGGGTGATAACTGTTTTGTTATCTGACAAAGGAGTACAAACGAACCTCATTAATAGCAGGCATAAATGCGCGCATATATTATTTAATTCAGTTCGAAATGTTAGTTTTATGTTGGAATCATCGCTATTTAGAAAATAAAACATTCATAATATGGATCAATTAACAGACCCGTCGTTTGCGCAGCTATTCTCCGGTCAGTTTGCTGGTTGCATGGTGGAAATCGGTTCACGGAAAGAGGAGTAAAGTAATTTCGAAGTTGAGTAGCCATGCAGCGAAATGTTCGGTTTCGTTTCAAAGAGCGTGAAGACGCCGACAGACGTGTTAATTTCACCTAATGCGGATGGCGAATAAAAATAATCCACGAGAATTTTGGAACATACTGAACACGGGTCATAAAAGTAAAGCACAACTAAACACCAGTGACATGTATACGAATATTTGAAAAATAAGCAAGAAAATGACGAAAATGATTTGTTTAAAAAATATTCCTTATATGAAGATAATGATATTCTTTGATATGCCTATCACACAAAATGAAATTTTGAATGCAGTACCTTATCTGAATAATGGGCGTAGTCATGGAATTGATAACACACGGAACGAACATATTAAATGCACTATAGATTATATGTTGCCGATATATACTCATTGGTTTAACTTAATTTTTAATTCAGGATGCTTACCAGAATGTTGGTTAACCGGATTAGTAGTTCCAGTGTACAAGAATAACGGTGACCACACATTACCTGAAAACTATAGACCTATAACTATACTTAGCTGTCTTGGCAAATTGTTCACGCGCAATAATTACTAGTCTGCATCGAACATACTCAGAGACCGAATTCGCATGGAGGATTTTATCCAAAAGAAGGAGAAGATATCAATTAATTGTACCAGTGTAGCTGCGACACAGTCAGATATGTATGGGAGGCCGTTTTCACATTTATTCCTGATTTGCACTTAAAGGATTTATTCGGTCTAGAAACTACAAAACGCAATCGGAAAGCCCTCCCTGTTGTGATTAAAATGATCCAAGTCCCATTCCGATCGCATAATAAATAACCCGTAAAATAAATAAATAATACCACCACCGGTATTCGGAGATTTCCGTGACTAAACTACGAGTGACGTACTTGTGGGGAGCAAATTAAAAACACAGATTCGGAGCCGGAGTTTATTATGCAGACTACGATGATGTAATCGTAAGTCAGCCGATACTAAAATGCGGAGTCGTATGTGCGGGTGTGGTGTATAGATTACGTTACGCTTTGGCCGTTTATCTGGAATATAAGACAATAACTATGTGAATAAAGTAATTAATAGCGCCTAAAATGGTTGTTGTTTTTGTAGCCATTAATAACATGCCGGCACGTGTCTGTTTTGGTAAATAGATGGCAGTAATTAGTGCTTTGATTGTCTCGCGTATTCACTCGGTGATTTGTAATCACTCAGGGACTATTCATCAGTGTCAGTCGCGAACTTGTTTGCATTCTAAAATGCCACAAAGTGAATAGAAAGAACATTATCTCTCTGGTCATACATATATAAGCGCCCAAATTTATATAAACACTGGGCTGAATAATGTTAACTCTATTTAGGCGCTTTTGTTTTGTGTTTGTTTGTTGTTTTACTTTCGATATAAATATCCCGAGTATCTGTCATCTCCACATATTCCAAGATGCCTAGTATATGTAGTGTGTTCAGTTGTCGGCGGGCTAGCGATCCATTATTTAGTACCTCCAAAACAACACAGTGCGTAATTTAGAACGCTCTTTATTGTCTACCGCTTTTGGGAGACGGAAGCATGGACGCTCTTTATATTTAATTGTCACAATACCACATACAAAATCACCCATGACATATCGAGCACGTTCATAATTGAGAACACTCTTTATTGTCTACACCGCGACGAAAACATGGACGCTCTTTATTAGAGGCAATCATTGGAGTTTTTCTGTGCTAACAATTCAAAAAAAATCCTCTCTAGAAAGTCAATATGTGCCATCAAAACGTAAAATAAAACGAACAACAAACACAAACTGAAAAACAATGCCACGCTAGCCTACAATTAAAAAAAATGTCGTTATGCCAAACTACAGCCTAACTAATAATTATTGCAGTTTCAACAGTCTGTTGTGTATTCGAGTGAATTATTTTGTTTACTCACTTATCGATCTTGACTGGAAGGATTTTAGCAAGCTGTTCACAGTCGTGCACTTCTACACACAAAAAGTTTCGTGTGAAGAAACAGACAGGAACATTATTATGACGAATATAAGTCATCATGATACATGTACTAGTACAATAACCACCACCTTTTTAATCACACCCCATTTGTATTTAATTGTACGCATATAGCGCACAACGGGATGACACTAGTGTGTAAACTAGCTTCCGAAATTGTTACCATACAACGAAGAATGAAGTACCGGTATATGGCATAACTTGTATTCTTTCAGAAACAATTAAATTAGTTTCGCACGAAATTCCGCTCGCTCATTGCATTTCTGCATATATTAATCTCATTTCAAACAACTTTTATCGCCTCAAAGTGCTTTTTAGCCATCATTATTCGTTATATATTCTAGCAAAGCCAGTTCATAATCAGCACATTCAAACAGTTTTATTCCGTAATCGATATCTATCGTAAAGGCTTAGGTAATTAACCAGCGTAATTTATCAACTCGTTACGCGATTGGCGGAATTATTTCAAGCTCCACCCACCGCTGTCATCGGTAAGCGTCGATGCAGATGATCGGTCATGTGACCGCGTTGTGGTCATGTGATCGCACTCACGTGACTGACTTCGGATATTTCCGCGATTTTTTTAATATCATAATAATAAAAATACTATCTGCTCGATTTTGAATTTTCTTGGCGAAATGGGTCTGTTAGACATCTATTATTAGTATTATGACGATAAAACAAATATTTTTTTGACAGACTAATTCCTTTAAGCGCAAATAAATATCAAGAATCTTTTAGGGAAACTATTTGCGCTTAAGCGCAAATCATTTGCGCTTAAGCGCAATTCATTTGCGCTTAAGCGCAAATTGATCTTCCTTTTTAGAAAACCCCCCTTCATATCAATGGCTCAAGCCCTGCTACCATGTGATCATAAGGAAGGACTTCCAGTGATGCTTTGCCAAATAAAAATGAATGGGAACAGTTCATTGTGCAACCATGTCCTACGCCGAAGGCTATGAAAGACAGTTTTCACATTCAGGCTATCACCCCCATAAGATTTTTAGGAAGGTCTAAACCAATTAAGTTATCATTTTTCATTAGGAATCCATTTTCCCTCCTTTTTTCATTTGAACTTGGGGCAGCTGGGTGTACATCATCTATAAGTATTACAATGCAAATATCATTTCTAAATAATTATGGATGTTGATCTAACTTTGACAACATTGAGCAGGATTTTGCGAACAATTTTCAGTCAGCAAATGAAAGATGCTCATTAAAGTCTGAATTGGATCTGTGTAATTGGAGAGGATTAAACCTTCAATGGCTTCATCATTCTGTTCATTGAGGTGCAGTCTCCATAGGATAAATTGAAGGCTTTGTTTGGTATTTAAGACATTTTTCTCCAATGAATCAAGAGTTGAATCAAGAACAGAAGATAATTCATTCACAGAATCAATTGCCGGAGGAAGAGGTTAGTATCAATTTAACCAATGATTTGATTTTAAATTAATTAGATCGATCAGTCTCATTAATATTAAGACCAGTTGAATTGGTCTTATCCAGACTTGCAGGTACGTTAACTGGAATAAGGGGAATCACTTTAAACTGTTCTATAATTAACCCAATTGTGTTGTAACATCATATAATACATAGATCTCTGTCAATCTGTTAGGTTTCCAGATTATTTGCGCTTAAGCGCAAATAGGTTATTTGCGCTTAAGCGCAAATATGTTATTTGCGCTTAAGCGCAAATAATCTAATGGTTACCAAAGCTCTCAGTCTCTCAGTCTCTCAGTCTTCATACCATATCAAGTTTTCATTCAACACCAATATGATGCACGTGGTAGTTCTGTCATCATACCCCTGATTAACCCTTTCATGATGGGAGCTGCACTATTGCAGCATTCATTAGGGAAACTCTACATCAAAGACCGACCCCAGATATGGGGTCCTAAATATAGTAACAGAATTTTCCAGATTCCGCGGTGGCTGTGATTTGTTATGAAAAATAGTTCCTGTAATGTTGGTAAATCTCGTTTATTCCACGTACCATTGTGGTGTGAACTCACAATTTAGGCTATATGTTACCAAGTATAACATTTGTGAACATTTTCGTGTTAATAAACTAGCACAATGTTGCATTTTGCAACATATTTCTCTTCCCTTGCATTGGAGACTGAAGTCAGCCCAAACAAAAATCCGTCGGCACCGTTCTTTGATCTCCCAGGCGTCTTTGGCTGGTCCCCGGCCAGTGAAGAACAACATACCAGGCTACTCGTTTTATACTTCGTTAAAATGTTTTTCTTGAATTTACGTAGCGCGTTCGGACATGTCATTCTGGTGTTAATAGCATGCATATTGGCGTTTCAATTTTTAAAATCGGACTATAATTACTTATGTTATGTTTGTCTTTATTTAATATTTCTGAGTCTCGTTGCTTACGTAGACTTAATAAAACGTGTTCTGATATATTAAAGAATAAACGAAAATGGCTCATTCGAACCTAACTAAAATTATGTATTCTAATTTGACAGAACGGAGTAACTAATATTATGTATTCGTAATTTGATAGTGAGTATGGAGTTTAGAGTGATAATATATGTATATGACAATATATGCATAGCGGTTACACAAAACTCCGATACTGGCACATCAATAAACTTAATATGCCCATACAGTCGTATACATACAGTACCCATACAGTATCATCCTTTTCTTAATAAACGCTCTTTATTCATATCGTAACAGGAGTAAACTAGTAATAAGCGACCTTTATTGTTTCCTGTTGGAAAAACAAACGGGAACCGATTTCAGTCTATGATTAGAACTTGAATAATGGCTTCGGTTGTACATTGATGTCGGTAAATAAAACTATTTGACGCATGTGTCGACCTATCTAGTTTTGTTAGCACCAGAAATCGGACCGACGTGTAATTAAATCGAGCATTTATGCATGGTTTTAAACTGCCATATCGCTTTTTTGATTTTGATTGTACACGAACTGGTTGTTACAATTTATTATTATTGTCTTTCGATAAATCGAACAAGAGTTATACTGACCTTATATATTCATTGATCGTTAATATATATTCGTTTGATTGTCTCTTCATATAGCGATGAAAATAGCGAAAATAACATATTTTTTTGACAAAACAATAAGCATTGTGTGCATCAAAAATAATTTGTTTAAAAAGCGAAATGTTGTTTATTGGGCAACTATGAATAATTGATATATAAGAACAGCGTATTTATCTATTTTCCATGTTCGATATTATTTGTGCATGATGTGTTGTTTTACAGACTTAATTTTGTTTCTATACATATATACGCACTGCGGGTCCCTTGGATCCCTTTATGCGGCATATAGGACTTGACCCAACGTCCACACAAATGTCAGTATGGATACCGGTTGCGTGAGGGCATGATGGCAAATGTTCAAAGTGTTGGTACAATAATTTATTTTGATCAAAATTTCAACATGTAAAAAATATACGGAAAAAGTCAGAGTGTGACAGTATAATACATGGAATCATGCAATCTACGCAAGCGTTTCGGTACTTTTATTAATATATAATTGGCATTCTTGGATCTATAGACAAAATAATATATAGGAATTATAATGTATTTAATTAATTATACGCCAGGCGCATGCCAACGTCGCGTACAGGTGCAGGTACCACGTTGAAAGAAAAAAGTCACCCCCCCCCATTTTAACCCAGAATGCACAGAACAGTATATGTTTCTCAGGCCAAAGGATGAACAAGTTCCTAACTGTCACAATTTTAGCCTGTACAGGCTTGAATTACCACATTTTGAACTATAATCCATGATTGGGGGAGGGGGCTAGTTCTCGAAAGTTTCGAATAACTAAGGGATTTAGTTGAATGTATCGGTTGGGATTATCTGGGCAAAAATGTACAACATAATGTTTTACTTAAATAGATAAACATTGACAGCGCCGACAATAACAACTACAAAATGTGTATGTTGGGGCGGGAAGGCTGGGTGATGACACAAAAAATGCACAGAGTTCGTATGCAACACTTATTTTCTCCAAAATTTCAACATGTCAAAAATATACGGAGCATGACTTTTATTAACAATACTTTTATGAATATGAAATTCGCTTTCTTGAATCTATTGAATACTATAGGAAAGCGTAGGTAATTAATTATAAGTATAACGACGCATCGAAATATTTAAAATTGACACAAGATGATCGATGTAATCGACAAAAAGGTACTGTTCCCGGAAAATAATTCCCTGACTAATTAACATACTGTATAATTCCCCGCCATCTTGCCACCAATCGACTAGAATAATGTTTTCAAAATATGTAAATGACATACATATAGTTCTGTCGTAGGGCATATTACAATGACGCAAGTCACTAATTCGACTGTATACAGGTGCCGATGTCATTGACAGTACACTACCGATACACCGACGAGATTAATCAGCAGTCTAGTGTACTAGTATAGTTATACCAGTACACCAGACTGTGTTGAGTAATCTGGCGTGTGTATCGGTAGTGTACTGTCGACAGTGTACTTGGAATATACTAGTTAATAGATAACTGACAACCAACGAAGGCCATATAATTACGCGGATGTGTTGCTTTCGACATATTAGTCGTTCTCTGTATATTAGCGCTGCATAGATCTCAATAATGGCATCCATTTTGTTTTTATTTTCGTAAATGACATAAATAGCATTACTGAAAAACACATTTAATTGAGTTCAACTATTGTATCTCACCCACCATTAATTTATATGAACATATACCCAACGCATCTCTGGGGAAACATGTTCCATCAGAAATCTTGTCCCCAGATCGGTCACTATATATACCCAATGCCGACCCCTCTCCGTTAACATACAACACATAAAAGCAGCGGTCCTTTTTTTAATTCTCAGCTTAGCTTCGTATTATTAAGTAGATGGTTGAGAAAAAGCCTAATCGGTATATTACGAACTTGAAAGTAGTACATGTAGTATAGTTAGGTTTTTCAAGTCCCAGTAAAATATGTATATATTTAAACGGAAATGGCTCGTTCAAGCTTCCGTTTTTTCTAAGTAAATTGGAAGGATTTATAAGATATAGGTTCACAAATACGCGAATATTGATATATACTTGAACAATACTTGTCTTGCATGGTCACAGCCATTGTCCAACTGTTTCAATTTTCGCACCTAATTTAAATAAATTGAACGCTCTTTATTGAAACCATATCAGGAACAGATTAACACGGAATCCCGTGGATTGCCGTGCACATGGGTGTTGTTTGCTTGGAACACAAACAGCGTGTTCATGGTTGTATATTTTATTACTTTAATTCGTCTTCATGTGACATAATGCCCTTAGAAATGTAGTTCAACTATTTATCGACATATATCAATACCGGGAAAAATTCAAAAGCGAATATTATTGGGTGTATCGTGATACTCGTGTTTAATGATTTTTGTCCCCGAAAATCGAGCCGGAAGATCGATAAATTTCAAGTTCTGGCATCAGTAACCTCAAGTTATAATTTCAATACTAACCACGTGGTAATACTCATATCATGTGATATATTTTGGAAATATCAATCTAAACGAAAATGAACCATCGCGGTTATACAGTATAGTATAACTAGCATTTTTGTTTGGTGCCAATTACTGCCAAATCTATATTTGAATGTATACACCTTAATTTATCTTGTATATATGTGTAAGCACATGCACCGACTCTTTCTCACGTCTGTTATGTATCGTGTATACATGTTTTGCTTGTTCCACATACAATGTGACTTGGTATTCATTTATTCAAACGTTCGGCGCCCTTGTTCAATTTATTTATTGGAATAGCGAGCCCGAAAATAGATCATTTTCAAGTACTGACGCTAAAATTATATACGCACTTCTCATATATACACAATCATGCTGGCAACTCGGGTATCTAGAATTCTGGACCTCAGTAAGTAATTTCTAGCTATAATGTCAATAGTAACCGTGCCGTGGTAATAATCATATCATACGACACATACGTGTATTTAGGAAATACCAGTATAAACGAAACTAAAACAATCGGCGCCCTTGTTCAATTCATAAAGGAGTCCGAAAATCAATCATTTCGCGACATCGATTTTAAGTCAATGTATAGTTTTATATCATACCCCACATCAGCAACAAAATGAAGCCAATAAAACGATAAAAACAATTATGACGCAGCAAAACAGAGTTAACAAACGAATTATATTTTTTAGACAATCAGCAAAGTAATTTAATTAGTTTCCAAAACGACAATTTAACACTTTAGTTCATTCAATGCAAACGGAACCCAAAACCATGCATTTTCTATAAACAATGCGCAAATGATCATGCGCATGAACATGTTTTTATCGCTAATTGAATTAATTCAGTTCTTTCTAATTTCGGGTGTAGATTATATTTTTATTTATACAGGTACATGGGTAATTTCCGTATTTATCAACGGATTCGAGCCATTGAAGTCTGAAACCACAACCGCGGATTCCAATTATACACTTGGTACATTTCGTTCTTGTCAAAAACTGAAGTTTAATGAAATAAAAAAAATGCGATAACAGTATCAGCTTATGTTTCGATGTGTCACATGATTACGTAACTGACCAACATGCCACACAACAACACCCTATTTATACATACACCCATCCATTACCATACATCCAACATATGTATACATATACACCCAGCCATGACAATACAGTCACCCAATGTACACATGTACAGCCCACCCCTGACCACACACTCACTCCATATATACATACAGGACAGTGTAGCTACTCTCGTTATGCCCATACACCACTTCAATGACCAGACAGCCACTCACTGTAAACATGTTCACCTCACACGTCACCATACATCTACTCCTTATATACCTATACATCTCACCATGGACACCCCATCCATGACCATATAGTCACACATTGTATAACTATTCACATCATTCATGAATACAATAATTCCATGTATACCTACTCACCTCGCCTATGACCACACAGTCAACAAACATACACACTGTATTAAGTTGAATAATGTTGATGCTAATGTACCAAAATAGCCACATAATATGTTCCCTCTCAGTTCCGTGTCAACGTTCTGCCCATTTCCGTTAAAAAATAAGGACGTTTTTTGGCAAAATCCATATTGCATTCCTCAAAATTAACTTGTCATGCCTCGTAGGGTACCGGAACAACCAGAATAGAACATTTAGTTGATTAAGTAGCATGTGAGTCACAATTGATTATGTATACATATACACCACATATATACACATATGTATATGTATATAATAATGTTTACCAAATTTGGTTGCCATTTTGGAAGCCATCTTGCGTAATTTTGTCTAAAACACCTCAGTGTGACACATGTAACAATAAAAATCTTTGATACCAAACATAGTTCCATTTTACTTTTAAAAAATGGCTCAAACCTGAACAGCGATTTTTTCCCGATTTTGATATCAGGTTTGTGACAGAAAATTTCGAATAATTCTGGTAATTTCAGTGGTTAAATTAGTAACAAATATCCAAGGTACATCAGAAATGTTAGTGGTCAAGCTATATAAGACAGAATAGTCAAGTGTGTGCATCACCACAACTTGTAAGCGGTTGCATGGCACGCTGGGATAATAATTACCATTTTCCATATTTTGGCGGCCATTATGGCAGCCATTTTATGCCAAAATGACAATTTTGGTACCATTGAGTTCAAATATCAATAAGATATAGAATGCATCACTTACATTGCACAGTTCTTCCCACTCCTTGATTAAATATGACTAGAATCCCAATGGGGATCTTTTGTGAAATGTTATACCGCGTTTTGTAAAATCGAATTTTTTAGTGATCGGAAGGGGTGTGGACCCCACGAACAGCATATGTCATTGTTACAATGATCAGTTAACATGCTAAATACAAAATAAAGTCACAATTCTCAACCAGTTCCAAACCACAGGAACTTATCTTAAAGATATTAGTAAAAAAACGTAAAAATTCCAATTCCGGTCGCCATTTTGGCGGCCATCTTGGACAGGGAGTTCCAATTTTGGCACATAAAGGTGGCGTTATGTCTTAGCTTCACAAAAATGTATACATGTGCATACATATGACAAGATGTTCTCACTATAATTGCATCAAGCTGACTTATAGGAAAATGGCAGTCATCTTGGACGCCATCTTGAATTACAAAAAATGATCAAAGCGGATTTTAGCGGATTTTGGATATGTTATAGAGGATATATTCCTCTTCAAAATGGTATACAAACCAACTTAGTCCAATTTTTTTCTAGGTCAAACCTTTTATCGACCAGACTATCCATGACGTCACCAAAAACGACGTAAAACCTCGTGGCGTTCTGACATTTTTACTGTGCCGCGTTTTTGCTATGTTTATTTTATGTGTTGTTTTCGAATATTTGTTTGTCGCCGATATCGCCATTTGTCGGGATTCCTGTTTCTATATTTAAAATTGGCATGCTCGTAGTGAGCCTCGATTTCGATTTTTTCTCCCAGGTCAAAATACGTCAGAGTTATGACAAAGATATATCGACCTACATTTTCTCCATCAGAACTCTACATCAAAGAGTCCATAGACTCCTTCGGGACCTACATAGACTCCTTCATTTTTGGTATTTTTACTTATAATTGGGAAGTTTTATCATTTTTGGTTCGTGCGAAGACCTCTTTTTATCGTGCGGGAAAAGAGAGATATTCAAAACGCGATTTCGTAATTCGACGCAATAGGCTGAATAGCATAACCTTCAGCCGAGTTCTGGGTCAAATACGACGAATGACGTAACACAAATCAAAACGCATTTGTTGACACAAACACCGTTTGAAGAGTGTATTATTACATAAAATGATCGTTATTGATTAATTATTGATTAATTATTGATATTTATTGTTGAATATTGGCTGCTATCAATATTTACACAAATGGTATCAATTATTTCTTATAATTGCTCCTTTGGTCAACAAAAGCATAAACAATTACTTTTCTGGTGTTTGTTTATATTATGATGGTAAACATAAAGAGCGTTCTTTGTGGGTGAATTCCTGATATGGAACTAATAAAGAGCGTTTATGCCATTTGTGTGTGATTAGCCAGTAGCATTGTGCTGTCTTTTGTAACACAATCAGGCTCTTGCTTAGGTAAAATATAGTAGGTCTTTATGATAACATGCTGTTTACGCGATGGTCATGGTATATATGAACGAAACTGTATGCGTTTTACTGTTTTTTTCTTCTGTTTACGGTGATTGGAACAAATATGAATATTTTCGACAACTAAGGCCTCACGTGCCTTTAAAGTCTCATCCTTTCGGCAGAATGGAATTGGTTTTAATTACTTAAATGATTAATATAGTCATTTTCCTTTTATCTGTGATGAAATGAGAAATGGTAGTTGTCTTTTTTTGCTAACATTAAATTAAATTAAATAAATTAAGTAAAATACAGTGAAATTATTTTTTAAATTATTTTTTATTACATTTTTGCGCACGTTGGCATCTCTCTGAGTGCATTCTAGTTCGAATATGTTATGGATTCATATTTCAGATGGCATTTCGCAGTCCAATTGATCAGTCTCAGATACACATAACACACTCGAAAACTCATCAAAACTCCTTAAGTGATACGCATATTTACTGCACAGAAGCTCGGCGTTTGGTAACATCTTCATCTGTGGCGTTAACATCTTTCTGGGCCGACAGTGGTCCATCCATATCGCGCGTATATTGAGAACGACACTGATTTTAAAAATTCTGTTCAATCCTATGCTTCATTGACAGATCAACTATATACCGGCATTTGTTTTGGAAGCGTGGAAGTCCAGGAACTATACTAGTGAATGGATGTTCTCGAAAATTTGAGTGAGCAAAAACACTATTGAAAAAATTCGCCAAAAAATATTAAATGAATTCATCTGGGAAAACTGATTGACAACGGTGGATAAATACTCCTGCTTCGTGTGGAAATGCGCATGCGTTGTTCGTTGTCTGTTTTATGATGAGAAACAAACATATCCCCATGCATATCATATGCGTGAAAATGACTTTCCCATATTCTCGGTTTTGGCGATACCACGTACACGGGGTGAATATGTTGTTTGTATGTGCACACTCCACAGTACCACAATATGAGACTATGAGTATCCAATAGCCATCCATATGGATGTAAAGGATAATGACCTCGTGGAGTGTCTGAGGCCAAATAATCACCCAAGGCCCCAAGGTCATTATTTGGTCTCAGACACTTCACGAGGTCATTATCTGACTTAAAACCCACACACCCATGTGCACACCATATACGAATGGCATATGGGTATTCGGACACTGTGTTGTCAAGCCCTAACTTACGTCATCAATGGCGGGAAAATAGTTTTTTCTCCGGTGTGCTAGTGGAAGGGGAATTAAGTTAATATTCCATGATAAACAGCCAGCAACTACTATTATAAGTGGACTGTGTTATTCCTTAATCAATGTGCAATATTTGTGTAAAATTACTGGAGTGAAAAAATTACCGTTTGAAGATAACTTTTATGTCAAGTTCTGAAGTGACGAATATTTCTTTGTCAACTAGATCCATTTGATCTTTGTGTCATGGCTTACGCGTAAGCCATATTATCAGGTCGTACTATGACTATTTGTCAACACGACGGCCATATTGCATTCTTGGAAATATTCTATCAACAACGCCAGACCCGAAGACCTTACGGTCAGAACGTTCCATACTTAATATCAATATACATTTCCAATCACCCTTGTTCTAAAAGTCAGTTGAACATACATTATATCGAACACACATTACGTTTTGTGGACAACCGCGCGAACGTCACTTAGTGTGTGATTGCTCACTGATAACTAATACAGATAATAATCTAATCTGTCCCAATTATCCACAATGATCAGCTTTAAGCCGCCCAACCGGGACGACCACGATACAATTCTAAAATCTACGGAAAAGGAAAATGTTCTTCATTCTGTCTCAGAGGAATCTCCTGCGAATGCATCCGGCACGTATCGTAAATCAAATCCGAAGAGGGACTTGACCTCTCAATCATCTCCATCGGAATATATTTACTATAAGAAAAAAACGTAGCCAAAATATCAGGAATCTCTGGTTGATGAATCACTCAATTACTCGGCAACTTCTGATGGTGAAAAAGAGCACGAAATGTCGGTTAATGCGGATGTATATTTCGAAGACAGCTTAATCAAGGCACTAAGCAGTCCCAGCGTCGAAAATTGTTTTGGCCAAATGTTAACCCTGACCTTTGAAACAATAATTGCTAAATTGACCAAATGTGAATTTGATAACATGGCCAAGGACAAACTGGTTACACAGGAAAAATATGCGTCCGAAACTGTCCGAAATGCGACAAATTAGGGGCGACGTTGCAGATCTTCGACGAGAGCTTCAATTGGAAAGGGAAGCAAGGTAAACCGAAGTACGGGAGCTAAAAGCAGAAATTGACGACTTGCAGCAATATGGTAGGAGGACCAACCTATAAAGGATATCTGGGGTCCCAGAAAACAAGGGAGGAGATACAGACCAGGTGGTGTTAGACGTGGTTAACCAGCTTGGTATAGGCATTGGACCATATGATGTACACCGTAGTCATAGGGTGGGCCCTCCACCACTCGCCAGTAAAACAAACCATGACACTCAGACACCTGTGGATCCAGATTCTACCTTACCAAAATCAGCGGCTAATTCCAACTTGGCTCGTAGAAAAGCACCCCAACCGAGATCTATAATATTCCGCCTCCCTTCTTATAAGATCCGGAGAGAAGTATATGGTCGAACAGTGGAGACGGGAATGTGAGGCTACAAAACTGGCACAATATGATCTACATTAACCAGGACTTAACGGCAACCAGAGCCCGGATGTACAAAAAAGCCAGCGATCTCCGCAAAGATGGATTTATCTTTGAAACATGGACACGAGATCACCCCCGTGTACGTGGTATCGCCAAAGCCGATGGTATCGCCAAAGCCGAGGAAATGGGAAAGTCATTTTCACGTATATGATATGGGGATATGTTTGTTTCTCATCGTAAAACAGACACCGAGCATCGTATGTGTATGTCCACGCGAAGCAGGAGTATTTATCCACCAGTTGTCAATCAATTTTCCCAGATCAAACCATAAACAAAATTTGGCGCATTTTCTCAACAGAGGTTGAGAGACACCCCCCCCCAACAAAACAAATACTCTCCTAAAGACAAATAAATGTATGATGCATGACGCGTTATACTCATCATCGGGTCTCGTGAATGTTTTGCACGAGTTGAGCTATAATCACAACAATTATCTCTGCCTGTGAACAAAGCAAAGACAGCCAGTTCGCATAAAATCACCGGACGCGGAAGGCTTAATTATATTATAATTAATCCCTTAATCAGTCAATTCATCCGGTCCCTTATGTATTTCGCGGACATTTTGTGGCATCTCGAATTTAGTATTATGAAACACCATGCATGTCTGAATCAGACTCGCCATTGTAAATTGTGCCCATAGAGGAAGCGTTAGGGAAAGTCAGATGCGACTTGTGCGGAAAATATTTTCCTACAAATTACAAACTAAAGCGGCATCTTAAAATACATGTTGGTGACGAATCCCCGAAATGTTCGGCGTGCAATCGCTCCAAGTATGCAGATGATAAAGTCTGTAAAATAAACAAGATTATAACAAATCGTTGATACGCCGTAGCGTGTTGTCCGGCATGTGTAGTCTCAGATACACATAAAAACACTCGAAAACTCATTAGAACTCCTTAAGTGATAAGCATATTTACTCGGCGTTTGGTCACATCTTCATCTGTGCCGTTAGCATCTTTCTGGACCGACAGTGGTCCCTTCATATCGCGCGAATATTGAGAACGACACGGATTTTTAAAATTCTGTCAAATCCTATGCTTCATTGACAGATTCAACTATACACCGGCATTTGTTTTGGAAGCGTGGAAGTCCAGGAACTATACTAGTGAATGGATGTTCTCGAAAATTTGAGTGAGCAAAAGCAAAAACACCATTGAAAAAATTCGCCAAAAAAAATTAATGGTTTGATCTGGGAAAACTGATTGACAACTGGTGCACCGACTCTTTCTCACGTCTGTTATGTATCGTGTATACATGTTTTGCTTGTTCCACATACAATGTGACTTGGTATTCATTTATTCAAACATTCGGCGCCCTTGTTCAATTTATTTATTGGAATAGCGAGCCCGAAAATAGATCATTTTCAAGTACTGACGCTAAAATTATATACGCACTTCTCATATATACACAATCATGCTGGCAACTCGGGTATCTAGAATTCTGGACCTCAGTAAGTAATTTCTAGCTATAATGTCAATAGTAACCGTGCCGTGGTAATAATCATATCATACGACACATACGTGTATTTAGGAAATACCAGTATAAACGAAACTAAAACAATCGGCGCCCTTGTTCAATTCATAAAGGAGTCCGAAAATCAATCATTTCGCGACATCGATTTTAAGTCAATGTATAGTTTTATATCATACCCCACATCAGCAACAAAATGAAGCCAATAAAACGATAAAAACAATTATGACGCAGCAAAACAGAGTTAACAAACGAATTATATTTTTTAGACAATCAGCAAAGTAATTTAATTAGTTTCCAAAACGACAATTTAACACTTTAGTTCATTCAATGCAAACGGAACCCAAAACCATGCATTTTCTATAAACAATGCGCAAATGATCATGCGCATGAACATGTTTTTATCGCTAATTGAATTAATTCAGTTCTTTCTAATTTCGGGTGTAGATTATATTTTTATTTATACAGGTACATGGGTAATTTCCGTATTTATCAACGGATTCGAGCCATTGAAGTCTGAAACCACAACCGCGGATTCCAATTATACACTTGGTACATTTCGTTCTTGTCAAAAACTGAAGTTTAATGAAATAAAAAAAATGCGATAACAGTATCAGCTTATGTTTCGATGTGTCACATGATTACGTAACTGACCAACATGCCACACAACAACACCCTATTTATACATACACCCATCCATTACCATACATCCAACATATGTATACATATACACCCAGCCATGACAATACAGTCACCCAATGTACACATGTACAGCCCACCCCTGGCCACACACTCACTCCATATATACATACAGGACAGTGTAGCTACTCTCGTTATGCCCATACACCACTTCAATGACCAGACAGCCACTCACTGTAAACATGTTCACCTCACACGTCACCATACATCTACTCCTTATATACCTATACATCTCACCATGGACACCCCATCCATGACCATATAGTCACACATTGTATAACTATTCACATCATTCATGAATACAATAATTCCATGTATACCTACTCACCTCGCCTATGACCACACAGTCAACAAACATACACACTGTATTAAGTTGAATAATGTTGATGCTAATGTACCAAAATAGCCACATAATATGTTCCCTCTCAGTTCCGTGTCAACGTTCTGCCCATTTCCGTTAAAAAATAAGGACGTTTTTTGGCAAAATCCATATTGCATTCCTCAAAATTAACTTGTCATGCCTCGTAGGGTACCGGAACAACCAGAATAGAACATTTAGTTGATTAAGTAGCATGTGAGTCACAATTGATTATGTATACATATACACCACATATATACACATATGTATATGTATATAATAATGTTTACCAAATTTGGTTGCCATTTTGGAAGCCATCTTGCGTAATTTTGTCTAAAACACCTCAGTGTGACACATGTAACAATAAAAATCTTTGATACCAAACATAGTTCCATTTTACTTTTAAAAAATGGCTCAAACCTGAACAGCGATTTTTTCCCGATTTTGATATCAGGTTTGTGACAGAAAATTTCGAATAATTCTGGTAATTTCAGTGGTTAAATTAGTAACAAATATCCAAGGTACATCAGAAATGTTAGTGGTCAAGCTATATAAGACAGAATAGTCAAGTGTGTGCATCACCACAACTTGTAAGCGGTTGCATGGCACGCTGGGATAATAATTACCATTTTCCATATTTTGGCGGCCATTATGGCAGCCATTTTATGCCAAAATGACAATTTTGGTACCATTGAGTTCAAATATCAATAAGATATAGAATGCATCACTTACATTGCACAGTTCTTCCCACTCCTTGATTAAATATGACTAGAATCCCAATGGGGATCTTTTGTGAAATGTTATACCGCGTTTTGTAAAATCGAATTTTTTAGTGATCGGAAGGGGTGTGGACCCCACGAACAGCATATGTCATTGTTACAATGATCAGTTAACATGCTAAATACAAAATAAAGTCACAATTCTCAACCAGTTCCAAACCACAGGAACTTATCTTAAAGATATTAGTAAAAAAACGTAAAAATTCCAATTCCGGTCGCCATTTTGGCGGCCATCTTGGACAGGGAGTTCCAATTTTGGCACATAAAGGTGGCGTTATGTCTTAGCTTCACAAAAATGTATACATGTGCATACATATGACAAGATGTTCTCACTATAATTGCATCAAGCTGACTTATAGGAAAATGGCAGTCATCTTGGACGCCATCTTGAATTACAAAAAATGATCAAAGCGGATTTTAGCGGATTTTGGATATGTTATAGAGGATATATTCCTCTTCAAAATGGTATACAAACCAACTTAGTCCAATTTTTTTCTAGGTCAAACCTTTTATCGACCAGACTATCCATGACGTCACCAAAAACGACGTAAAACCTCGTGGCGTTCTGACATTTTTACTGTGCCGCGTTTTTGCTATGTTTATTTTATGTGTTGTTTTCGAATATTTGTTTGTCGCCGATATCGCCATTTGTCGGGATTCCTGTTTCTATATTTAAAATTGGCATGCTCGTAGTGAGCCTCGATTTCGATTTTTTCTCCCAGGTCAAAATACGTCAGAGTTATGACAAAGATATATCGACCTACATTTTCTCCATCAGAGCTCTACATCAAAGAGTCCATAGACTCCTTCGGGACCTACATAGACTCCTTCATTTTTGGTATTTTTACTTATAATTGGGAAGTTTTATCATTTTTGGTTCGTGCGAAGACCTCTTTTTATCGTGCGGGAAAAGAGAGATATTCAAAACGCGATTTCGTAATTCGACGCAATAGGCTGAATAGCATAACCTTCAGCCGAGTTCTGGGTCAAATACGACGAATGACGTAACACAAATCAAAACGCATTTGTTGACACAAACACCGTTTGAAGAGTGTATTATTACATAAAATGATCGTTATTGATTAATTATTGATATTTATTGTTGAATATTGGCTGCTATCAATATTTACACAAATGGTATCAATTATTTCTTATAATTGCTCCTTTGGTCAACAAAAGCATAAACAATTACTTTTCTGGTGTTTGTTTATATTATGATGGTAAACATAAAGAGCGTTCTTTGTGGGTGAATTCCTGATATGGAACTAATAAAGAGCGTTTATGCCATTTGTGTGTGATTAGCCAGTAGCATTGTGCTGTCTTTTGTAACACAATCAGGCTCTTGCTTAGGTAAAATATAGTAGGTCTTTATGATAACATGCTGTTTACGCGATGGTCATGGTATATATGAACGAAACTGTATGCGTTTTACTGTTTTTTTTTCTGTTTACGGTGATTGGAACAAATATGAATATTTTCGACAACTAAGGCCTCACGTGCCTTTAAAGTCTCATCCTTTCGGCAGAATGGAATTGGTTTTAATTACTTAAATGATTAATATAGTCATTTTCCTTTTATCTGTGATGAAATGAGAAATGGTAGTTGTCTTTTTTTGCTAACATTAAATTAAATTAAATAAATTAAGTAAAATACAGTGAAATTATTTTTTAAATTATTTTTTATTACATTTTTGCGCACGTTGGCATCTCTCTGAGTGCATTCTAGTTCGAATATGTTATGGATTCATATTTCAGATGGCATTTCGCAGTCCAATTGATCAGTCTCAGATACACATAACACACTCGAAAACTCATCAAAACTCCTTAAGTGATACGCATATTTACTGCACAGAAGCTCGGCGTTTGGTAACATCTTCATCTGTGGCGTTAACATCTTTCTGGGCCGACAGTGGTCCATCCATATCGCGCGTATATTGAGAACGACACTGATTTTAAAAATTCTGTTCAATCCTATGCTTCATTGACAGATTCAACTATATACCGGCATTTGTTTTGGAAGCGTGGAAGTCCAGGAACTATACTAGTGAATGGATGTTCTCGAAAATTTGAGTGAGCAAAAACACTATTGAAAAAATTCGCCAAAAAATATTAAATGAATTCATCTGGGAAAACTGATTGACAACGGTGGATAAATACTCCTGCTTCGTGTGGAAATGCGCATGCGTTGTTCGTTGTCTGTTTTATGATGAGAAACAAACATATCCCCATGCATATCATATGCGTGAAAATGACTTTCCCATATTCTCGGTTTTGGCGATACCACGTACACGGTTTGTACACATATGTTGTTTGTATGTGCACACTCCACAGTACCACAATATGAGACTATGAGTATCCAATAGCCATCCATATGGATGTAAAGGATAATGACCTCGTGGAGTGTCTGAGGCCAAATAATCACCCAAGGCCCCAAGGTCATTATTTGGTCTCAGACACTTCACGAGGTCATTATCTGACTTAAAACCCACACACCCATGTGCACACCATATACGAATGGCATATGGGTATTCGGACACTGTGTTGTCAAGCCCTAACTTACGTCATCAATGGCGGGAAAATAGTTTTTTCTCCGGTGTGCTAGTGGAAGGGGAATTAAGTTAATATTCCATGATAAACAGCCAGCAACTACTATTATAAGTGGACTGTGTTATTCCTTAATCAATGTGCAATATTTGTGTAAAATTACTGGACTGAAAAAATTACCGTTTGAAGATAACTTTTATGTCAAGTTCTGAAGTGACGAATATTTCTTTGTCAACTAGATCCATTTGATCTTTGTGTCATGGCTTACGCGTAAGCCATATTATCAGGTCGTACTATGACTATTTGTCAACACGACGGCCATATTGCATTCTTGGAAATATTCTATCAACAACGCCAGACCCGAAGACCTTACGGTCAGAACGTTCCATACTTAATATCAATATACATTTCCAATCACCCTTGTTCTAAAAGTCAGTTGAACATACATTATATCGAACACACATTACGTTTTGTGGACAACCGCGCGAACGTCACTTAGTGTGTGATTGCTCACTGATAACTAATACAGATAATAATCTAATCTGTCCCAATTATCCACAATGATCAGCTTTAAGCCGCCCAACCGGGACGACCACGATACAATTCTAAAATCTACGGAAAAGGAAAATGTTCTTCATTCTGTCTCAGAGGAATCTCCTGCGAATGCATCCGGCACGTATCGTAAATCAAATCCGAAGAGGGACTTGACCTCTCAATCATCTCCATCGGAATATATTTACTATAAGAAAAAAACGTAGCCAAAATATCAGGAATCTCTGGTTGGTGAATCACTCAATTACTCGGCAACTTCTGATGGTGAAAAAGAGCACGAAATGTCGGTTAATGCGGATGTATATTTCGAAGACAGCTTAATCAAGGCACTAAGCAGTCCCAGCGTCGAAAATTGTTTTGGCCAAATGTTAACCCTGACCTTTGAAACAATAATTGCTAAATTGACCAAATGTGAATTTGATAACATGGCCAAGGACAAACTGGTTACACAGGAAAAATATGCGTCCGAAACTGTCCGAAATGCGACAAATTAGGGGCGACGTTGCAGATCTTCGACGAGAGCTTCAATTGGAAAGGGAAGCAAGGTAAACCGAAGTACGGGAGCTAAAAGCAGAAATTGACGACTTGCAGCAATATGGTAGGAGGACCAACCTATAAAGGATATCTGGGGTTCCAGAAAACAAGGGAGGAGATACAGACCAGGTGGTGTTAGACGTGGTTAACCAGCTTGGTATAGGCATTGGACCATATGATGTACACCGTAGTCATAGGGTGGGCCCTCCACCACTCGCCAGTAAAACAAACCATGACACTCAGACACCTGTGGATCCAGATTCTACCTTACCAAAATCAGCGGCTAATTCCAACTTGGCTCGTAGAAAAGCACCCCAACCGAGATCTATAATATTCCGCCTCCCTTCTTATAAGATCCGGAGAGAAGTATATGGTCGAACAGTGGAGACGGGAATGTGAGGCTACAAAACTGGCACAATATGATCTACATTAACCAGGACTTAACGGCAACCAGAGCCCGGATGTACAAAAAAGCCAGCGATCTCCGCAAAGATGGATTTATCTTTGAAACATGGACACGAGATCACCCCCGTGTACGTGGTATCGCCACAGCCGAGGGTATCGCCAAAGCCGAGGAAATGGGAAAGTCATTTTCACGTATATGATATGGGGATATGTTTGTTTCTCATCGTAAAACAGACACCGAGCATCGTATGTGTATGTCCACGCGAAGCAGGAGTATTTATCCACCAGTTGTCAATCAGTTTTCCCAGATCAAACCATAAAAAAAATTTGGCGCATTTTCTCAACAGAGGTTGAGAGACACCCCCCCCCCCCCAACAAAACAAATACTCTCCTAAAGACAAATAAATGTATGATGCATGACGCGTTATACTCATCATCGGGTCTCGTGAATGTTTTGCACGAGTTGAGCTATAATCACAACAATTATATCTGCCTGTGAACAAAGCAAAGACAGCCAGTCCGCATAAAATCACCGGACGCGGAAGGCTTAATTATATTATAATTAATCCCTTAATCAGTCAATTCATCCGGTCCCTTATGTATTTCGCGGACATTTTGTGGCATCTCGAATTTAGTATTATGAAACACCATGCATGTCTGAATCAGACGCGCCATTGTAAATTGTGCCCATAGAGGAAGCGTTAGGGAAAGTCAGATGCGACTTGTGCGGAAAATATTTTCCTACAAATTACAAACTAAAGCGGCATCTTAAAATACATGTTGGTGACGAATCCCCGAAATGTTCGGCGTGCAATCGCTCCAAGTATGCAGATGATAAAGTCTGTAAAATAAACAAGATTATAACAAATCGTTGATACGCCGTAGCGTGTCGTCCGGCATGTGTAGTCTCAGATACACATAAAAACACTCGAAAACTCATTAGAACTCCTTAAGTGATAAGCATATTTACTCGGCGTTTGGTCACATCTTCATCTGTGCCGTTAGCATCTTTCTGGACCGACAGTGGTCCCTTCATATCGCGCGAATATTGAGAACGACACGGATTTTTTAAATTCTGTCAAATCCTATGCTTCATTGACAGATTCAACTATACACCGGCATTTGTTTTGGAAGCGTGGAAGTCCAGGAACTATACTAGTGAATGGATGTTCTCGAAAATTTGAGTGAGCAAAAGCAAAAACACCATTGAAAAAATTCGCCAAAAAAAATTAATGGTTTGATCTGGGAAAACTGATTGACAACTGGTGGATAAATACTCCTGATTCGTGTGGACATACACATACGATGCTCGATGTCTGTTTTACGATGAGAAACAAACATATCCCCATATCATATACGTGAAAATGACTTTCCCATTTCCTCGGCTTTGGCGATACCCTCGGCGTTGGCGATACCACGTACACGGGGGGGGGGGGTGGGGATGGCATTGTATATGTTCGTGTGAGGGAGTCGGACAAAAAAAACAATATCGCTTCACAAAAATGGAGCAGATTGAGGACCTTGATGCATCGCTCCGATCCTAAGGAGACATGCAGCTGATCCGCTATGATCAGTTTCGTGATCAGTGTACAGTTTGGTCATATTCGAAAACATTTCGGACCCTTCAATAACATAATATCGACATTGTTTTGTTTCAATAGGCCCTGCCACTAGCTCGCGGCCATGTTGTGCCCGCTGGGTCCGGTTCCACGGTCTGATGCCGTGGGCCGGGGTTCTGGAGTGGCATTTCCATGTGTGGAAGTCATGAACATTCAGAAGCTCAGCACATGGCGGTGCTGCTCCCGATCCTTGACCTGTGGTACTAGAGCCGCTGAACTAGCGCTGAATGAATGTCTGAGGCCGCGGAGCCGGGTCCTGTGGATCCGGTGTGGCCGCGGGTTGGTGACATGGCGTTTTTTAACAGTTGGCTAACGGTATATGGGTGATTCTCGCTTATAAAGGGGAACAATTGATGAAGCAACCCTCTAGCATACAATGTGTGCATGTTACCATGTATAGTCGGGGAGCCAATAATGTCCACGTGCACCCCCCCCCGATGATTACAAATAACCTTATTTTTATTGTTCCCTATGGTATCCAGATAAAGAATCCGGATTTCACCGAAAAATAAAGGTGGCCCTACTAGGTGCTAGAGCCATTTGAATCCAAGATGGCCGCCATTTCCTCTAATTCCGACCAGCTGTATTTAATCGTTGTAATAGATCGGTTGTTAGCAAAAGACACAGACAAAATGTATGCCATTTTGTTGGTATGATGTCCTTCTTCAAATTGACGGCAAATAATTTCGAAAAAAATTTAAAATGGCCGCCGAAAAATGACGTCATATGCACGAAAATAGGAAATTTAATTAATATTTCACCATATCTTCCATTTTTCTTCACATTAATCATTAGTAAATGGCAATGTTTTTGAGACAGTCATCAAGCGTGATATTATAGCGTCATTTTAAGACATTTGCCATTGACGATGGTTCAGTAATAGATACAGAAAGAGGATTTTAAAAAGAGGGGTGAAATTGATAGTCATTTTAACGACAAACCACACATGATGTTAATAGAATGTCAACAACTATGTGCTTTATTTTATTGGACGGATGTTTTACTTCAATGGGAATGAAATTGGTGTAGAAAATTTCCAAAATGGCCGCCGAAAATATGAAAAATGGTAAATATTGCCCCTGGCTTACAAGTTGTGGTTGATATATAGAATTGGCTAATCTGTATTACATACATTGAATACTAACATATCTGATGCACCATGGGTCATTGTTTCTATTGTCACCACTGACATCACCAGAAATATTGGATATTTCTCTCACAAACTTGACATAAATATCGGCAAAAATTAACTTTTCAGGGTTGGACAATTGTTTTAAGTAAAATGCAACTATCATTGGTATCAAAGGTATTTATTGTTTTGGTCTATCATAAATGTATCACACTACGGTGTTTATAGACCAAATTGCTCAAGATGGCTTCCAAAATGGCAACCAAATTTGTAAAAAGTTATTTTTTTTACATATATCCCGAACATTATTCTCTGCGTTATTCGAAAGGTATTAAATTGTGACTCACTTGGTTATTATACGTGTTAGTTAATTAGCTGCCAACCACGTTCTATTATGTTTGTCCCAGTTCCGGATGGGGCATGACAAATTCATTTTAAAGTTGCAGTATGAAATTTGACGGAGAACCTCTTTTGTGATTCTTGCCATATTATTGAAAGGAAATGGGCAGAACTTTGAAACGGAACGGAGATGAACCATAATATGTGGCTATTCTGGTCCATTATGATAATACATATCAACTGGATATAGGGTGAATGCCATGGAGTTACTATATGATCATAGGTAAGGTGAATAGGTATACAGGGAGTTATTGTATGGTCAATGGTGAGACGAGTACATGTATGTATACAATGAGTGACTGTATGATCATAAATGTAATGAATAGCTATGCAGAGAGTGACTAAATTGTCATGTGTATGAGTATACCCGGTGTTCCTGCTTGGTGACTCGTTGCGGTATGGTCATGTGTATGTTATACGGGCATACACATGTGTTGCTATATGGTTATGGGCGAGGGGTATGTGTATATAGCGAGCGGCTATATGGCCATGGACGATGTGCATATGCATACATGGATTGAATATACTGACATGGCTGGGGAGTATTATTATATCTTGAGTGGCTATTCTGCTATGGTGTGACAAATAGGGATACAGGGAGTGAGATGGCCAAGGGTGAGGTGAATATATATACAATGATTGACCATGATCATGTATGAATGTTTTGAATAGGTACACACGGGGTGACTATATGGCCATAGGTCAGATGAAGGAGTATACCAGGTGCCATGGATGAGGGTATGTGTATGAAGCGAGTGGCTATATGACCATTGGTGAGGTGGATATGTATACCCGGGGTGACTCTATGGTCATTGTTGTGGTGTTGATGTATATATTGCATGTCTATTTGAGCATGTGTGTGTGGCGAATAGGTATACATGGGATGACCGTATGGCCAATGGTGAGGTGAATGGGTATACAAGGAGTGACTCTATGGTTATGGGTCATGTTTTGGATTATACCCGGTGTGCTTGCATTGTGACGCATGGCTGTATGGCCATCCATGGTCATGGGTCAGGTGTACGTTTATACAGTTGTTCACTATATTGTTATCTCCGTGGTGTTTATGCATATATGGAATGACTGTGTGGTAATGGATGGCTATCGCTTTTCACGTTTAAAGTTCCCCCATGTACACAAACACTATCAAGGTGGAGAACTCTTTGACACGACCTCTCTATTGGTTAACATATCCTTGAGTTATTGTGGAAAGCGATAGCCACCCAAATTACACATGTACAACGCATCCCATGACCTCATATGTACATAAACACCACACAAATGACAATATAGTCACCCACCCTATACACGTACACCTGACCATACAGCCTTATTTGGCTATACCGGTACATGCCACAAATGACGATACAGCCTTGAATCACCATGCATGAACACCATGTATACTCCTACACCTGACCATATAGTCACTCCATGTATACATATTCACCACATTCACGATCATACAGTCACTCATTGTATACCTATTCACCTCACCATGGACCATACAGCCACTACATGTATATCTATTCGCCATACCCATGACCATATAGGCAATCCAGATATACATATACACCTCACCCACCTATGGTGAGCCCTTCCAAATATACCAATACCCGCACACACGACCACTCATAAGTCTCATACTTGCATATACACCTCACACATGACAATTCATCAACTCACTGTATACTCATACACGCCATCCATGATCATTCATCTACACCATATACACCACCGATGATAATACATCCACAACATATATAAATATACGACCCACCCGTTACCAAAAGGGCACTCCCTATATAGCCACACGCTCGTCAATGACCATACAGCTTATTCCAGGTATGCATATAACTTCAATCTTGACTACAGGCATACCATGTGCACCTATACACATTACCCATAACCATAAAATCACTCCCTATTTATCTACGCACTCCATCCATGATCATACAGACAGCACAAATATACATATACACCACATGTCACAATACAGCCACACACGGTACACATATGCATCACGACCACCACGACCTTACAGTCACTCCATATATACATAAACAACACACGGATGACCATGTAGCTACTCTCGTTATATATATACACCACAGCAATGCCCATACGATCACAGCGGCCACACACAATATACCGTACAGTCACTACATGAATAACGATTCACCTCACACATGCCCATACAGCCACTCCTTATATGTCTATGCATCTCACCATGGACACCCCACTCATAACCATATAGTCACTCATTGTATACCTACTCATAATCATATAGTCACTCATTGTATACCTATTCAAATCATTCATGACCATACAGTAACTCCCTGTATACCTATTCGCATCACCTATGATCATACAGTAACTCCCTGGCTGCCATATTGGCATCCATCTTTTATCCAGTTGATCACTTTTTATCATAATGGGCCAGAATAGCCACATATTATGGTTCATCTCAGTTCCGTCTCAAAGTTTTGCCCATTTCCTTTCAATAATATGGCCAGAATCACAAAAGAGGTTCTCCGCAAAATTCCATACTGCAACTTTAAAATGAATTTGTCATGCCCCATACGGAAGTGGGACAAACAGAATAGAACGTAGTTGTCGGTTAATTAACTAACACGTATAATAACCAAGTGAGTCACCGTTTGCTACCTTGTCGAATAACGCAGATAATAATGTTCGGGATATATGTAAATATTTTTTTACAAATTTGGTTGCCATTTTGGAAGCCATCTTGAGCAATTTGGTCTATAAACACCGTAGTGTGATACATTTAAGATAGACCAAAACAATAAATACTTTTGATACCAATGATAGTTGCATTTTACTTAAAAAAATTGTCCAACCCTGAAAAGTTAATTTTTGCCGATATTTATGTCAAGTTTGTGAGAGAAAAATCCAATATTTCTGGTGATGTCGGTGGTGACAATAGAAACAATGATCCATGGTGCATCAGACATGTTAGTATTCAATGTATATAATACAGATTAGCCAATTTTATATATCAACCTGTAAGCCATTGCAGGACACCCTGGGGCAATATTTACCATTTTTCATATTTTCGGCGGCCATTTTGGAAATTTTCTACACCAATTTCAATCCCATTGAAGTAAAACATCCATCCAATAAAATAAAGCACATAGTTGTTGACATTCTATTAACAGCCTGTGTGGTTTGTCGATAAAATGTCTATCAAGACCGTCTTGCAAAAAAAATCGAAAATTTCACCCCTCTTTTTCAAATCCTCTTTCTGTATCTATTACTAAACCCTCGTCAATGGCAAATGTCTTAAAATGACGCTATAATATCACGCTTGATGGCTGTCTCAAAAACATTGCCATTTACTAATGATTAATGTGAAGAAAAATGGAAGATATGGTGAGATATTAATTAAATTTCCTATTTTCGTGCATATGACGTCATTTTTCGGTGGTCATTTTGAATTTGTTTTCGAAATTATTTGCGTCATTTTGAAGAAGGACATCATACCAACAAAATGGCATACATCTTGTCTGTGTCTTTTGCTAACAACCGATCTATTACAACGATTAAATACAGCAAAATCGTCTTGCAAAAAAAATCGAAAATTTCACCCCTATTTTTCAAATCCTCTTTCTGTATCTATTACTGAACCCTCGTCAATGGCAAATGTCTTAAAATGACGCTATAATATCACGCTTGATGACTGTTTCAAAAACATTGCCATTTACTAATGATTAATGTGAAGAAAAATGGAAGATATGGTGAAATATTAATTAAATTTCCTATTTTCGTGCATATGACGTCATTTTTCGGCGGCCATTTTGATTTTTTTTCGAAATTATTTGCCGTCATTTTGAAGAAGGACATCATACCAACAAAATGGCATACCTTTTGTCTGTGTCTTTTGCTAACAGACAAAAGGTATGCCATTTTGTTGGTATGATGTCCTTCTTCAAAATGACGGCAAATAATTTCGAAAAAAAATCAAAATGGCCGCCGAAAAATGACGTCATATGCACGAAAATAGGAAATTTAATTAATATTTCACCATATCTTCCATTTTTCTTCACATTAATCATTAGTAAATGGCAATGTTTTTGAAACAGTCATCAAGCGTGATATTATAGCGTCATTTTAAGACATTTGCCATTGACGAGGGTTCAGTAATAGATACAGAAAGAGGATTTGAAAAATAGGGGTGAAATTTTCGATTTTTTTTGCAAGACGATTTTGCTGTATTTAATCGTTGTAATAGATCGGTTGTTAGCAAAAGACACAGACAAGATGTATGCCATTTTGTTGGTATGATGTCCTTCTTCAAAATGACGCAAATAATTTCGAAAACAAATTCAAAATGACCACCGAAAAATGACGTCATATGCACGAAAATAGGAAATTTAATTAATATCTCACCATATCTTCCATTTTTCTTCACATTAATCATTAGTAAATGGCAATGTTTTTGAGACAGCCATCAAGCGTGATATTATAGCGTCATTTTAAGACATTTGCCATTGACGAGGGTTTAGTAATAGATACAGAAAGAGGATTTGAAAAAGAGGGGTGAAATTTTCGATTTTTTTTTGCAAGACGGTCTTGATAGACATTTTATCGACAAACCACACAGGCTGTTAATAGAATGTCAACAACTATGTGCTTTATTTTATTGGACGGATGTTTTACTTCAATGGGAATGAAATTGGTGTAGAAAATTTCCAAAATGGCCGCCGAAAATATGAAAAATGGTAAATATTGCCCCAGGGTGTCCTGCAATGGCTTACAGGTTGATATATAAAATTGGCTAATCTGTATTATATACATTGAATACTAACATGTCTGATGCACCATGGATCATTGTTTCTATTGTCACCACCGACATCACCAGAAATATTGGATTTTTCTCTCACAAACTTGACATAAATATCGGCAAAAATTAACTTTTCAGGGTTGGACAATTTTTTTAAGTAAAATGCAACTATCATTGGTATCAAAAGTATTTATTGTTTTGGTCTATCTTAAATGTATCACACTACGGTGTTTATAGACCAAATTGCTCAAGATGGCTTCCAAAATGGCAACCAAATTTGTAAAAAAAAAAATACATATATCCCGAACATTATTATCTGCGTTATTCGACAAGGTAGCAAACGGTGACTCACTTGGTTATTATACGTGTTAGTTAATTAACCGACAACTACGTTCTATTCTGTTTGTCCCACTTCCGTATGGGGCATGACAAATTCATTTTAAAGTTGCAGTATGGAATTTTGCGGAGAACCTCTTTTGTGATTCTGGCCATATTATTGAAAGGAAATGGGCAAAACTTTGAGACGGAACTGAGATGAACCATAATATGTGGCTATTCTGGCCCATTATGATAAAAAGTGATCAACTGGATAAAAGATGGATGCCAATATGGCAGCCAGGGAGTTACTGTATGATCATAGGTGATGCGAATAGGTATACAGGGAGTTACTGTATGGTCATGAATGATTTGAATAGGTATACAATGAGTGACTATATGATTATGAGTAGGTATACAATGAGTGACTATATGGTTATGAGTGGGGTGTCCATGGTGAGATGCATAGGCATATAAGGAGTGGCTGTATGGGCATGTGTGAGGTGAATCGTTATTCATGTAGTGACTGTACGGTATATTGTGTGTGGCCGCTGTGATCGTATGGGCATTGCTGTGGTGTATATATATAACGAGAGTAGCTACATGGTCATCCGTGTGTTGTTTATGTATATATGGAGTGACTGTAAGGTCGTGGTGGTCGTGATGCATATGTGTACCGTGTGTGGCTGTATTGTGACATGTGGTGTATATGTATATTTGTGCTGTCTGTATGATCATGGATGGAGTGCGTAGATAAATAGGGAGTGATTTTATGGTTATGGGTAATGTGTATAGGTGCACATGGTATGCCTGTAGTCAAGATTGAAGTTATATGCATACCTGGAATAAGCTGTATGGTCATTGACGAGCGTGTGGCTATATAGGGAGTGCCCTTTTGGTATCGGGTGGGTCGTATATTTATATATGTTGTGGATGTATTATCATCGGTGGTGTATATGGTGTAGATGAATGATCATGGATGGCGTGTATGAGTATACAGTGAGTTGATGAATTGTCATGTGTGAGGTGTATATGCAAGTATGAGACTTATGAGTGGTCGTGTGTGCGGGTATTGGTATATTTGGAAGGGCTCACCATAGGTGGGTGAGGTGTATATGTATATCTGGATTGCCTATATGGTCATGGGTATGGCGAATAGATATACATGTAGTGGCTGTATGGTCCATGGTGAGGTGAATAGGTATACAATGAGTCACTGTATGATCGTGAATGTGGTGAATATGTATACATGGAGTGACTATATGGTCAGGTGTAGGAGTATACATGGTGTTCATGCATGGTGATTCATGGCTGTATCGTCATTTGTGGCATGTACCGGTATAGCCAAATAAGGCTGTATGGTCAGGTGTACGTGTATAGGGTGGGTGACTATATTGTCATTTGTGTGGTGTTTATGTACATATGAGGTCATGGGATGCGTTGTACATGTGTAATTTGGGTGGCTATCGCTTTCCACAATAACTCAAGGATATGTTAACCAATAGAGAGGTCGTGTCAAAGAGTTCTCCACCTTGATAGTGTTTGTGTACATGGGGGAACTTTAAACGTGAAAAGCGATAGCCATCCATTACCACACAGTCATTCCATATATGTATAAACACCACGGAGATAACAATATAGTGAACAACTGTATAAACGTACACCTGACCCATGACCATGGATGGCCATACAGCCATGCGTCACAATGCAAGCACACCGGGTATAATCCAAAACATGACCCATAACCATAGAGTCACTCCTTGTATACCCATTCACCTCACCATTGGTCATACGGTCATCCCATGTATACCTATTCGCCACACACACATGCTCAAATAGACATGCAATATATACATCAACACCACAACAATGACCATAGAGTCACCCCGGGTATACATATCCACCTCACCAATGGTCATATAGCCACTCGCTTCATACACATACCCTCATCCATGGCACCTGGTATACTCCTTCATCTGACCTATGGCCATATAGTCACCCCGTGTGTACCTATTCAAAACATTCATACATGATCATGGTCAATCATTGTATATATATTCACCTCACCCTTGGCCATCTCACTCCCTGTATCCCTATTTGTCACACCATAGCAGAATAGCCACTCAAGATATAATAATACTCCCCAGCCATGTCAGTATATTCAATCCATGTATGCATATGCACATCGTCCATGGCCATATAGCCGCTCGCTATATACACATACCCCTCGCCCATAACCATATAGCAACACATGTGTATGCCCGTATAACATACACATGACCATACCGCAACGAGTCACCAAGCAGGAACACCGGGTATACTCATACACATGACAATTTAGTCACTCTCTGCATAGCTATTCATTACATTTATGATCATACAGTCACTCATTGTATACATACATGTACTCGTCTCACCATTGACCATACAATAACTCCCTGTATACCTATTCACCTTACCTATGATCATATAGTAACTCCATGGCATTCACCCTATATCCAGTTGATATGTATTATCATAATGGACCAGAATAGCCACATATTATGGTTCATCTCCGTTCCGTTTCAAAGTTCTGCCCATTTCCTTTCAATAATATGGCAAGAATCACAAAAGAGGTTCTCCGTCAAATTTCATACTGCAACTTTAAAATGAATTTGTCATGCCCCATCCGGAACTGGGACAAACATAATAGAACGTGGTTGGCAGCTAATTAACTAACACGTATAATAACCAAGTGAGTCACAATTTAATACCTTTCGAATAACGCAGAGAATAATGTTCGGGATATATGTAAAAAAAATAACTTTTTACAAATTTGGTTGCCATTTTGGAAGCCATCTTGAGCAATTTGGTCTATAAACACCGTAGTGTGATACATTTATGATAGACCAAAACAATAAATACCTTTGATACCAATGATAGTTGCATTTTACTTAAAACAATTGTCCAACCCTGAAAAGTTAATTTTTGCCGATATTTATGTCAAGTTTGTGAGAGAAATATCCAATATTTCTGGTGATGTCAGTGGTGACAATAGAAACAATGACCCATGGTGCATCAGATATGTTAGTATTCAATGTATGTAATACAGATTAGCCAATTCTATATATCAACCACAACTTGTAAGCCAGGGGCAATATTTACCATTTTTCATATTTTCGGCGGCCATTTTGGAAATTTTCTACACCAATTTCATTCCCATTGAAGTAAAACATCCGTCCAATAAAATAAAGCACATAGTTGTTGACATTCTATTAACATCATGTGTGGTTTGTCGTTAAAATGACTATCAATTTCACCCCTCTTTTTAAAATCCTCTTTCTGTATCTATTACTGAACCATCGTCAATGGCAAATGTCTTAAAATGACGCTATAATATCACGCTTGATGACTGTCTCAAAAACATTGCCATTTACTAATGATTAATGTGAAGAAAAATGGAAGATATGGTGAAATATTAATTAAATTTCCTATTTTCGTGCATATGACGTCATTTTTCGGCGGCCATTTTAAATTTTTGTCGAAATTATTTGCCGTCAATTTGAAGAAGGACATCATACCAACAAAATGGCATACATTTTGTCTGTGTCTTTTGCTAACAACCGATCTATTACAACGATTAAATACAGCTGGTCGGAATTAGAGGAAATGGCGGCCATCTTGGATTCAAATGGCTCTAGCACCTAGTAGGGCCACCTTTATTTTTCGGTGAAATCCGGATTCTTTATCTGGATACCATAGGGAACAATAAAAATAAGGTTATTTGTAATCATCGGGGCGGGGGGTGCACGTGGACCTTATTGGCTCCCCGACTATACATGGTAACATGCACACATTGTATGCTAGAGGGTTGCTTCATCAATTGTTCCCCTTTATAAGCGAGAATCACCCATATACCGTTAGCCAACTGTTAAAAAACGCCATGTCACCAACCCGCGGCCACACCGGATCCACAGGACCCGGCTCCGCGGCCTCAGACATTCATTCAGCGCTAGTTCAGCGGCTCTAGTACCACAGGTCAAGGATCGGGAGCAGCACCGCCATGTGCTGAGCTTCTGAATGTTCATGACTTCCACACATGGAAATGCCACTCCAGAACCCCGGCCCACGGCATCAGACCGTGGAACCGGACCCAGCGGGCACAACATGGCCGCGAGCTAGTGGCAGGGCCTATTGAAACAAAACAATGTCGATATTATGTTATTGAAGGGTCCGAAATGTTTTCGAATATGACCAAACTGTACACTGATCACGAAACTGATCATAGCGGATCAGCTGCATGTCTCCTTAGGATCGGAGCGATGCATCAAGGTCCTCAATCTGCTCCATTTTTGTGAAGCGATATTGTTTTTTTTGTCCGACTCCCTCACACGAACATATACAATGCCATCCCCACCCCCCCCCCCCCCGTGTACGTGGTATCGCCAACGCCGAGGGTATCGCCAAAGCCGAGGAAATGGGAAAGTCATTTTCACGTATATGATATGGGGATATGTTTGTTTCTCATCGTAAAACAGACATCGAGCATCGTATGTGTATGTCCACACGAATCAGGAGTATTTATCCACCAGTTGTCAATCAGTTTTCCCAGATCAAACCATTAATTTTTTTTGGCGAATTTTTTCAATGGTGTTTTTGCTTTTGCTCACTCAAATTTTCGAGAACATCCATTCACTAGTATAGTTCCTGGACTTCCACGCTTCCAAAACAAATGCCGGTGTATAGTTGAATCTGTCAATGAAGCATAGGATTTGACAGAATTTAAAAAATCCGTGTCGTTCTCAATATTCGCGCGATATGAAGGGACCACTGTCGGTCCAGAAAGATGCTAACGGCACAGATGAAGATGTGACAAAACGCCGAGTAAATATGCTTATCACTTAAGGAGTTCTAATGAGTTTTCGAGTGTTTTTATGTGTATCTGAGACTACACATGCCGGACGACACGCTACGGCGTATCAACGATTTGTTATAATCTTGTTTATTTTACAGACTTTATCATCTGCATACTTGGAGCGATTGCACGCCGAACATTTCGGGGATTCGTCACCAACATGTATTTTAAGATGCCGCTTTAGTTTGTAATTTGTAGGAAAATATTTTCCGCACAAGTCGCATCTGACTTTCCCTAACGCTTCCTCTATGGGCACAATTTACAATGGCGCGTCTGATTCAGACATGCATGGTGTTTCATAATACTAAATTCGAGATGCCACAAAATGTCCGCGAAATACATAAGGGACCGGATGAATTGACTGATTAAGGGATTAATTATAATATAATTAAGCCTTCCGCGTCCGGTGATTTTATGCGGACTGGCTGTCTTTGCTTTGTTCACAGGCAGAGATAATTGTTGTGATTATAGCTCAACTCGTGCAAAACATTCACGAGACCCGATGATGAGTATAACGCGTCATGCATCATACATTTATTTGTCTTTAGGAGAGTATTTGTTTTGTTGGGGGGGGGGGGTGTCTCTCAACCTCTGTTGAGAAAATGCGCCAAATTTTTTTTATGGTTTGATCTGGGAAAACTGATTGACAACTGGTGGATAAATACTCCTGCTTCGCGTGGACATACACATACGATGCTCGGTGTCTGTTTTACGATGAGAAACAAACATATCCCCATATCATATACGTGAAAATGACTTTCCCATTTCCTCGGCTTTGGCGATACCCTCGGCTTTGGCGATACCACGTACACGGGGGTGATCTCGTGTCCATGTTTCAAAGATAAATCCATCTTTGCGGAGATCGCTGGCTTTTTTGTACATCCGGGCTCTGGTTGCCGTTAAGTCCTGGTTAATGTAGATCATATTGTGCCAGTTTTGTAGCCTCACATTCCCGTCTCCACTGTTCGACCATATACTTCTCTCCGGATCTTATAAGAAGGGAGGCGGAATATTATAGATCTCGGTTGGGGTGCTTTTCTACGAGCCAAGTTGGAATTAGCCGCTGATTTTGGTAAGGTAGAATCTGGATCCACAGGTGTCTGAGTGTCATGGTTTGTTTTACTGGCGAGTGGTGGAGGGCCCACCCTATGACTACGGTGTACATCATATGGTCCAATGCCTATACCAAGCTGGTTAACCACGTCTAACACCACCTGGTCTGTATCTCCTCCCTTGTTTTCTGGAACCCCAGATATCCTTTATAGGTTGGTCCTCCTACCATATTGCTGCAAGTCGTCAATTTCTGCTTTTAGCTCCCGTACTTCGGTTTACCTTGCTTCCCTTTCCAATTGAAGCTCTCGTCGAAGATCTGCAACGTCGCCCCTAATTTGTCGCATTTCGGACAGTTTCGGACGCATATTTTTCCTGTGTAACCAGTTTGTCCTTGGCCATGTTATCAAATTCACATTTGGTCAATTTAGCAATTATTGTTTCAAAGGTCAGGGTTAACATTTGGCCAAAACAATTTTCGACGCTGGGACTGCTTAGTGCCTTGATTAAGCTGTCTTCGAAATATACATCCGCATTAACCGACATTTCGTGCTCTTTTTCACCATCAGAAGTTGCCGAGTAATTGAGTGATTCACCAACCAGAGATTCCTGATATTTTGGCTACGTTTTTTTCTTATAGTAAATATATTCCGATGGAGATGATTGAGAGGTCAAGTCCCTCTTCGGATTTGATTTACGATACGTGCCGGATGCATTCGCAGGAGATTCCTCTGAGACAGAATGAAGAACATTTTCCTTTTCCGTAGATTTTAGAATTGTATCGTGGTCGTCCCGGTTGGGCGGCTTAAAGCTGATCATTGTGGATAATTGGGACAGATTAGATTATTATCTGTATTAGTTATCAGTGAGCAATCACACACTAAGTGACGTTCGCGCGGTTGTCCACAAAACGTAATGTGTGTTCGATATAATGTATGTTCAACTGACTTTTAGAACAAGGGTGATTGGAAATGTATATTGATATTAAGTATGGAACGTTCTGACCGTAAGGTCTTCGGGTCTGGCGTTGTTGATAGAATATTTCCAAGAATGCAATATGGCCGTCGTGTTGACAAATAGTCATAGTACGACCTGATAATATGGCTTACGCGTAAGCCATGACACAAAGATCAAATGGATCTAGTTGACAAAGAAATATTCGTCACTTCAGAACTTGACATAAAAGTTATCTTCAAACGGTAATTTTTTCACTCCAGTAATTTTACACAAATATTGCACATTGATTAAGGAATAACACAGTCCACTTATAATAGTAGTTGCTGGCTGTTTATCATGGAATATTAACTTAATTCCCCTTCCACTAGCACACCGGAGAAAAAACTATTTTCCCGCCATTGATGACGTAAGTTAGGGCTTGACAACACAGTGTCCGAATACCCATATGCCATTCGTATATGGTGTGCACATGGGTGTGTGGGTTTTAAGTCAGATAATGACCTCGTGAAGTGTCTGAGACCAAATAATGACCTTGGGGCCTTGGGTGATTATTTGGCCTCAGACACTCCACGAGGTCATTATCCTTTACATCCATATGGATGGCTATTGGATACTCATAGTCTCATATTGTGGTACTGTGGAGTGTGCACATACAAACAACATATGTGTACAAACCGTGTACGTGGTATCGCCAAAACCGAGAATATGGGAAAGTCATTTTCACGCATATGATATGCATGGGGATATGTTTGTTTCTCATCATAAAACAGACAACGAACAACGCATGCGCATTTCCACACGAAGCAGGAGTATTTATCCACCGTTGTCAATCAGTTTTCCCAGATGAATTCATTTAATATTTTTTGGCGAATTTTTTCAATAGTGTTTTTGCTCACTCAAATTTTCGAGAACATCCATTCACTAGTATAGTTCCTGGACTTCCACGCTTCCAAAACAAATGCCGGTATATAGTTGAATCTGTCAATGAAGCATAGGATTGAACAGAATTTTTAAAATCAGTGTCGTTCTCAATATACGCGCGATATGGATGGACCACTGTCGGCCCAGAAAGATGTTAACGCCACAGATGAAGATGTTACCAAACGCCGAGCTTCTGTGCAGTAAATATGCGTATCACTTAAGGAGTTTTGATGAGTTTTCGAGTGTGTTATGTGTATCTGAGACTGATCAATTGGACTGCGAAATGCCATCTGAAATATGAATCCATAACATATTCGAACTAGAATGCACTCAGAGAGATGCCAACGTGCGCAAAAATGTAATAACAAATAATTTAAAAAATAATTTCACTGTATTTTACTTAATTTATTTAATTTAATTTAATGTTAGCAAAAAAAGACAACTACCATTTCTCATTTCATCACAGATAAAAGGAAAATGACTATATTAATCATTTAAGTAATTAAAACCAATTCCATTCTGCCGAAAGGATGAGACTTTAAAGGCACGTGAGGCCTTAGTTGTCGAAAATATTCATATTTGTTCCAATCACCGTAAACAGAAAAAAAAACAGTAAAACGCATACAGTTTCGTTCATATATACCATGACCATCGCGTAAACAGCATGTTATCATAAAGACCTACTATATTTTACCTAAGCAAGAGCCTGATTGTGTTACAAAAGACAGCACAATGCTACTGGCTAATCACACACAAATGGCATAAACGCTCTTTATTAGTTCCATATCAGGAATTCACCCACAAAGAACGCTCTTTATGTTTACCATCATAATATAAACAAACACCAGAAAAGTAATTGTTTATGCTTTTATTGACCAAAGGAGCAATTATAAGAAATAATTGATACCATTTGTGTAAATATTGATAGCAGCCAATATTCAACAATAAATATCAATAATTAATCAATAACGATCATTTTATGTAATAATACACTCTTCAAACGGTGTTTGTGTCAACAAATGCGTTTTGATTTGTGTTACGTCATTCGTCGTATTTGACCCAGAACTCGGCTGAAGGTTATGCTATTCAGCCTATTGCGTCGAATTACGAAATCGCGTTTTGAATATCTCTCTTTTCCCGCACGATAAAAAGAGGTCTTCGCACGAACCAAAAATGATAAAACTTCCCAATTATAAGTAAAAATACCAAAAATGAAGGAGTCTATGTAGGTCCCGAAGGAGTCTATGGACTCTTTGATGTAGAGTTCTGATGGAGAAAATGTAGGTCGATATATCTTTGTCATAACTCTGACGTATTTTGACCTGGGAGAAAAAATCGAAATCGAGGCTCACTACGAGCATGCCAATTTTAAATATAGAAACAGGAATCCCGACAAATGGCGATATCGGCGACAAACAAATATTCGAAAACAACACATAAAATAAACATAGCAAAAACGCGGCACAGTAAAAATGTCAGAACGCCACGAGGTTTTACGTCGTTTTTGGTGACGTCATGGATAGTCTGGTCGATAAAAGGTTTGACCTAGAAAAAAATTGGACTAAGTTGGTTTGTATACCATTTTGAAGAGGAATATATCCTCTATAACATATCCAAAATCCGCTAAAATCCGCTTTGATCATTTTTTGTAATTCAAGATGGCGTCCAAGATGACTGCCATTTTCCTATAAGTCAGCTTGATGCAATTATAGTGAGAACATCTTGTCATATGTATGCACATGTATACATTTTTGTGAAGCTAAGACATAACGCCACCTTTATGTGCCAAAATTGGAACTCCCTGTCCAAGATGGCCGCCAAAATGGCGACCGGAATTGGAATTTTTACGTTTTTTTACTAATATCTTTAAGATAAGTTCCCGTGGTTTGGAACTGGTTGAGAATTGTGACTTTATTTTGTATTTAGCATGTTAACTGATCATTGTAACAATGACATATGCTGTTCGTGGGGTCCACACCCCTTCCGATCACTAAAAAATTCGATTTTACAAAACGCGGTATAACATTTCACAAAAGATCCCCATTGGGATTCTAGTCATATTTAATCAAGGAGTGGGAAGAACTGTGCAATGTAAGTGATGCATTCTATATCTTATTGATATTTGAACTCAATGGTACCAAAATTGTCATTTTGGCATAAAATGGCTGCCATAATGGCCGCCAAAATATGGAAAATGGTAATTATTATCCCAGCGTGCCATGCAACCGCTTACAAGTTGTGGTGATGCACACACTTGACTATTCTGTCTTATATAGCTTGACCACTAACATTTCTGATGTACCTTGGATATTTGTTACTAATTTAACCACTGAAATTACCAGAATTATTCGAAATTTTCTGTCACAAACCTGATATCAAAATCGGGAAAAAATCGCTGTTCAGGTTTGAGCCATTTTTTAAAAGTAAAATGGAACTATGTTTGGTATCAAAGATTTTTATTGTTACATGTGTCACACTGAGGTGTTTTAGACAAAATTACGCAAGATGGCTTCCAAAATGGCAACCAAATTTGGTAAACATTATTATATACATATACATATGTGTATATATGTGGTGTATATGTATACATAATCAATTGTGACTCACATGCTACTTAATCAACTAAATGTTCTATTCTGGTTGTTCCGGTACCCTACGAGGCATGACAAGTTAATTTTGAGGAATGCAATATGGATTTTGCCAAAAAACGTCCTTATTTTTTAACGGAAATGGGCAGAACGTTGACACGGAACTGAGAGGGAACATATTATGTGGCTATTTTGGTACATTAGCATCAACATTATTCAACTTAATACAGTGTGTATGTTTGTTGACTGTGTGGTCATAGGCGAGGTGAGTAGGTATACATGGAATTATTGTATTCATGAATGATGTGAATAGTTATACAATGTGTGACTATATGGTCATGGATGGGGTGTCCATGGTGAGATGTATAGGTATATAAGGAGTAGATGTATGGTGACGTGTGAGGTGAACATGTTTACAGTGAGTGGCTGTCTGGTCATTGAAGTGGTGTATGGGCATAACGAGAGTAGCTACACTGTCCTGTATGTATATATGGAGTGAGTGTGTGGTCAGGGGTGGGCTGTACATGTGTACATTGGGTGACTGTATTGTCATGGCTGGGTGTATATGTATACATATGTTGGATGTATGGTAATGGATGGGTGTATGTATAAATAGGGTGTTGTTGTGTGGCATGTTGGTCAGTTACGTAATCATGTGACACATCGAAACATAAGCTGATACTGTTATCGCATTTTTTTTATTTCATTAAACTTCAGTTTTTGACAAGAACGAAATGTACCAAGTGTATAATTGGAATCCGCGGTTGTGGTTTCAGACTTCAATGGCTCGAATCCGTTGATAAATACGGAAATTACCCATGTACCTGTATAAATAAAAATATAATCTACACCCGAAATTAGAAAGAACTGAATTAATTCAATTAGCGATAAAAACATGTTCATGCGCATGATCATTTGCGCATTGTTTATAGAAAATGCATGGTTTTGGGTTCCGTTTGCATTGAATGAACTAAAGTGTTAAATTGTCGTTTTGGAAACTAATTAAATTACTTTGCTGATTGTCTAAAAAATATAATTCGTTTGTTAACTCTGTTTTGCTGCGTCATAATTGTTTTTATCGTTTTATTGGCTTCATTTTGTTGCTGATGTGGGGTATGATATAAAACTATACATTGACTTAAAATCGATGTCGCGAAATGATTGATTTTCGGACTCCTTTATGAATTGAACAAGGGCGCCGATTGTTTTAGTTTCGTTTATACTGGTATTTCCTAAATACACGTATGTGTCGTATGATATGATTATTACCACGGCACGGTTACTATTGACATTATAGCTAGAAATTACTTACTGAGGTCCAGAATTCTAGATACCCGAGTTGCCAGCATGATTGTGTATATATGAGAAGTGCGTATATAATTTTAGCGTCAGTACTTGAAAATGATCTATTTTCGGGCTCGCTATTCCAATAAATAAATTGAACAAGGGCGCCGAATGTTTGAATAAATGAATACCAAGTCACATTGTATGTGGAACAAGCAAAACATGTATACACGATACATAACAGACGTGAGAAAGAGTCGGTGCACCAGTTGTCAATCAGTTTTCCCAGATCAAACCATTAATTTTTTTTGGCGAATTTTTTCAATGGTGTTTTTGCTTTTGCTCACTCAAATTTTCGAGAACATCCATTCACTAGTATAGTTCCTGGACTTCCACGCTTCCAAAACAAATGCCGGTGTATAGTTGAATCTGTCAATGAAGCATAGGATTTGACAGAATTTTAAAAATCCGTGTCGTTCTCAATATTCGCGCGATATGAAGGGACCACTGTCGGTCCAGAAAGATGCTAACGGCACAGATGAAGATGTGACCAAACGCCGAGTAAATATGCTTATCACTTAAGGAGTTCTAATGAGCTTTCGAGTGTTTTTATGTGTATCTGAGACTACACATGCCGGACAACACGCTACGGCGTATCAACGATTTGTTATAATCTTGTTTATTTTACAGACTTTATCATCTGCATACTTGGAGCGATTGCACGCCGAACATTTCGGGGATTCGTCACCAACATGTATTTTAAGATGCCGCTTTAGTTTGTAATTTGTAGGAAAATATTTTCCGCACAAGTCGCATCTGACTTTCCCTAACGCTTCCTCTATGGGCACAATTTACAATGGCGAGTCTGATTCAGACATGCATGGTGTTTCATAATACTAAATTCGAGATGCCACAAAATGTCCGCGAAATACATAAGGGACCGGATGAATTGACTGATTAAGGGATTAATTATAATATAATTAAGCCTTCCGCGTCCGGTGATTTTATGCGGACTGGCTGTCTTTGCTTTGTTCACAGGCAGAGATAATTGTTGTGATTATAGCTCAACTCGTGCAAAACATTCACGAGACCCGATGATGAGTATAACGCGTCATGCATCATACATTTATTTGTCTTTAGGAGAGTATTTGTTTTGTTGGGGGGGGGGGGTGTCTCTCAACCTCTGTTGAGAAAATGCGCCAATTTTTTTTTATGGTTTGATCTGGGAAAACTGATTGACAACTGGTGGATAAATACTCCTGCTTCGCGTGGACATACACATACGATGCTCGGTGTCTGTTTTACGATGAGAAACAAACATATCCCCATATCATATACGTGAAAATGACTTTCCCATTTCCTCGGCTTTGGCGATACCATCGGCTTTGGCGATACCACGTACACGGGGGTGATCTCGTGTCCATGTTTCAAAGATAAATCCATCTTTGCGGAGATCGCTGGCTTTTTTGTACATCCGGGCTCTGGTTGCCGTTAAGTCCTGGTTAATGTAGATCATATTGTGCCAGTTTTGTAGCCTCACATTCCCGTCTCCACTGTTCGACCATATACTTCTCTCCGGATCTTATAAGAAGGGAGGCGGAATATTATAGATCTCGGTTGGGGTGCTTTTCTACGAGCCAAGTTGGAATTAGCCGCTGATTTTGGTAAGGTAGAATCTGGATCCACAGGTGTCTGAGTGTCATGGTTTGTTTTACTGGCGAGTGGTGGAGGGCCCACCCTATGACTACGGTGTACATCATATGGTCCAATGCCTATACCAAGCTGGTTAACCACGTCTAACACCACCTGGTCTGTATCTCCTCCCTTGTTTTCTGGGACCCCAGATATCCTTTATAGGTTGGTCCTCCTACCATATTGCTGCAAGTCGTCAATTTCTGCTTTTAGCTCCCGTACTTCGGTTTACCTTGCTTCCCTTTCCAATTGAAGCTCTCGTCGAAGATCTGCAACGTCGCCCCTAATTTGTCGCATTTCGGACAGTTTCGGACGCATATTTTTCCTGTGTAACCAGTTTGTCCTTGGCCATGTTATCAAATTCACATTTGGTCAATTTAGCAATTATTGTTTCAAAGGTCAGGGTTAACATTTGGCCAAAACAATTTTCGACGCTGGGACTGCTTAGTGCCTTGATTAAGCTGTCTTCGAAATATACATCCGCATTAACCGACATTTCGTGCTCTTTTTCACCATCAGAAGTTGCCGAGTAATTGAGTGATTCATCAACCAGAGATTCCTGATATTTTGGCTACGTTTTTTTCTTATAGTAAATATATTCCGATGGAGATGATTGAGAGGTCAAGTCCCTCTTCGGATTTGATTTACGATACGTGCCGGATGCATTCGCAGGAGATTCCTCTGAGACAGAATGAAGAACATTTTCCTTTTCCGTAGATTTTAGAATTGTATCGTGGTCGTCCCGGTTGGGCGGCTTAAAGCTGATCATTGTGGATAATTGGGACAGATTAGATTATTATCTGTATTAGTTATCAGTGAGCAATCACACACTAAGTGACGTTCGCGCGGTTGTCCACAAAACGTAATGTGTGTTCGATATAATGTATGTTCAACTGACTTTTAGAACAAGGGTGATTGGAAATGTATATTGATATTAAGTATGGAACGTTCTGACCGTAAGGTCTTCGGGTCTGGCGTTGTTGATAGAATATTTCCAAGAATGCAATATGGCCGTCGTGTTGACAAATAGTCATAGTACGACCTGATAATATGGCTTACGCGTAAGCCATGACACAAAGATCAAATGGATCTAGTTGACAAAGAAATATTCGTCACTTCAGAACTTGACATAAAAGTTATCTTCAAACGGTAATTTTTTCACTCCAGTAATTTTACACAAATATTGCACATTGATTAAGGAATAACACAGTCCACTTATAATAGTAGTTGCTGGCTGTTTATCATGGAATATTAACTTAATTCCCCTTCCACTAGCACACCGGAGAAAAAACTATTTTCCCGCCATTGATGACGTAAGTTAGGGCTTGACAACACAGTGTCCGAATACCCATATGCCATTCGTATATGGTGTGCACATGGGTGTGTGGGTTTTAAGTCAGATAATGACCTCGTGAAGTGTCTGAGACCAAATAATGACCTTGGGGCCTTGGGTGATTATTTGGCCTCAGACACTCCACGAGGTCATTATCCTTTACATCCATATGGATGGCTATTGGATACTCATAGTCTCATATTGTGGTACTGTGGAGTGTGCACATACAAACAACATATTCACCCCGTGTACGTGGTATCGCCAAAACCGAGAATATGGGAAAGTCATTTTCACGCATATGATATGCATGGGGATATGTTTGTTTCTCATCATAAAACAGACAACGAACAACGCATGCGCATTTCCACACGAAGCAGGAGTATTTATCCACCGTTGTCAATCAGTTTTCCCAGATGAATTCATTTAATATTTTTTGGCGAATTTTTTCAATAGTGTTTTTGCTCACTCAAATTTTCGAGAACATCCATTCACTAGTATAGTTCCTGGACTTCCACGCTTCCAAAACAAATGCCGGTATATAGTTGAATCTGTCAATGAAGCATAGGATTGAACAGAATTTTTAAAATCAGTGTCGTTCTCAATATACGCGCGATATGGATGGACCACTGTCGGCCCAGAAAGATGTTAACGCCACAGATGAAGATGTTACCAAACGCCGAGCTTCTGTGCAGTAAATATGCGTATCACTTAAGGAGTTTTGATGAGTTTTCGAGTGTGTTATGTGTATCTGAGACTGATCAATTGGACTGCGAAATGCCATCTGAAATATGAATCCATAACATATTCGAACTAGAATGCACTCAGAGAGATGCCAACGTGCGCAAAAATGTAATAAAAAATAATTAAAAAAATAATTTCACTGTATTTTACTTAATTTATTTAATTTAATTTAATGTTAGCAAAAAAAGACAACTACCATTTCTCATTTCATCACAGATAAAAGGAAAATGACTATATTAATCATTTCAGTAATTAAAACCAATTCCATTCTGCCGAAAGGATGAGACTTTAAAGGCACGTGAGGCCTTAGTTGTCGAAAATATTCATATTTGTTCCAATCACCGTAAACAGAAAAAAAAACAGTAAAACGCATACAGTTTCGTTCATATATACCATGACCATCGCGTAAACAGCATGTTATCATAAAGACCTACTATATTTTACCTAAGCAAGAGCCTGATTGTGTTACAAAAGACAGCACAATGCTACTGGCTAATCACACACAAATGGCATAAACGCTCTTTATTAGTTCCATATCAGGAATTCACCCACAAAGAACGCTCTTTATGTTTACCATCATAATATAAACAAACACCAGAAAAGTAATTGTTTATGCTTTTGTTGACCAAAGGAGCAATTATAAGAAATAATTGATACCATTTGTGTAAATATTGATAGCAGCCAATATTCAACAATAAATATCAATAATTAATCAATAATTAATCAATAACGATCATTTTATGTAATAATACACTCTTCAAACGGTGTTTGTGTCAACAAATGCGTTTTGATTTGTGTTACGTCATTCGTCGTATTTGACCCAGAACTCGGCTGAAGGTTATGCTATTCAGCCTATTGCGTCGAATTACGAAATCGCGTTTTGAATATCTCTCTTTTCCCGCACGATAAAAAGAGGTCTTCGCACGAACCAAAAATGATAAAACTTCCCAATTATAAGTAAAAATACCAAAAATGAAGGAGTCTATGTAGGTCCCGAAGGAGTCTATGGACTCTTTGATGTAGAGTTCTGATGGAGAAAATGTAGGTCGATATATCTTTGTCATAACTCTGACGTATTTTGACCTGGGAGAAAAAATCGAAATCGAGGCTCACTACGAGCATGCCAATTTTAAATATAGAAACAGGAATCCCGACAAATGGCGATATCGGCGACAAACAAATATTCGAAAACAACACATAAAATAAACATAGCAAAAACGCGGCACAGTAAAAATGTCAGAACGCCACGAGGTTTTACGTCGTTTTTGGTGACGTCATGGATAGTCTGGTCGATAAAAGGTTTGACCTAGAAAAAAATTGGACTAAGTTGGTTTGTATACCATTTTGAAGAGGAATATATCCTCTATAACATATCCAAAATCCGCTAAAATCCGCTTTGATCATGTTTTGTAATTCAAGATGGCGTCCAAGATGACTGCCATTTTCCTATAAGTCAGCTTGATGCAATTATAGTGAGAACATCTTGTCATATGTATGCACATGTATACATTTTTGTGAAGCTAAGACATGACGCCACCTTTATGTGCCAAAATTGGAACTCCCTGTCCAAGATGGCCGCCAAAATGGCGACCGGAATTGGATTTTTTACGTTTTTTTACTAATATCTTTAAGATAAGTTCCTGTGGCTTGGAACTGGTTGAGAATTGTGACTTTATTTTGTATTTAGCATGTTAACTGATCATTGTAACAATGACATATGCTGTTCGTGGGGTCCACACCCCTTCCGATCACTCAAAAATTCGATTTTACAAAACGCGGTATAACATTTCACAAAAGATCCCCATTGGGATTCTAGTCATATTTAATCAAGGAGTGGGAAGAACTGTGCAATGTAAGTGATGCATTCTATATCTTATTGATATTTGAACTCAATGGTACCAAAATTGTCATTTTGGCATAAAATGGCTGCCATAATGGCCGCCAAAATATGGAAAATGGTAATTATTATCCCAGCGTGCCATGCAACCGCTTACAAGTTGTTCATAAAATTTCGCTCGGGTGCTTCCGTGAACATGTTCGGGCTCTTTCGGTCGTAGCGGTAAACATTGCAAAAAATGGTGACCGGCAATGTTTCATGGGCGGGAAACATTGCAAATTGTTAAATCACACCCTATGGGAAATTAACATAGGCTTTTAATATGAGGTATAATAAATGAAATTATCCCCTCTCCATGTTGAGTCACAGTGTCATTGACACTTTTATTGGTGATTCTCTGTTGGAACAGATTCACTCTTGTGGGCAAAAACACTCGACCAGATCCATCTTTGATGGGCAACCATTGTTTTCATTTTGCAGGACGATTTTCATGATTTTCACAATTAAAGGCGAAAAGACTATGTTCTCTGGTGTAGCTATATATACAAGAGTAGGATCTGTCTGTTCGATATTTTTCTCCGAGACCCCTTGACCGATTTCAACCAATTTGGTGTGGTGATTCTGGGTACCCTGTCGGATGTTATAACGGCTTCTTTTTTTTAAAATTAAATTATATTGAAATTATTTTTAAAATGTTAAATTGAGCAAGCAGTTCAATCTAAAAAAATAAAAAAATAATTAAACTAGGATTTATACGGAAGCCCATTGCGGTCACATGGGTCACAATAAAAAAAAAATATTGCGTTTGAATGCGCATGCGCGAGTTTGAATATGGTCGTTAAATTTTTCGCTCTCTAATTATCCAACAAAAAGTATCGAATAAATGCACCAAAATGGCTTATGGTTGACGAAACAACTGCATGAACTGTTCAGTTACCACTAAGGACTATTGGAATAGTATTCTGTGGAACATTTATGTGATTTTAATGTATGTATGAAAGCAAAATGTCGACGCTACCCAGAAAACTGACCGTTACATTTGAAAAATATGAAGGACAACGCCTGTCTCATGATTCCGTTTTGCGAGGATGTGATTCTCTTCTGGATCGAGATGACATTTCAGCAATTCAAATAACTCAGAATGAGTGTTTCATAACTGTTCAGACTGATTCAGCAAAACAGAGCCTATTGACTAACAATATTCTGATCGGAGGTCGTCGGATTCGGTTACATGAGATCGGACGAAAGGGAACACTAGTCACTGTTATAGACGCCCCCGTTGAAATAGACGACAACGCGATCGCCGATCAGCTTGTGAGTTATGGGGATGTATTGCGCGACACCATGAAACGAGGTAAGATTAGAGGCACCAGTATAGACACAGGTTCACGAACAATACTCATCGAACAATGCAAAGAGGTCCCACATAGTATCAAGGTGTGTGATTTTACAGTACGAGTTTACTCTGACAAAACCAAGAGTAAATGCAGATATTGTGACGAGGTTCATTTTCCTACGATTAACTGTCGAGCCAACAATGCGCGTGATCGTTACTCAAATCCCCCGTGCACGAGATGTTTTGACAATTCGCATGCCGCTAACCAGTGCAAAAATGACCTGGTGTGTAAAGTCTGTCGCAATCCTGGACATAAATCGTCTGATCTTAATTGCCCGAAAAGAGTTATCAGTGAAAACAATTTTGGCAGTTATGAGGACTTGTCATTGTTTGGACTCATGCCCGAGCAAGACAGCGGTGACATAACGGGACCGATGAGCGCAGCGAGCGTTTCGGACAGAGGTAAACTCAGTACCGATAGCGACCAAAACAGCAAAGTCCCCGTGGACACTCTAATTATCGGAGCCAGTAACCTGCGACATCTACCACTGAACAAGCCTAATATAAAGGTAGTTTTTGAGTCTGGAGCTAAGATTGAGGACTTCCCGCGACTATTGCAGGTAGCTAAAGATGACAAATCAAGTCCAGTTAACCCCGATTCTTTGAAATCTGTTACCATTCATTTGGGAACTAACAATGTGAGTGACTCAAGAGGGAACATTGATAATGTCAAGGCCAAGTTTGCCTCTATTCTTCCAAAACTGTGCCCTACGTTTCCGAATGCTACCATAAATGTATGTAGCGTCCCGCCTCGAAAGGGACAAGGCAATCACATTCAAGCTCACAATGACAATACCGCCAGCTTGAACAAGTTCATCATGGAACTACTGACCAACGAAATGGCAGGAGTACGATTCGTTGACAATTCAAGGCTTTTCATTCAGGAAGGTCGTGTGGTAAAATCACTGTTTTCCAAATCTGATTCCAGTGGAGGTGCACCTAAGCCCTGACGGCAAGGGGCGCCTGGCAAATAAAATGGTTGAACTATGTGAGAACGACCGAAAACGTAGGCGGAACGACGACTCGTTCCCAAATGATGATTGATATGTATATATATTTTCAGATCAAACTGCCACCCCACAATCATATTCAAAGTCAAGTTTTGAACTTATAAACCCCACTATATCAAAGCGGCGTTCATGTGTATGCCTCGATAGATGTATGTGTAGCGATATACATTGTGATTCTTGTTTCCGTTGTCGCGCTCAAGAGGTCACACAATACTGCTGTTGCAAGTGTCAGACTAAATTAGTAAACATTGAATGTTCTTCTGGTATACGCACTCAAAACCGCAATGGAAACCTTATGAATGTTTTCACTCCAGACAACGTTGTGTCCCCATATTTTGAAATGGGTGACCTCATGGACGCAAAGCGTGCAAACGTCATTATACCAAATGCATCCGGTAGCAGTACATGTATTCCATATGACCAAATATCCTCTACAATTGATGCCATCAAATATATACGTATATTGGTCCTTAACGTATGTGGTCTTGAGCGAAGACTGCAATATCGCGAGTTTTCAGATATGTTAAATGATTACGACGTTATATGTTTAAGTGAAACCAAGGCATTTATGGAAGATAACATATATGTCCCCAACTTCGACGTAATCGTTCGAAAGGGTAAGAAATCTGGTGATGGGGTTAGATGCGGAGGCCTGACAATCTGTGCGAGGAAAGAATTATCTGGAAGTATTATACCCTTGCAGTCTAATTCCAATAAGGTTGTATGGATAAGGCTTCGGGGCCCCGCTGAGTCATCATGTGAAAGTATACTAATTGGGGCAGTATATATCCCACCATCTGGGACCAGATATTCTAACGATGGTTGGACATTAGATATCCAAAGTGATATAAAAGATATTCGTCTTGAAAATGAACCACTTCTGTTAGCAGGGGATTTTAATTCTAGAACAGGTAATGTGAACGAGGTTAATAACTCTGTGTTAACTGAGATGCATCACATATTTGTTGGGACAGATAATGAATATCTTTATGATTTTATATGTGAAGACATGGATGTTCCATCTGATTTTATTTTCCCGAAGCGGGTATCTCTAGATAAAGGTAGAGTGGACAGCTATGGATATAAGCTTATCCATCTATGTGGAGAATCAAGTCTCTTTATTATCAACGGAAGGTTCGGTGATGACAAATCTAGTGGTATGTTGACATCGAGCGACCGTAGTGTTATCGATTACATGGTTGGGAGTACAGGTATTATTCCTTTGATAAAGAACTTCCGAGTAAATGATTTTTCTCCCTTGTTCAGTGATATACACCATGGATTACATTTAGAGTTACAGTTCCCAATTGTTGAAAATCAATCACCAGAAAATGTCACTCAAAAGACAACGCATAACAAAGTAAATGAACGTATCAAGAGTTGGGACCCAGTAGCGGGAGCTAACTTATCTTGCTTTTTCGATAGCGATGAAATGAATCACATTATAACAACATTAAACCGAGAACGGACAGACACGACCAGTAGCGATATTGATAACTTAGGCAGGGATATAACTACCTGTATTCTAAACGCAGCTAAGGCGACACTGGGAACTAGCCGACAACGACGTAAAAATAAAGGCAATTCATCAAATAAGAGGTCTTGGTTTGACAGCGATTGTCGATTTGCTAGAAAAGATTTTCATCGCATTAAGTTAGCTTACAATCGAAACCGATCGGCTGAAAATAAGCTGTCGCTTAAGGACGCCGGTATAAAGTACAGGAAAATTATCGATAGCAAAATCAAAACAAAACAAGTTGAAAATGTATCAGAATTGAGGAAATTAAACGAAATATCATCCAAAAGTTTTTGGAAGAAACTTGACGATCTCAGTGACAAAAAATGTACACGCACGCACAATAAAGTTAAACTTGAAACATTCTTTGAATATTTTAAGGAGCAAAATATATGTGAGGATAGTTCTGATAAATTGGAGAATTTCATCGACTCCGATTTTGATATAGCAGACTGCTCATATATAAACGACGCGATAACGGAGGATGAAATTAAAAAAGTAATATTGCAGTTAAAGGGGGGTAAAGCAACAGGCATTGATAAAGTACACAATGAGTATATAAGGGTTTCATGTGATATTATGATGCCTATTTATCGAGCTTACTTCAACCTAATCCTGGACACTGGAAACTTCCCACGTGATTGGGCCATAGGCATCATACAACCGATTTATAAGAAATCCGGCGACCCATATAGCCCAGAATCTTATCGTGGTATAACACTCCTTAGCTGCTTGGCTAAGGTTTTCACCTCCATTCTCAATGCTAGACTTGTTTCCTTCTCAGAAGAACAAGAACTTATTAGTAAATTTCAAACCGGCTTCAGAAAAGAGCATTCAACAATTGACAACATATTTGTGTTACACAGCATAATTGATATATATTTATTGAGTGGTCGTAAGCTGTTCTGTACCTTCATAGACTTTAAGAAGGCATTCGACACAATTTGGCGAGATGCCTTGTGGTTGAAAATGATAAAACGTAATATCAACGGAAAAATTCTTAAATTAATAAGAGATATGTATAATAAAATAAAAGTATGTGTTAAGGGAAATGATTCCCAATCTGACTTTTTTACGTGCTCTATTGGACTTTTCCAAGGTGAAATCATGTCACCTTTTCTATTTTCTTTATACATAAACGATCTGACTAATTTTATGGATGATTGTGCAATTAGTAATCTGAACTATCTAGACGAATTATTCTTCGATCATATAGGCACATACATAAAATTACTATGTCTGTTTTATGCGGACGACACTGTTATTTTAACCGACACGGAGGAAACTATGCAACGTGCCCTCCTGGCATTTGCAGATTACGCTGATTCCTGGAGACTCCAGGTAAATACAAGAAAAACGAAAGTTCTCATTTTCTGCAACAAAATGCACAAACGTTTGCCAGTTTTTACTTATAATGGAGGTGAACTAGAAATAGTCCAAGAGTTTAACTACTTAGGTGTTAATTTCTTTTATAACGGCAGATTCTGCAATTCCTTGAAGAAAACGCTAAATGTTTCATCAAAGGCTATGTTCAGTCTATTCAATAAGGTCCGTAAACTACATCTGCCAATTGATATGATGTTGAATTTATTTGATACTATGATCATGCCAATAATTTTATATGGTAGCGAAATATGGTGTTTTGAGAGAATCCACACCCTCGAGGCTCTACATATGAAATTTTGTAAAATATTACTAGGCATGAAATCTAGTACACCTAATTATATGGTGTACGGAGAACTTGGTAGACATCCCATTTTAGTGAATATAAAGTGCAGAGTGTTAACTTATTGGTCAAAAATTGTATCTAGCGATGGATCAGAACTGGCTAAGAACATATATCTTATTGTAAAGCAATTACACGCCAACGATCCCAAGTTAACACGCAAGTCAAAATGGCTTAACTTTGTGACAAACACCCTGAATGAACTTGATCTACGTTCTATATGGGAGTCACAGTCTGCTTTATATAAACAGGACATTCGCAATATTAAGACCTTTCTTATAGAGCAGCATTGGGCTAAACTTTTTATCGATTTAGAATTATCTGATTCGTCAAGAGCAACTTTTTACAGAAATATTAAAACCAGCCCCTGTATTAGCCGGTATTTGCTTCAGTTGCCAGATCATCTGATCCCTTATATGGTGAAATTTAGAACAGCCAACCACCGACTCCCCGTTGAAAAAAGGCGGTGGCGAAACAGTATACCTTGTAATACCTGTGAACAGTGCGGTAACGGGATAGGGGACGAGTATCATCTCCTACTGATATGCGACGAATTTAGAGATATCCGTGAACAGTTCATTCCAAAATACTATTGGCTATCTCCAACGCGAGAAAAGTTTTATGGTTTGATATCTATAGCTAATATATCGCTCCTGAAGAGGGTGAGTATATTTCTAAAATTAGCCTTCAGAAAATTGAGATAATAACTTACAACTATACTGATGATCTGGCATTGACAGCATTTACATCTATATGTAATTACTCATATATGTAGTTACATCTATATGTAATTACTCATATATGTATATATGTATGTATATGTCTATGTATATATATATGTGTATATGTATATATAGCTATATATGTGTATGTATATGTATGTATATGTATGTATATATATCACTATTGGTGTGAGTCGATCGACAGATAGACTCGTGATTTTAAAAATGAATTTATTACTTATATAATCCATATGTAGTATGATGCCAAAATGCTTGTTGAAATATCTTATGTATATAGTGTATATATGTTCGTGTATGTTCCACCTTAAATGGTGGCTTTATGCATTAAACAATTCAATTCAAACTTTATTGCGTTTAAACACAATACTTTATTGCGTTTAAACGCAATAACATTGCATTTAAACGCAATCATTTATTGCGTTTAAACGCAATAGTAGCGGGAACAGTGTATGTCAATGACGTTGTAGCTATTCGTGTAGGCTAATTCGATAAACACCAGATATCAGTCTGATCGTGTGTTGCCTTTCGGCGGCGACCTTTCAGGGTCAGTTATGGTGCATGGTTCACAATGGAGTCTTGGGGGCCACCCTACATCACCCATCGTTTGATCTAAATCGGCCAAGGGACTAAGATACGACTTTTCCCTATTTTGAACCAATTGGGATAGGGTGTTAGGAGGCCATTTTGGATTGGGGTTGGGCTTTAGGCAGTCGAACGAATGTAATAAGACCAACACACAATACCCTTCGTTTGACTGAAATCGAACACAAGGACAGATCAATGACATGGTCGCCTAGCTTTTCGGACCCATCTGAGTGGCGTCCATTTTTAACGGCTGGAGTGTTTCAAAATACTGTATTGTGTGCCAGCTTAAAATATGAGGGCTGAGAAATGGCATAATCGGATCCCTCTGTGTGGCGATACATTTTAACCGGTGTTTCAAAAGACTGTTTGTGGGCCACAGTATTTTGCTATAGAGGACAGTTTGGCAGCAATGCGTCAATAACGCTGTAACTACACGATCGATAAAGCACAAGAAATCCGCTCGTGTGTTGCTTTTGGCGGCGACCATTTTGGATTGGGTGGGATGTTGTGCGTGGATCAAAATAGGGGAATATTTGGGGCCATGCACCATCGTTAGACCTAAATCTGCCTGTACTGATCGTGACATTGTTGCCTTATATTTTGACTCGTCTGGTCGAAGATTGTTTGGAGTGTGAAAGAGTATAATGGGGGCATCATATAACATCCTTTTTTGACCAAAGACAAAACACGAGCAGACTGATTTCTGGTGTTTTATCGATGATTATATAGCCTATATGGTTGTAGCTACATAGTGTAATTGACGTACGTTTTTCCGTCTACTATTACGTTTAAACTGAGATAAAACAATGCGTGATGAAGGGTGGCCCCCATGACCCTCTTGGGAACATCCCAACTTATCCTAAATGGTCGCGGCCCAAAGACAACAGACAAGCAAACTAATATATGGTGCTTATCGAATTAGTATATGGTGCTTATCGAATTAGTATATGGTGCTTATCGAATTAGTATATGGTGCTTATCGAATTAGTATATGGTGCTTATCGAATTAGCCTATATGTTATTGCGTTTAAACGCAATAAATTATTGCGTACGATCATGATGGAGACATAGTATAATAAAAGCACGCATTCTTTCTGGTGGTAATATTATTACTTGATCATGACGGTGATATAGTATTCACTGTTATAACTAATGTGCAGAAACGAATACATATAAAATGTGTAAACCCGATTTATACACACATCGATGTGTAGTGTTGCATATACATGTAAGTACATGGACCAAGGGCCGTTCTACACATATTGTGTATATTTTGTTACCCACAATTGTGTAAGAATGGAAAGCATGTGCATTGCGGTACTTTCAGTTTCATATCGTCTGCTGCAGACGGACGGCCGTATGTTTGAATTTTTCTCGGAATACAATCCACAAAGATCGTAGACAAGGAATGTAAGTTCAGAGTTTCGACTTGTGGGTATATTATTAATGATATATGAGGATTTATTTGTTAAAACTATCATGGCGATTACTGCCCTTAGACTCTTGTATTATTGTTGTAATGATTATAATATTATGCAATACGCCACGACACTGGTTGTGAATTAAAAAAAATTGACAGTAAAAAGCTAAATACTACGTACTATTGTACGCCATGAAAGTCTTAACATATATAATTAATACTATACTCACGCACATGTCGGAATACTGAACTTTCATTTCTTGTCTACGATCTTTGTGTGTAAGAATCTACACAAAATGTGTAAGGGATATATGTTGATTGTATGCACACAGTTGGGTATAAAAGTGTATTAATTTACCCATTTCTTGTGTAAAAATTGTTACACAATTTGTGTACGTATATGAAACTACACATACTGCACACATATGTTTAAGATAAAAAAAGAATGATTGTGTAGCATGCAGGGCTAGATATTTTGTGCAGAGAACCTACACATTAGTCATAAGAGTGTAATAAACGGCCGTGCAACATTGTATACTCGTTCGCTCAAAAACATAGAAAATCGCACTAAAGTTGCACATAGATACTACCCATCACATTCACTCGTCAATCTAGTTTTATCTGTATTCGCGATTCCCCCCCCCCCCCCTTGAGATTCGATGGAATTTTCTAAATGTCTGAACCCTCCCGAAGCGAGCTCTCCGTTGGGCAGGTTGATTTATAGCAGAGGATTGCCCTTTGTGGGCGATCCTACAGTATACCGACGTACCCTGGCCAGTGGCCCTGCATTAACATCGCTCCTTCGTTCGCCAGTTTTTATTAGGCAGGTAAAATAGCCGATTGTTTTGTCCCAGTCATACATCGGTAACGGCTGGGAGAAAACATTCCGGTCCCAATCGCTCTTCACATCTGGGAAATGCAATAAATATTCGGCTCCTCTATTAACAATGTTCCCCAATTTGGGAGAGAGAGAGGGGGGGGGGGTGATTAATTTGTTCAACATTCAGGGGCCGGTAACTCGGTAAATTTTTATACCGATTTACAATATGTTCACGGCATCGTTATCGGGGTGACATCAATCGTCACCCTCGTCGAATCGGCTTGCTTATTTCAGATGAATCGACGGAAAGTACCGAGGATTCCGATTGGGGGTGACATGTATAGACCATGCATTCCATGAAAGTTTGGTCGCGATCGAAGATAATTTATTTTGTACGACATTGAACACCCCTCCACCACGCAGCCGTCAATGTATTGACAACAGCCATTTTATAGAAATGAAGACAAGTTGTCCCGTTCCGCTACCTCAATGAATTCCAGAGATACTCTACAATTGTTTGTTGACAAATGTGAGAGGTCTGTTTAAGGGCCATAAGTTACTCCATAAAGCAAGCGCGGACAAAATTCACAATGGCTTAACGTAATTAATCCAATGCATAACTGTGTATAGTATACCGACCTATTCAACACTCAGAATATGGCAGGATTGTGCCAACCCATGAATTTATTGGTGGTTTGGAGAGTATATACATGTCCACTGTATATCCCATTATATATCCAACTAGCAGGTGACCCGACTTCGTCCGGGCTTTGACCTTGAATTGACCATTTTGAAGGTCAAGGTCAGGTCGGAGTCACGATTTTACCCGTCCAAAACACTCCCCGGACAAAATATCCCGTAGGTGTCATATTTCGTCGAAATCCGTCCAGCAATTTTCCTGGCCATAGCTAACAGACAAACAAACAGACAGAAGTCCCAAAATATATATTACATCATTTGTGTGTACCCGTTTCAAGGTGAAAGTCACCTCGGGCGGAAAAACTGACCCGATGAAAATCTCCCCCATTCCCAGGAACCCCTAAGTACGAACACAGAATCACACAACACGCTCATGTCTGTACACAGACACAACACGCTCATGTCTGGACACATTCACGCTCTTTATCAACGACACTGCGGATACGAACGCGATTAACACATGAACTACCCATTGCGGTGGCGGGGTATTGGAGAATGAGTGCTCTGACGTTCTCAGAAGCGGTGCGATGACATTCCATCTGGGATTTTACCCTTAGATAGGAAGTTTGGGCTCAATCCGTCCGACAGTTTTCCCGGCCATAGCTAACAGACAAACAAACAGAAGTACCAAAATATATATTAGACTAGCCGATGAGCCCGACGTTGTCCGGGCTATTCAAAAACCAAATTTCAAGTCGATAGCTCCACCCGTTTCCTAGATCTGGTCTGCGCATGCGCGAAGCTGGCGTCGCACGGGGTCGGCGACCCGATAAAATTCGTATCCGGGGCAAGATACATTCACATACCAAATTTCAAGTCGATAGCTCCACCCGTTTCCGAGATCTCGTCTGCCATACGCGAAGCTTGCTTCGCACGGGCTCGGCGACCCGATAAAATTCGTATCCGGGGCAAGATACATTCACATAGCAAATTTCAAGTCGATAGCTCCACCCGTTTCCGAGATCTCGTCTGCGCATGCGCGAAGCTGGCATCGCACGGGCTCGGCGACCCGATAAAATTCGTATCCGGGGCAAGATACATTCACATAGCAAATTTCAAGTCGATAGCTCCACCCGTTTCCGAGATCTCGTCTACGCATGCGCGAAGCTGGCGTCGCACGGGCTCGGCGACCCGATAAAATTCGTATTCGGGGCAAGATACATTCACATACCAATTTTCAAGTCGATAGCTCCACCCGTTACCGAGATCTCGTCTGCGCATGCGCTGCACGGGCGTCGCACGGGTCGCCAATACGACAACGACCACCGCCTGGTCAAACTACACACACGTACCAAGTTTCGTCCCGATCGGTCGAGAATCGTAGATTTGTATTAATGACAGACAGACAAACAGACAGACAGACAGAGGTCTTCAAAATATATATGAGACTAGCCGCTGAGCCCGACGTTGTCCGGGCTATTCAAAAACCAAGTTTCAAGTCGATAGCTCTACCCAGTCCGACGTTGTCCGGGCTATTCAAAAACCAAATTTCAAGTCGATAGCTCAACCCGTTTCCGAGATCTGATCTGCGCATGCGCGAAGCTGGCGTCGCACGGGCTCGGCGACCCGATATAATTCGTATCCGGGGCAAGATACATTCACATAGCAAATTTCAAGTCGATAGCTCCACCCGTTTCCGAGATCTCGTCTGCGCATGCGCGAAGCGGGCGCCGCACGGGCTCGCCAATACGACAACGACGGAACCCCTAGATAGGAAGTTTGGTCTCGATCGGTGGAGAATCGTAGATTTGTATAAATGACAGACAGACAAACAGATAGATTGTATCAAAATATATAAGAGAGATATGTAAATTAGATAGATTGTATCAAAATATATAAGAGAGATATGTAAATTATCTACACACCATTACTGGTGTTTGTCAAAGTTTAGTGGGGTATATCAATACTCATTCACGATCATATCATTGAGGTCCGGAGGATGTGGGTTATCTCTCGAATACAGATTGTATCAAAATATATAGGAGAGAAGACTAGCAGCTTAGCCCGCAACTGGTGGCAATCGTCAGAAACATGACAATTTATTATTTTTTTAATAAATTTTTTTAATTAATTTTTTAATTTAATTTTTTCGTTTTTCAATGAGCTAATTATGCCTTTTTAATTTACTGGCTTTAAAAAAAAAAAAATTAATAAATCTTTTAATTTAATTTTTTGTTTTTCAATGTGTTAATTTTTTAATTAAATTTTTTTTTTTTTAATTTGACCCGATTTGACCTTGAATTGACCATTTTCAAGGTCAAGGTCAGGTCGGGGTCACAATTTAACCCGTCCATGACACTTAGGTAGCAAGTCAAATTTGAGCTCAATCGGTTCGAGTCTATAAAGGACACACACATATATATTATTTGTGGGTACCCGTATCAAGGTGAAGATCACCTCGGGCGGAGAAAACTTCCTAGGAAGCCCTAAGTACGAAATTTCGCCTCGAGACGGTCAATGGAGCAGTATTTATACTCGTCGTGTATTTTGACGCTCTTTATCAACGACACTGTGGATACGAACGCTCTTTAACTATCAACGCGATTAACCCCGCAGTGCCGTTTTTGTGACTGAGAGTGGGGACCGGGTTCTCTGAGCTTCTCCAAAACGCCGCGACGACCATTCCCGTGGGTATATTACCCTTAGATGGGAAATTTGAACCCAATCGGTGCAGCCGTTTTCGAGTCTATAAAGGACACGCACATATACGGAAGTCTAGCTGGTTAGCCCGCCACTGGCGTGGTTGGTCAAAAACATGACATTTTTAAAATTATTTTTATTCAATGAGTTAATTCTGCCTTTTTAATTTTTTTATTTAATTTTTTGTTTTTCAATGAGTTAATTCTGCCTTTTTAATCAAGAGAAATTATGGTACCCGTCCCTAGGGCGGAAAAACTGACCCGATGAAATTCTCCCCCCTTCCTAAGAACGACAGACATAAGAATCACACAACACGCATTTTTTTTTTTCAATGAGTTAATTCTGCCTTTTTAATCAAGAGAAATTATGGTACCCGCCCCTAAAAGATGTATCTCCCCCGTTCCTAGGAACGACAGACATAAGAATCACACGACACGCATTTGTTGTTTTTCAATGAGTTAATTCTGCCTTTTTAATCAAGATAAATGCATTCCGGTTACGGTGCGTTTTGCATCCGTAGTTTCGTACGCATAGGTGACCGTTTAGCAACGCCGATGGGAATAAAGAGCGTTTCTCGGTTAACAACGCCAAATTTGGTCAATATAAAGAGCCTGACTGCCTTAACCCCGCAGTGCCGAGGGCGGTGATTTTGATGATTGGGGTGGAGAATGAGTGCTCAGAGCTTCTCCAAAACGCAGCGACGACGATTCCCGTGGGATTTTACCATTAGATGGGAAGTTTGAGCTCCATCGAGCCCGCCGTTTTCGAGTCTATAAAGGACAAATATACACATCTCATATATAATCTAGCTGGTTAGCCCGCCACTGGCGTGGTTGGTCAGAAACATGACATTTTTAAAATTATTTTTATTCAATGAGTTAATTCTGCCTTTTAATTGTTTAATTGAATTTTTTGTTTTTCAATGAGTTAATTCTGACTTTTTAATCAAGAGATATTATGGTACCCGTCCCTAAAAGAGGTATGATTTAAGGTACATCTAATTCTGCTTTTTTAATTTTTTAATTTAATTTTTTGTCATGGATGTGCCAATACGGGTACATATAACTCTTAAGGCTATCAGAACGGTTTGATTATTTATATATAACAAAGTCAATAATGTTCAATCATCGGTATCTGGGTTTCTCTTCCTGTCGTCTGCTTGGGTTGGGATCTTCTTCCGTCTTCATAGGTTGGATGTATCTGCTTGTCTTCTACTCGGTTGAGTTCCGGTTGAGTTTATCTTCCTGTCGTCTCATGTTCTTCTTCCGCCGGCGCATCAGTGAGATGTTGTTAGGATCACAAGATCATCGTGTTTACCTTGTATCTTCATCCATCCTTCTAGCTGCTTTTCTCTGGCGTCCGAGAATTCGTTGTTACTATCGGGTAGCTGGTTAGAACTGTCTTCTCATGTTGGCTTGCTTCTTCCTAAAATACCCAGTGTCTGCTAATGACGGCCATGTGTATTTTCACGGCGCGTCGGTTCATCGTACTTAGGGTAATTGAGTGATCGTCAGCTCCCCATGGGTCCTATTAACTCTCCTGGTTTCAGTAGCTTTCTAGGCGATACATCTGGTCTTGCTAATCCTCAAGACCGTGTTCTGTTTACTCCACAAATCATTTCCCTATGTTATTGCATGGACGCTCGCTAATTCGATTTGGTGCTCAGTACTTGCGATCTAGATGTGGTCAACAGCGGCGCTGATATGTGTGGTAATCGAGCGCCCCTCTGACTTAGAGATTGCCTATTTTCTTCCCGGGTTGAAAGTTATGTCCCTGTGGTTGTCTTGGCACATGGATTTATTTATTTATTTATTTTCTTTAATTTTTTATTTAGCAGAAAGAATGACAAAGGAAGAAAGACAAAAATTCACAGACATTCATTCTCTCAATCCAAGGCTTGGAAGAGTGAGACTCTACCATGCCCTGGCCTACTTTCTTACATATAATTCTAAAATAATTAAAGGCACACAGTGTGTTTGGATAATTTTAACAAAGAGTGTTCAGGTTAAAAGTGAATTTTAGGCTACGCTGGTATAATTTATTTTTTTCCAGAAAATGGGCTCTATTTTGCTACAACCATGCTGAAAACATAATTTATAGTTTTTTGTTTGTTTTTTCTTCAAAATATTTGGTTACATGTAGTATTTAAAGTTTGTATAATCAAAGTTCCAAACACTATGTGCAGTTTTAAATATTTTACATTCTGAATTTACCAAAAAAAATATAAATAGACAATCTAACATATTGCAACTGTATTGCAAATATTGTAGTTGTTGTAATTATTGGTTCGACAGCACTCGGGGAAAATACACAACGCTCTCTTGATGTTTCGGACTGTGGCTGAAAAAAATTGTGGTATTGTTAAGCAAACCGGCATATCTATTGACGTTCTCGGGGAATATGATTGGAAAGTAAAAATGATCGGTGTACTGAAATTGTACAGATATTGTTTAAGTGTCTGCCGCTCGGGTACCGGGTAATTGATTTATGTTGTGTGTTGTCCAGGCATTGTTAAGCTCGGGGTGTACTTTGTGCCTGAAATCTGGTTTTCAATTACACTATTATTTAATTTTTAAGGCATTTCGAAGTGTCAGCCATTGGTTATCGAATTCATAGTTCATGTTACATTTTGCGTTGTATCTCTCGCATTCATACCTAAATTGAAGATCACAAAGGAACGGTCGAAGTGATAGTTGTGTGGGCGTGAATTTTGTTCTATATATATATTGTTTCAGCACTATTAGGAACAGATTACTTTTTGAATTTGTGTATTCATGATCTATGCCAATAATGATATTCTTTTTTGTTAGATCAATGGGAAATTGGTTGTTTCTTGCCCATGTTTCAATTTCTATCGTAAAGGTTTGGACGTGGGGACAGTCCCAGAAAATGTGAGAAATTGTTTCCTGTACGTTATGACAACGATTGCAACAATCGTCGACTCGAATGTTAGCCACCTTCAGAAATTTATTGGTACTAATAATTCGGGTGTTTATTCTTAATTGGAGCCACTGTAATTTCGTATCCGTTGTCGTTTTAAAGGGCATGCTCAAATATTCTTCGCAATTTTCTATTTTCTCGCCAAATTTGGATTCCCATTTTTGACATGCATTCGGCATGGTTTTCTCATTTGATAGAATTTTATAAAATAATTGACAGCCGTATCGGAGTATCGGAATGAGATTGTTTGGTATACATGGGTAGGGTATATACGGATTACGGGTTGGTTAAGAGAACTTGCCAATGACATAATCTGACGCTTTATGCTGTTGATTGTTATGAAATCAACGCGGATGTTGAAAGTTGCATAAAGTGTGCGCGGGGTGTGGAATGTATTATCTGATTGGAATAGATCATTTATAAAATATATTCCGGCATCTCTCCACGATTTAAAGTTGATCGATGGTTAGATCTCGCGCAAAATGGATAGAGGATGGTGAAAAACCAACAAAATACTTTCTTAATCTAGAAAAACGTAATTATATTTCAAAAACTCTTACTTGTTTGACCACCGCAAATGGTAGTGCTATCACAAAACAAGCCGATATCATAAAAGAAGCAAGAAACTTTTACCTGAATTTATACTCTAGTAGGTCTATGGATGATCGTGACATACATTCTGTCCTTAACGATGGGTCATTTCCCAAACTAAGCACTATATATGCAAGCAACAAGTATTGAAGGGCCATTAACCCTACAAGAATTAACAGACGCGCTGAGGAAAACCAAAAATAATAAAAGCCCAGGGCCTTCAGGATACACATGTGAATTTTATAAATTCTTTCGGTCTGACTTTGGCCCCCTTTTAACACAGTCGCTAAATGAATCATTTTCAACGGGGGAACTGTCAATCACACAAAAGCAAGGAATTATAATAATGATCCCTAAAAAGGACAGAAATAGGCAGATGTGAATGCCAGCTCATCTATTCTGATTAATGGTCATATTTCTCAGAGCTTCATGCTAGGTAGATGCTGCCGCCAGGGTGACCCAATATCACCGTATATCTTTCTCCTCTGTGCTGAAGTTTTGGCGCTGATGATACGCCAAAACAATACAATTAAAGGGATATTACTCGGTGGTTCAGAGTACAAAATAACACAATATGCGGACGACACGACGCTCATTCTTGATGGTTCTGAAAATAGTCTACGCGAATCGTACTTAACACTGGACGAATTTGCTCGGGTATCGGGTCTGCGCATAAATCCTGAAAAGTGTCAAGCATCATGGATAGGGATAGGGTCACATACTTAAATAAGACAAGTTCTTAAGGAATTAAACCTGTCTACTGTAAACACTTTTAATTTTCTAGGGATACATTTCGACACTAATTTAACAAACATGAATATAAACTACAATTATAAACTCGAAGATATAGAAAAGATCACAAAAATTTGGAAACACAGACTCCTGACCCCGTTAGGTAGAATAACAGTTGTCAAATCCCTTATCTTACCAAAATTGACACACCTATTTATAACCCTCCCAAGTCCAGATACAGCATTTTTGAAGACCATAAATACCATTCTATATAATTTCATCTGGAATTCCAAACGCGATAGAATAAAAAGAAAACAATTATGTACCGAATATATGTACGGAGGTTTGAAGATGATTAATGTTGAAAACTTTGATAGCGCCATGAAAATTAGCTGGATTAGACGCTTGGTTTGCAAACAATCGAAATGGGCCTCACTATGCAATGGCAATTCTTTTTTAAAAGATCCACTCTTTCTCACTTATCACCCAAATTATATTGTAAAGCAAACAGACAAGTTCGCAAATCCATTCTGGAGAGATGTTTTCTCAGCATGGTGTAAATTTATGCGATTAAATAATTCAAATAATACTATTATGGCCTCAACTGTATGGAATAATCCGAAAATAAAAATAGGAGGTTCGTCGTGGATTTAGTTACATATGTATTAACGTAAGAACTGTTTTGTATTCAACGAAATACTATTAAAATAAGACAATAGGATCGAAGTGACTTAGTCGGACAGGTGCGTAGCATAATATGCCATCCGAAGCACTTTTGATATGCTGCAGCTGGTTCCATTTAAAAAAAACGCGAATTTGTAAAATTTGCACGGATTTGGGAATGTAATGTCAGTGACGGTTGTTCCTCCGTGCAGTGATTTCCCATTAGAACAATTCAACTGCACGTAGAAATCACCGACGCCTGGCAATCACTGACACAAATAATAATGCATATTACGTGTTGTTATACATTTAGTTATAGGAATTAAATTGTTTTGTGGACAGTGAAATACGGTAACAACGATTACATATTAATCAAGTAATTGCTCATGTTTCTGTTGTTTACGTTAATGGGCCCAAGCACGAACACAATTGCATGAAATACGTATAGACACATATTTTCAGATGGCACGTGCATTGAAAAGAGTCACATAATGTCAGAAATTACGTGCAGGGGGAATGAACGCGTCTCGTTCTGACTGGTTTAGAGAGCGTCCTGCGTTATTCTTCTGCATAATGGGACAGTCCATTAATTGCTCACGTCTCTATGAAATCATAATATTCACCAGAATGAGATAAAGGCGAATATTTTTATAATTGAAGATCTACCATACTCCAACTCTCGCATTGTAGAAATATCACGGACATGTCACATAGGAATCAGTTAACTAATATTAAAGTTATCAATCAGAAACCATCTCGAACGGACGCACGGACAGACAGACATGCTGATTACTATATTCCTCCAAAATCTATCGGGAACAATTAGATATATATATTGATGGACGGACGGACAAGTTGATTCCAGTATACCATCCCCACCCCACCCACAACTGGTTGCGGGGGAATAATACAGGTAATAATTATAATATAAATGGTACCTGAACACTCCACATCAATGCACGTATAATCGGAAGATTAATGAGAATGCTTTAATGTCGGTTCTCTTTAGCACTGCACTTTTGCAGAATTCCAACATGGAAACACGACTCCAATTAGACGATTTCCCGATGTTCCTAACTCAGAAAAATCCGTCCCATTCTCATAAGACTTGTTCCGTGTGGTTCCAAGTGGTTTGAACAAGCACATACCATGTACCGCGATCAATGAACGTTGGATCCGAAGAATAAAATGGATTTCACGGTATATTCAACAGTCATGATAAACAACAAGACACTAAGCAATGTACACGGCGTATGAACGTAACCGAACAGAAAAGAGCGTTCTCTGTAATTACATTCCCTATATGGTAGGAATAATGAGCGTTTGTTTCACTTTTGCTTGTTGACAAGACTTAAAGTGATAGTACTGTTATTTCTATATGAAATTATTCTTGCCCAGAATAATCGGATTGCCATGGTGGCGCGCGCACCAGCAAACCCAGGCCTTCATCGTAAATCGGTGTTTAGATATTGCAAGCATTGGTCGAAGGGTCAAGGGTCAGAAAGACCAGAATGCATCATCGATCTAAAAATAATGCTGACGGACACGCATTAATAATATAAAAATGGCGCAACGTTTAAAAAATAGATTTGGAAGCGATCCGGGGGCTGTTAATTGTTCATGCGGGAATGTATGCGCGTGGAGGAAGTCGGCCACGTCTCGTTCGTTGCGGACATCGTGTCCCTGTTTGGATGCGGGGACATTTTGCAGCAGAGGCTGCAAATGTGGAATAAGCAAAATGAGCTGTCAGAACCAGCCCAAGATTATTGGCAAGAAGAAAGGGTCGATTTTGTCGGCAGAACTTGGGTTGTCAAGTAGCGAAGACGATGCCGATGGTGAAGATGTCGTCGTGAAAAAAAAAGAGGTAAAAAATTGTATCACTCTTCGCTATAAAATTGAAATTGATATCCACACAAATTCCAACAGGCAATATTAATTTTTTTTTTTTTAGGCCTTACTCTTGTCGTCTTGAAGTTGAAGGTCTCGTTATTCACCATTCAAATAGTACTAGCAGTATATGTAGCATCATAAGCATGTGCAGTGTTGCTGTTAGTACTAGTAGGCCTACCAAAAATAATAATAATACTGTAATATTTTTCATGACCATGATTGTGGAAAATTTTCCCAGATTGAATAAATTACAGGCCAAAATAATAGTAGGGGTGGATTTTTTTTCCCCACATTGAGTTTCCAAAAGTTATTCTCAGATGGGCTAGTTACTATCAACGGAAAATCAAATATATAAGTTCTCTAATTGATTAACAGTATTTTATCTGCACAATACATGTAAGTCCATAATTTTGAGGCGAAGTTGATTGGAAGTGGGCAACTATGGGAGGCCCTTTTCACATTTATTATTTATTTGCGCTTAAGCGCAAATCATTTGCGCTTAAGCATAAAACAAATTTGCCCTTAAGCACAAATCATTTGCACTAAAGCGCAAATATGTGTCTATCAATTTATTTGCTCTTAAAGCGCAAATCATTTGCGGTTAAGCGCAAATACCTAGCACTCCCTTACTTCCCTCTGATTGTGAATGATTGGGTCCATCTCATAGTAAATTATGATGGGCCCATAGTAATAGCCCCATACAGACTCGAAGTTGAAGAAAAAACATATATCCATGTCAGCATCTCTGTCCCTGGTGTCCCAGGAATTGGTGTCTCACTCCCAGAGCTCTAGTATATTTTATTAAAGGGATATCTCCTGCACAGATATATACCATTTCCATGGCCATAAAAAGGGAATTAAGGGTTACTACTATCTAACTTACCCATAAATTATTGGCATGACCTGGTGTATCAACTAGCAACACAAGAGGAGCATTGGGCTAATTTTAACCTGTTTTAATTAGCCTGAGTACTCAACAGTCAACTGTGAGTGTGTGTTCAACAAGGATAATCCCTAATTACATATTATCAGCATCCATCTATCCAAAGAATTTATGTCTCCTTCCCGGAACTCTAGTAATTTTGTGTATGATGTTTTTTAATGTATTATTGCAAAGATTTGGGCCCTTACTATGGTCATATACTATAGCATGCATGTGGTGTCACTGCATGAGGGCTTGCTTACCTCATATGGTTTACTTATTGACTTAAATCAGAGGAAATAACCCTATTTTCATATTATCAGCATCCCTGTCAAAAAAGATTGGTGTCTCATTCCTGGAGCTTTGGTGTCTCAGTCCTCGAGCTCTAGTTCTTTTTATTACACAAATCTATAGTATTGCCATGGTCATATAGTTCCACCGAGGGCTTGCTTCCCTCATATGGTGTGCCTGTATACTCGAAAATTGAGGAAAAATTAAAGTCGCCCGACTAATACAGAATAACTAATATATACTGAAGATATGATAATGCTATCACGAGTCGCTCCAACTAAAACAGAAGATGATACTATTGCGAGTCAGCCATTTTGATAAAGAAGTTGGGCTAGCTCCCTACCCATCCAAACCAATGAAACCAAGAGGTGATATGTCAATAGGAGTTAATGCTAAGTTATGGAGAAACCTATTTATTCACCAGGGGTGTTTAGTTACCTATAACCATGAATTGCGCATAAGCGCAATGATTGCACTGAAGCGAAATTATTTGCGCTTAAGTGCAATTAATTGCACTTAAGCACAATTGATTACGCTCAAGTGTTAAGTGCAATTGATTGTGCTTAAGCACAATTAATTATTAAATGTGAATTGGGCCTCCCATACACTTAAGCATAAATCAAATTCCAGATCTAAAAACTCCCCTGGGGCTGAAATGATGGGCGGGGGGGGGCTTTCATATTTATTATTTATTTGCAAATATTTGCACTTAAGCATAAATCATTTGCACTCAAGTACAAATATGCATCTAACAATTAAATACCAAACTTGCTCTCCCTTACTTCCCTCTGATTGTGACTGATTTGAGTCAATCTCATAGTATATTATCATGGGCCCAAAGTAGTAGCCCCATACAGACTCAATAGTTGAAGAAAATTTCTGTCCCTGGTGTCCTAATAAGTGCCTCACTCCCAGAGCTGTAGTATATTTTATTAAAGGGACATCTCCTGCACAGATATATACCATTTCCAATTTTCCATGGCCGTAAATAGACAATTAGGGCTTAAGCGTAAATAAATGATAAATGTGAAAATGCTTGAGAAATGAGGGTAAATAAAATATACTTAAAGGGGTACTGTACGCCACATGTTGTTGTTGGTTTCTATAGTCTCCGAGTCGGAGAATAAGGTAACAATTTTTCCATTATTTGAAAGTCTGTTTTACTTTGAGCACTTATTTGACATTTGTAACAGTTTAAAACTCATTTTGAGTATTTATAACAACAAAAACACCATATGTATGGTACTGGGACCTCATATGGCCCTTAGTGCAGTGGAGATGACATTAATCTATGTCTTTTTGCATATGGGACGGTGGGGTGAAAAAATTCCTTCACCACACTTCCCTCTGATTGTGAATGATTTGAGTCAATCTCATAGTATATTATCATGGGCCCAAAGTAGTAGTCCCATACAGACTCAATAGTTGAAGCATTTCTGTCCCTGGTGTCCTAATAAGTGCCTCACTCCCAGAGCTGTAGTATATTTTATTAAAGGGACATCTCCTGCATAGATATATACCATTTCCATGGCCGTAAATAGGCAATTAGGGGTTACTGGGGGTTTGCTTCCCTCATATATGGTGTACTTATTGACTTGAAATAGGGGGAAAACCCCTTTTTTCATAATATCAGCATCCCTGTCCCCAAGAATTTGTGTCTCCATCCCTGAGATATAGTATTTTTATAAAAGAGACATATCCTGCACAGATCTATACCATTCCCATGGTCATAAAACATCTTGGGGTTACTGGGGGATTGTTTCCATCATATGGTGGGTCTATATAAACTTTATTGATGTGTTTAGGCCTGTGCCATTTGAAATTAATTCATGGGGGAATCAATGTTTTGAGCTAAAGTGTAAATAAATAATAAATGTGAAAATGCTTGAGGAATGAGGGTAAATAAAATATGCTTAAGTGTAGATCAATTATACCTAAATGTAAATTAGTTATGCTTATACATAAATAATTACACTCCCATAGAGCTCCCCTCAATCTGAAATTGATGCAACCACATATATTGTCTGCATACCAGTAGAATCTTACAATGGCAGATATTATATACCGGGGGGGGGGGGGGGGGGGCCTTAGTGCAGTGGAGATGACATTAATCTATGTCTTTTTGCATATGGGACGGTGGGGTGAAAACATTCCTTCATCACACTGTTACAAAAGAACCTTCCAGAAACGTAAAACTTAAATAAATAAACTTGTCTTGATGTCGCTAATGCATAGATCATTGTGTGAATGGAAAATGAGCGAGCAACTGACATTAAATGTCACTATCAACAGATAGAAAGTATCTGACTATCAATGGGTAAAAAATATCTGTCATCAGTGCATCAAGCCAATCAGTGAATTATTTGCTTGTCTATCAACTAAGATGATCTCTGGCAAGACCTAAAGTATCCAAGTCTGATAGAGTGATGTGACTATGTTTATTTCCATCAAAACAGCTTCTGAAACAGGTTAAACTGTTATTTGAACTAAATGAGATAGATCATTCCCAGTCATATGAGTAATATCAGTACAGCTTTATTCAGTTTTGAACCAAATTTAGTGAAATTTGGGAGGTGGGTGTGAACAAATTGGGAGTAAAACACATATTGGTTTTGCAGGTTTGGTGGTGATGGGTCCCCGAAAATGCCAGATGCCAAAAAAAATTCATTCCTTCCTGCAAATTTTTTACTACCCCCATCCCCCTGCTCCACCTACAATCTTTGCATCAGCTTATACCGAGGTAAAATAGCCGAAGAACCCAATCATGCTAATTTATTGTGCTGCATAAATCATATATGCTAAGCATAGTCAGTTAATAAATGTTAACACATCCTCCAATAAAGGGGTTTCAGTTTTTAATTTTCCAACAATTGGAAAGATATAGGTACCAGTTGAAAACAATTTCCAGAGTATATGCAAAGTTAATGCACATTTACTGATATAAGCTAATTATGATAAAACAATTCAATTAAGCTTTAAGGTAGCAATACACGATTTCCAGCAATTTTGCCAACCTGGGAGGGGGTACTGTACTTCAAATCAATGCTAAGCCATTATCGTTGGCATATATCCAATCAAGCATGTTTTAATTTCGACAGAAATTTTAGGTGTAATCATTTAAATGTACTTTTGGTTCTTCGTACAATATGTCATTGAGTTATGCCCCTTGGTTTGCACACACGAACCGCTCAATTTTACCCATTTTTTCACTCAAATTGGCCATTTTCTACCCAAAAACAGACCATTATAGAGCGAATGTCAATAAATAAGATTCTTCCACCTGATAGAGCTATGATAGAGCTGAGAAATATTTGAAATAGAAAAAAAGTTATCGTATCAATTTGAAAAAAAAGTCTTGCGAGCCCAGATGACAGAATTCAGGGGAGAGAAATCGGGCTATTTTCCTGTAACCAATAACACAGAGTTGGCCTTCACTGAATACGAAAACCCTGTTGCGTATCCAAATTTGTCACTTTTTTGAGAACTTTCCCAGTTTTGTAAAATAAATAAACCTTCAAACCAGTAACGACACAGTTAACACAGACTACACTGGCCGTTATGCCCCCAGATACTTATATTTCTATTTTTCAGACCCCCTACAACCTGTGAAATCGTGTACTTCTACCTAAGCATAAATATATTGCTCTGAAGTATCATTGTATTATGGTAAATCATAATTCAGTTACCCTTAACCACCATTGTTTGTTTTACCTCTCTCACCTTGGATAAAATGGTATGACATAAATGGTATCAGTGTGTGGAGCCTTCCCCTATTAGTTGACTCAAAGACTGAGATACTACTATGTCAAAGGTTTCAACTTGAGCGGAATTCTGAAAGAGCATGTCTGAACTATGTGTGAGTGAATTGTGCATCAGTCTAATTCATGAGAATGGATTACTCTTATTAAGCGAACCATTATTTCGCTTAAGACAGCCAAGGGTATAATAAGTGACGGTATTGCCCACACTGATACCATTTATGTCATACCATTTTATCAGCTAACACTGGTCAATGTGAATTCGGGTCCCACATACTCTAGGAATACACACACCGCTGCACACTGTGGGTCAAATATAGACAAATTTGGACAAAAATCAGCTCAAATAAGGTTGAAAACAGACATTTCTCTAAATATCAGTCATGTGACAAATGTTCAGGTTGCTACATGTACCAATTATTATTGTTGCAACACATGCCGAAATAAATTTATGAACTAAAAAGATCTTAAATCAGTTTGAAAATAAGCATAAGTCTAGTAGATCTGAAATTTTGAAATGGCTGAAACCCAAACATGGCTGATGAATCTTAAATACATGAAAATATCTAGGGTTATGTTAATTAGCCTTGATAATAGTGCAAGGTTACCTCTAAAGTGCACATAATTTATCTGATCATTGTGCGAGTATAAACAAAAGTTTTACTTTTTTCAACATATAATGAATTTCCCTTTCAAAATATAGTCCATATATCAATGTATATGGATTTCTATGTGTTTTTTCCCTTTCAAAATTCATGTGAACTCTATTATATTCTGATTTATATGCAACTGTGCATGGATGCACTGGAAGCCCTTGTGGCAGATATTTTTGTATCTGTATTTCTGGCATGGGGGATGTCCTAGGCATTGATTGAACCATAATTTGTGTGAATAAATGGTTGCTATGGCTCCCTAATGTTCTCGTCTTGTGGGTAGAGTTTGAAAAATCTTCAAAAATGAGGTCCTGTCCCATCATGTATGGTCATAGAATGGTGCACTGGACCTAAATCATGAATATGTTAGATTAACATAACTGATAGTTGTTTTAAATACTACTTCCTGGTCACAAATGCTTGAAACATATGTTTTGTGTCCATGCTTTAAACCAGCAAGGACCATGACTGGTAAATATAATGTTTAATTAGGTGAATAGCTATTGGACTCACAGAGAGTGATAATTTGATGGATTTCACAAGTCGCAGTATCAGTATAATAAGTTGTGAACTTGTGAGGCAGATGTTGGGTTAAATTAGCCAAGTTATACATTAATGCCCTATTAAAGTAATCGACCTCTTAACCAAAGCAGAAGTATGGGTAACATTTCAGGATTTAGTCAGAAATGTGGCTTGTTGCCATTCATCAGAAAGCTCTCCCCGAGATTCACTACCTTTATACATTTCTATTTTCAGACTATATTAATGATGGAGAACGAGAGATGTGGTTAACTCATCAGGACAAATCATTAGAATGTAATAATGTGAGTACCATAATGATAAGCATAAATGATTATTGTATTTTGCATGCAGATCTTTAGTAACATCAACAATCAGCACTGACTGGTACAATGTACATGTAGCTGTATATGTAGCCATAAATCAATGACTTTTGGGATAAAAACATATTTCTATATAATCTACTTTTGTTGATATATTAAAGAGATTAAACTACTAACTAATACCAATATTAGTGATAATGATTTTTTTGGTGAAAAAATTTGACTTTTTTATATTAATCCCAGAGACTACAATTATCTGCTGAAGTAAAAATATATGATGTGGTATATAGACTGTTTTTACTTTTGTCACATTCTCAGGGTCAAAGTATCATGATTATATATATATTCTTCAGTCATATTTAAATTTGTGCAGTCATTGTACTATTTTTCGCTAGTGTGCATTTATTATTCACATGTGTATAGCTAAATCATGGTTAGATATTTTAAGTTGAATTTCTTCTAAAATATAAACATATATATTCCAGACTGAAGGAATTTTTGTCAAGATGATCTTTAATATGCACAAGTATTTTCAGCGATAATGAAGAACTGAAATTGTCATCATATACAAAAATATTTGTAAGTTTAGAAGTTGCTCAGAATTTAAAATAGAGCGAAACATAGTACTGCAAAAATTCAAATATGAGTAAGGTATACAATTGATATACAGGGGATCCTAGTAGTTCAGTCAGTATTGGGCATGAATAAGGAATCAGAATTCCTAAATGAAAAGATGTGTACTAGTATTTAAATATCGTACATGTATATGGTACATGTATATTTATTCCAAAAATATATAGCATATTTAATTTGTAGTAGACAATTATATCATCTCAGCCATAGAGCTTTCTCTTCCAGAATCATTCCGATAACCAAGATGGACACAGTTTAAATTGAAAAGCACAGTATGACATCATTTGAACTAACCATTGCTTGATCTGCATGTTAATCAGGAATGAGATTTTCTTCATGGCATTGCTGAGAAAGTGCATCGAACATAGCAATATATCTTTTTCAATATCATTGTCATTATTGTGTTACTTCACAAAACTGCTGGTAACATTGTAAGAATGTAATGATTGTACATGTGGCAATTCGCTAAATTCAAGTGTGTTTAATGAACAGCAGTTGTGCAATTACTTGGAGTCTTGTCCTTCCAGCCATATCTACATCTCTCTCTCCATTAGAACCTATAATAGAACGATAACAATATTTTATGTTATAGAAACCAACATCACTATATAAAGGAGACTGGTGCTGCCTAACTCATGGAGTGTGTGACTCACTGGAATTGGCGTCAAGTTTTGGATAGCAAATCTTGAATGTTAGTAACCAGAAAAAGTGAATAGTTTCAGTCGAGGCCAACAAACAGTGCAAAAGACAATAACTTTCAGTTTAGTTTAATTGTTATTCTCATTAAAATTATAAAATAACAATTCTTGTAATATCAATCCACCAGCAATGTTATATATTAAGGTTGGCAAAATTGTAAAGTTTGATGTCTAATCTATACTGGCCTTTAGTGAAGAATTGAATATGAGGTCACTCTCCCTCAGACAATTTTTTTTACAACAACAGACATTTTATGAAACTTGTTTTGATAACATGATTATATAAGTGCAGTTATCATCAAAACATGAAAGAAACATATATGCTGTCTCATATAGTCATCCCTAGATATTGAATCAAATAAAATACATGTGCCACTGCCAAATAAATTGTGTTCTAAACATCGTAATATTTTTGTCCCACAATATATATTTCTAGTGACGGAAATGTCTGTTGAGTGGTGCCTTTTAACTTCTTAACCAAAGCAGAATTATGGGTAACTTTTCAGGATTTAGTCGGAAATATGGCTTGTTGCCATTCATCGGAAAGCTCTCCCGAGAGCCATATTTCCGACTAAATCCTGAAAAGTTACCCATAATTCTGCTTTGGTTAAGAGGTCGATTACTGAGGGCATTACTGTATGTCTATTATTCATTTGGAGGGAATTCAGGATACACCAACAGATAGAAATATCCTAAGGGAACTACTTGTCACTTAGTATTTAGTAAAGAACCTTTGACAAGCTAAGCTGTAGATATAAACTACATCAGTTATAACAAAAAAATGTTTCAAATGTCCGCTCTCAGAATTCTAATGTACATGTATGTACCTGTCAATATTCTAGTGGTGCAATCCTCAAACCATGCTGACACCCATCAGTCTCAATCATTCTTTCATTCCTTCTATTCATATTCTGTGCTTGGACTGGGCTACAAGTGCATGAACAACTGATCTGAAATATAAGAAAAGTTGATTTAATAGTTGGTTTAACATGAAACGGCATACATTTTTAAATACTTTTCTGTCAGAAAAGAATATCTATAACATCATTGGAATATTGAATAAAGAATGTGCATCATATAAGATGACATATGATATGGTGTGAGATGTGCTGCAATTGGTTTGGAATAAAAATTCATTTTGTCCATTTTGAGTTTTTGACCATCAGCCATGATTTTGGCCGAATAACCAAAAAATGACTCGATCTCATCCATGACAAATTTCACAATGATCTGACAAAAGATGCGACCTGTAACCCTGGCCAAAGGATTTAGTCATGCAAAGAGTAAAATACAAGATGGCTGCCAGCGGCCATGATTTTTGGCCGAACGACCCCACTAATGTAGCCGAATGACCCCAAAATTACTCATTCCCCATCTCCATGTCAATATTAACATCCGTGACAAATTTCATGATGATCCAACCAAAGGTACGACCTGTAGGCTGTGCCAGAGAATTTAGTCATGCAAACAGTAAAATCTAAGATGGCTGCCAGTAGCCATTTTTTTGGCCGAATGACCCCAAAGTTACTCGTTCGCATCTACATGTCATTGTTAACATCCGTGACAAATTTCATGATAATCAGAAGAACAGTACGACCTGTAGCCCGTGCTAATGGATTGAATATTGAAATCCAAGATGGTCGCTGGCGGCCATGTTTTTTTTCTTCAGAATGACCCCAAAATGAACGGTTCTGGTCTAAATGTTGATATCAACAGCTATGTCAAATTTCCTAATGATCCGACCACAAGTAGCACCTGTAGCCTGTATTGTTGACGAATCACACACACACATACGCACACACAGACGACAAAGCCATGGCAATAGCTCAAACTTTACAAAGTAAAGTTCAGCTAATAAAACAAATGGTTGGGTTAGTCTTAACTAACATATATGTGAACCAGAGAGGCCCATTTCACATTTATTCTTCAGGGCGAAAACTATACCTGTGTTTCTGGTAATAAACGGTCATTGAAAAATATGGGTGGCCCAGGTGGGAAGGTGGTGTTTTCATTTTTAGCTCAACTTTACTTTGTAAAGTTTTAGCTATTGCCATGGCTTGGTATCATCGTCTGTGTGACAGTGTGTGTGTGTGTTTGTGTGTGACTCGTCAACAATTTCCTCTAGCACGGGCTACAGGTCGTACCTTTGGTCATTATAAAATTGGATCATTATAAAATTTGTCATAGCTGTTGGCATTGACATGTAGATGGGAACGAGTCATTTTGGGGTCATTCGGCAAAAAACATGGCCACCAGCAGCCATCTTGGATTTTACTCTTTGCATGACTAAATCCTTTGGCACGGGCTACAGGTCGTAACCCTTTTATGACTGGAGCCATGCTGGTTCAGCATTAATGATCCTGTGCCAGTGCATTCTATTATATATGGAGCCTCGAATATATAAGAGAATGCACTGGCTTACAAGGTCAAGGTAAATATTGTTAAGCCAATGAATTCTCTTAAATATAAGAGAATGCATTAATTCTCTTAAATATAAGAGAATGCATTGGAACAGGGTTTTCACAAAATTTCAAGATGCAGTCATGAAAGGGTTAACCCGAAGAAATTCACCTTGATAGTTGAAGTTTTGGACATCTTACTTCTACAAAGATATTAAACTTAAAATATCATGACAAACCTATGTCTCACATACCGGTACTCGATAATTTCCTAACAGGTCACTGAACAGGTATTGGGGGGGGGGGGGGGGGGGGGAGATAAAAGGACCTGAGTATCCAATTACCACCTAGTAGCTACATATGAGAAAAAATAAACTTATGATTTTATTGCTTTATATAGTCATGAAATGGTGAGAAATTAACTTTATTGAGTTGATTGTGTTGGTGTTTGGATGGATGGGTGCTACCCAAGTATGAGCAGGCTGATTATAACCCCCCCCCCCCCTCCCCCCCCCCCCCCCCCCCCCACTCACGCAGAAGCTACATCAGGGAATTTCCAGGGCTGTTTTGATAGCTGTTACAGGTATGGGTGCCCAAACTTGAGAAGCCCAAATGACCCCAAATTCCCAGTGGACAGTATTGAATCAACCGGAATTTTCAAGGCAATTCAACAATAAGCGCTGTATTAAAAAATCTGCAGTTGCAATACGGCCTTCATTTGCATGTTGAATTTTTAAATCAGAAATATTATGTCCTATTTATAATATATGCATCTGTATCTGTGTTGGTTCGGTGTAGAAGCCGTATTTTAAAGTTATATTGGGATACCGGTACATATCCTCTGCTGGAAACAGGTGTCCCCAAATTATCTCTGGATTCTTCCCTGAGCTACATATGAGAATGTTTGGACTATATAAAGCAAAATAAGTGATAATCAGGACTTGGTATCTCCCCCAACTTAATAAACTTTTTCTCGGATGAAGTATGGTATATAAAGCAAAATAAGCGATAGATGATGTTTTGATCATATGCAGCTACTAGATGGGCGGCGGAGAAGATTCTCAGTCCTGGGTATCTCCCCCGAGTCCACCCCCTCACAAACCCAGACTCAACCAAATTTTTCTCAGATATAGTTAATTTCTTGCCATATCATCACTATATAAAGCAAAATATGTGATTGTGAGGGTAAAATAAGTGGAAAAATATTATGTGGGTGGGAGATACCAATGTTGGTAGAGGAAAATTGTTCCACTTGTAGTCCACAATTTCCTAACAGGTACACAGGATATATACCCATCCCTGTTAACTGCATATGTTCAGCAGTTCTTATGATATTGGTTGGGGTAATGCATATGTTGGGAGGAGATATAACAAAACAAAAGACACCCATATGTAAGGCCAAGTGATAATCTGACAGATTTGATTTGCTCTTAAAGTGCCTTAAGCGGAATTAATTTATTTGCTCTTTTAAAAGTAAAATTCATCTATTTGAGCTTGAGCATAAATCAGATTGTCTAGAAATAAAAAAAGAGTGAATTAGACTCTGAGAAAGGAATTACAAATAGGTGGACTAGTATATATTATTAAATACATGTATGATAGTCTCATGTCTTATTTACACTTAAGCGCAAATGATGTGCGCTTAATTGAGCTCAAATAAATGTTTTTTTTACATAGAGCATAATTAAATGATTGGGTCTATGAACACCTTTCATGTATGGTACATATTCCAGATACAGATAATTTAAAGGTACAGTTGGCCTTGGCGGTGGGTATCCTGTGTAAATATTTCCACCCTTCGAAAACCGCCACAAAAATAAAGAACATCAAAATGTAGACAGACTTTGTCCATATACAAATAAGAAATATCGCATAAACAGTATGTTATTGTCAAATGTTTGACCATTGTTATGTAAACAAAAGCATAAAAAGTAACTTTTCTGGTGTTTGTTTATATTATGATGGTAAATCATAAAGAGCGTTCTTTGTTGGTGAATTCCTGATATGGAACTAATAAAGAGCGTTTATGCCATTTGTGTGTGTGATTAGCCAGTTCAAGAGTTGCATTAATATTGTGCTGTCTTCTGTAACACAATCAGGCTCTTGCTTAGGTAAAATATTGTAGGTCTTTATGATAACATGCTGTTTACGTGATGGTCATGGTATATATGAACGAAACTGTATGCGTTTTAATGTTTTTCTGTTTACGGTGATTAGAACAAATATCAATATTTTCGACAACTAAGGCCTCACATGCCTTTAATAGCACTTTAAATGTGCAAATGATTTACGCTGTTTAAATAATTTGCACTTAAGTGCAAATGAACAGGTCATGGTGAACCAACGATCGACCTTTATTAGACTAATCGCTATAGAATAGACCGATTGGTCATTCATCATATGCAGGCATTGGGGATAAGTCGAGTCACTCTGAACTGTTCTATAGTGGTAATTATATTACATCCAATACTTAAAAAGAGATAATTCTAATTTCTGTTGAAAGACACGGAATAATTATTTACTGAATATATTCAATATAAAGATAGACTGATCAGTTTTATACAGATCAACCAGTGGTTCACCGAGACCTGCAGATGATTGTTGAGCTTCGGTACATTCAATGCGATTATTAATAAACATGCAGGTCTGGGTGAACCACCAATAGATCTTTATTTAGACTAATCGATCTAATATAGACTGGTCTTACACCACCTAGATGCATCTGAGATAAGGGGAGTCACACTAAACTGTTCCATGATATCGTTCAACTTGGTAACTACTTAAAAACATTTGGATTTCAAAATTTTGAGAGAATGAGAATATAAATAAACGTTTAAAAATCTTCAAACAAACACAATTTGAATATTCAAGAATTGGAGTGAGCACCTCTCGGCTACTGACAGTACTGACTCGGCATGTCAGTGTCAGCCATGTTTTATTGGATTTCGATCAATTGGTGTTCACCCAGACCTGATATTTAAATGTGAATTTGGGCTCCCTTTCCCATACAATTTAGTAAGACACAAACTTACGCAACCTTCCAAGTCTGCATGGGGTTGACATCAGCCGATATACTGCAACGTATTCATCGATCAGTTCATGCCAATAATGGAAACTAGTTTGTGACTCGTCTTCCATTCCAGATCATTCCAAATTCAACCTGCTGGCTGCTGTCAACTGTCTAGGATTACTTGAGTACCGGTACGATTAAACGGACACTGACCGTGGAATGTCGCATTTCCATATCACATAAGCGTTGCGAGTATAATTTCTGCAATATATGCTGTCTTTGTGGTGCGAATTTCTCACAACAAACGTCGTTAACTTGCGAAGTAACAATGCGGAAGTTACAATTGTTGGGTTTTCCCAACCCGGAGGTAAACAAATCAGACAGTGCTTAAAGTCACGCAGTCGGAGGACATCGCGTGGCGAGGGGGACTGAACTCTGTTTTGCAACTTGCGATCGATGTACCACCGGTCATCTGAGTACTATCCCTTTGAAGGTACGGTTGGCCTTGGCGGTGGGTATCCTGTGAAAATATTTCCACCCGTCAAAAACCGCCACAAACAGAAAGAACATCAAAATGTAGACAGACTTTGTCCGTATACAAATAAGAAATATCGCTTAAACAGTATGTTATTGTCAAATTATGTAAACAAAAGCATAAAAAGTTACTTTTCTGGTGTTTGTTTATATTATGATGGTAAACATAAAGAGCGTTCTTTGTTGGTGAATTCCTGATATGGAACTAATAAAGAGCGTTTATGCCATTTGTGTGTGATTAGCCAGTAGAATTGTGCTGTCTTCTGTAACACAATCAGGCTCCTGCTTAGGTAAAATATAGTAGGTGTTTATGATAACATGCTGTTTACGTGATGGTCATGGTATATATGAACGAAACTGTATGCGTTTTAATGTTTTTCTGTTTACGGTGATTAGAACAAATATGAATATTTTCGACAACTAAGGCCTCACGTGCCTTTAAATGACGGCGTACAGTTGTGTTTTATTTTGTGAAAGTATAAAGGGAGTCATTTCCAATTTGGTAGACATTATACTAACGGACAGATTTGAATGTCCATTTGCAGAATTCTACTGTTTATAAAAATATACGAATTGTTATTACGAAAATGATGTTTGCATTTTTCTATGTGTTTATCGTTGTTATCGCAAATGAAATAATTGGATATACGTCGTCTTTACGTTATTATAAGTATACATCGTATAACTGAGGCTTGTTTGTTCCCATTAACGTAATGTTAGTTTAAATATATCTATTTGTCTAATTTATGTAACACATTATATATGACACATACATTGTTTATACAGACAATGGGATTGGAGGACAAGTGCTGACTCACTTATGGGTAACCCCCTCTCCCATATGTGATTACACTGAAAAATAAAATAATTAGTAATGGCAAAGCAACATGACTAGCAAAAACAAGTTGAACATATATACATATCACCGGTCACCCCCACCCCCGAGTTTGTCATAAGTTTGTATAAGTGTTTGATTTAAAGTCGGATTTCTTTGTTTCTTTGTAATGTTTGTATTTTGTTTGGTTGTATATGAGATGCAGTGCGTTGAAGATGCGAAAGAAGATACAAAAGTGAAATGCACGCACACAGAAAGCTCATGGCACACTATACACGTTAAAATGATAATTTAGCACACACCATGGGCAACAAAATTTACGAATCGGTGGGTTTATATTCAAATCCAAGTTATTAGATTTATAACAGCTCCGATATGTTCTCATACCAATATACCACTCTGGAAATGATTGTTGGAATTCGATGGCCGTTCTATAGGTTCCCAAGTAGAGGAATGAGCCTGGCCCACGAGACGGGTGCGTTCGAATCGGAGTTAGGTTCCATCCGCGGGGAGATGGGGTAGCCGGAGGAAGGAGAGGTGGGTGTGACACATTTTTCGCGTATATATATATAGATAATATATATTATATATATAAGCGGAATTTTTTGAAGAGCTCTTTTCACTTGACTGAGAAAAAAAATAATTTTCTAAGTCCAAAAGTTTAGGTTGAAATAATGGAGCCTTTTTCAAAAAGTGAAAACAAAATGAACGACGTTTCTGGAACAGGTCTATTTGGACCCGGTTTGGACTCAGGACTTCCCAAAAAGTCGTCTCCGTTTCGTGTGTAGCATAATGGGAATTTTATCAAACAGCATTTGAGTAAGACGTGATGAAAGGTACGGATAGTTAGTTGGTACAACAATCGTTCATATCTCTCGCTACGGATAGTTTGTTGGTACAACAATCGTTCATATCTCTCGCATTACATATTGAATAGACAAATTGAGATGGGGGTAATCACAACAGGAACACGGGTTCAATGTTCAGTTTCATATCTATATGGTATGTATCGAATTATCGAATTTGGTGGACATCAACAGCGTATATGATATGCGTCCCAACTTACGACCGTTTCGGAGGAGATCTGGTCGCCAGCAGTTAATCCCAAAAATATGAATTTCAAGGGGCCATAACTCTGGTATTTTTCAAGGGATTTTCAAAATTCTTTCACCTGCACGAATGCCTTGATCCAGGGAATCGACATATCAAGTTTGGTGTGAATCAACAGCAATATTTTTTGGGGGAAAATTTCGCCCCCGCCCTAACCAAAAAATGTAAGTTCGATCCTGTCCAAAATATTTTTGTGTAGTATATTGACAACGGCCAGCACTACCATAGGAACTAAATCCAGCTATCTTTCTTGCTATGTGAGGACAGGCTATCTGAAAGATTTCGAGGTTGACCTATATATGGGAGATAACTCTGGAGTGGAAAGACGGACAAAGTTTTTGATGTGCTCATGCTTCAGTGGATATCAAGATGTATCTATCAACCAAATTTCAGTGCTGTACTTCTTATATTTTCGGAGTTCTGAAAACACCAATTTTTCACATAAAGGGAGATAACTCTGTAAGTCAAGTGAGGACATGATTCTCAATAGGCCTAAGCACTAGAGCTTGTATACATATATATATACATACAAAGTTTCAGCTTTCTAGCTCTTGTACTTATTGAGATTTGCTCGTTATAAAATTGCTAAGAAAAAAAGAGAATAATAATAATAAAGGAAAATAAAAATCACAAAAACAATATACTTCCATGCTAAACCATGGAAGGATAATTAAAAAATAAAAATTTATACGTTTAATTGAGCACGGAGTTAATAATAAAATATTCAAAAATTAAATCTATTTTCTGTTTAATTAAAAAATGTGAATTTAAATTTAAATGTTAGATTGAGCAAGGAGTTCAATCTAAAAGTTGAAAAAAAAAATTAATTTAAATAAATTATTTAAATCGTTAAGTAAGCAATATGCACACTGAGGAGACTGTTTCAGCTATTTATAATGTAAGGGCAAGTGCTCAATTTTAATTTGGTACGGAACTGTTCACCACCATAAGGACATTAAATGGCATATGTTCAATCGTCTTGTTTAGGTTTTTCGTTCAAAAGTTAATCTTTGTTTATTTGAAAATACTAATTTTGGTGTCCATCTGTCTATCAGTCATAGTAGGTTATATGTTAGGTATATTGTTTTTGCACCGTGATTTATATTTCATTGCTTGTCTCTTTTCCCTTCCAGATTAATAGACAGGATGGCCGCAATCAAGATAACAGGTCAAATGTCAGTGGTTATTATTAAAGAGGGGTATACTGTTTAAACATCTGTCCGTCCGAGCATCCGTACGTGTGTTTGTACATCAGTCCAATGTCTGTTCATGTCATAACTTGAACAGTATTGCTCGGATCTACAGGAAATTTGGTACGGAACTGTTCACCACCATAAGGACATTAAATGGCATATGTTCAATCGTCTTGTTTAGGTTTTTCGTTCAAAAGTTAATCTTTGTTTATTTGAAAATACTAATTTTGGTGTCCATCTGTCTATCAGTCATAGTAGGTTTATATGTTAGGTATATTGTTTTTGCACCGTGATTTATATTTCATTGCTTGTCTCTTTTCCCTTCCAGATTAATAGACAGGATGGCCGCAATCAAGATAACAGGTCAAATGTCAGTGGTTATTATTAAAGAGGGGTATACTGTTTAAACATCTGTCCGTCCGAGCATCCGTACGTGTGTTTGTACATCAGTCCAATGTCTGTTCATGTCATAACTTGAACAGTATTGCTCGGATCTACAGGAAATTTGGTACGGAACTGTTCACCACCATAAGGACATTAAATGGCATATGTTCAATCGTCTTGTTTAGGTTTTTCGTTCAAAAGTTAATCTTTGTTTATTTGAAAATACTAATTTTGGTGTCCATCTGTCTATCAGTCATAGTAGGTTATATGTTAGGTATATTGTTTTTGCACCGTGATTTATATTTCATTGCTTGTCTCTTTTCCCTTCCAGATTAATAGACAGGATGGCCGCAATCAAGATAACAGGTCAAATGTCAGTGGTTATTATTAAAGAGGGGTATACTGTTTAAACATCTGTCCGTCCGAGCATCCGTACGTGTGTTTGTACATCAGTCCAATGTCTGTTCATGTCATAACTTGAACAGTATTGCTCGGATCTACAGGAAATTTGGTACGGAACTGTTCACCACCATAAGGACATTAAATGGCATATGTTCAATCGTCTTGTTTAGGTTTTTCGTTCAAAAGTTAATCTTTGTTTATTTGAAAATACTAATTTTGGTGTCCATCTGTCTATCAGTCATAGTAGGTTATATGTTAGGTATATTGTTTTTGCACCGTGATTTATATTTCATTGCTTGTCTCTTTTCCCTTCCAGATTAATAGACAGGATGGCCGCAATCAAGATAACAGGTCAAATGTCAGTGGTTATTATTAAAGAGGGGTATACTGTTTAAACATCTGTCCGTCCGAGCATCCGTACGTGTGTTTGTACATCAGTCCAATGTCTGTTCATGTCATAACTTGAACAGTATTGCTCGGATCTACAGGAAATTTGGTACGGAACTGTTCACCACCATAAGGACATTAAATGGCATATGTTCAATCGTCTTGTTTAGGTTTTTCGTTCAAAAGTTAATCTTTGTTTATTTGAAAATACTAATTTTGGTGTCCATCTGTCTATCAGTCATAGTAGGTTATATGTTAGGTATATTGTTTTTGCACCGTGATTTATATTTCATTGCTTGTCTCTTTTCCCTTCCAGATTAATAGACAGGATGGCCGCAATCAAGATAACAGGTCAAATGTCAGTGGTTATTATTAAAGAGGGGTATACTGTTTAAACATCTGTCCGTCCGAGCATCCGTACGTGTGTTTGTACATCAGTCCAATGTCTGTTCATGTCATAACTTGAACAGTATTGCTCGGATCTACAGGAAATTTGGTACGGAACTGTTCACCACCATAAGGACATTAAATGGCATATGTTCAATCGTCTTGTTTAGGTTTTTCGTTCAAAAGTTAATCTTTGTTTATTTGAAAATACTAATTTTGGTGTCCATCTGTCTATCAGTCATAGTAGGTTATATGTTAGGTATATTGTTTTTGCACCGTGATTTATATTTCATTGCTTGTCTCTTTTCCCTTCCAGATTAATAGACAGGATGGCCGCAATCAAGATAACAGGTCAAATGTCAGTGGTTATTATTAAAGAGGGGTATACTGTTTAAACATCTGTCCGTCCGAGCATCCGTACGTGTGTTTGTACATCAGTCCAATGTCTGTTCATGTCATAACTTGAACAGTATTGCTCGGATCTACAGGAAATTTGGTACGGAACTGTTCACCACCATAAGGACATTAAATGGCATATGTTCAATCGTCTTGTTTAGGTTTTTCGTTCAAAAGTTAATCTTTGTTTATTTGAAAATACTAATTTTTGGTGTCCATCTGTCTATCAGTCATAGTAGGTTATATGTTAGGTATATTGTTTTTGCACCGTGATTTATATTTCATTGCTTGTCTCTTTTCCCTTCCAGATTAATAGACAGGATGGCCGCAATCAAGATAACAGGTCAAATGTCAGTGGTTATTATTAAAGAGGGGTATACTGTTTAAACATCTGTCCGTCCGAGCATCCGTACGTGTGTTTGTACATCAGTCCAATGTCTGTTCATGTCATAACTTGAACAGTATTGCTCGGATCTACAGGAAATTTGGTACGGAACTGTTCACCACCATAAGGACATTAAATGGCATATGTTCAATCGTCTTGTTTAGGTTTTTCGTTCAAAAGTTAATCTTTGTTTATTTGAAAATACTAATTTTGGTGTCCATCTGTCTATCAGTCATAGTAGGTTATATGTTAGGTATATTGTTTTTGCACCGTGATTTATATTTCATTGCTTGTCTCTTTTCCCTTCCAGATTAATAGACAGGATGGCCGCAATCAAGATAACAGGTCAAATGTCAGTGGTTATTATTAAAGAGGGGTATACTGTTTAAACATCTGTCCGTCCGAGCATCCGTACGTGTGTTTGTACATCAGTCCAATGTCTGTTCATGTCATAACTTGAACAGTATTGCTCGGATCTACAGGAAATTTGGTACGGAACTGTTCACCACCATAAGGACATTAAATGGCATATGTTCAATCGTCTTGTTTAGGTTTTTCGTTCAAAAGTTAATCTTTGTTTATTTGAAAATACTAATTTTGGTGTCCATCTGTCTATCAGTCATAGTAGGTTATATGTTAGGTATATTGTTTTTGCACCGTGATTTATATTTCATTGCTTGTCTCTTTTCCCTTCCAGATTAATAGACAGGATGGCCGCAATCAAGATAACAGGTCAAATGTCAGTGGTTATTATTAAAGAGGGGTATACTGTTTAAACATCTGTCCGTCCGAGCATCCGTACGTGTGTTTGTACATCAGTCCAATGTCTGTTCATGTCATAACTTGAACAGTATTGCTCGGATCTACAGGAAATTTGGTACGGAACTGTTCACCACCATAAGGACATTAAATGGCATATGTTCAATCGTCTTGTTTAGGTTTTTCGTTCAAAAGTTAATCTTTGTTTATTTGAAAATACTAATTTTGGTGTCCATCTGTCTATCAGTCATAGTAGGTTATATGTTAGGTATATTGTTTTTGCACCGTGATTTATATTTCATTGCTTGTCTCTTTTCCCTTCCAGATTAATAGACAGGATGGCCGCAATCAAGATAACAGGTCAAATGTCAGTGGTTATTATTAAAGAGGGGTATACTGTTTAAACATCTGTCCGTCCGAGCATCCGTACGTGTGTTTGTACATCAGTCCAATGTCTGTTCATGTCATAACTTGAACAGTATTGCTCGGATCTACAGGAAATTTGGTACGGAACTGTTCACCACCATAAGGACATTAAATGGCATATGTTCAATCGTCTTGTTTAGGTTTTTCGTTCAAAAGTTAATCTTTGTTTATTTGAAAATACTAATTTTGGTGTCCATCTGTCTATCAGTCATAGTAGGTTATATGTTAGGTATATTGTTTTTGCACCGTGATTTATATTTCATTGCTTGTCTCTTTTCCCTTCCAGATTAATAGACAGGATGGCCGCAATCAAGATAACAGGTCAAATGTCAGTGGTTATTATTAAAGAGGGGTATACTGTTTAAACATCTGTCCGTCCGAGCATCCGTACGTGTGTTTGTACATCAGTCCAATGTCTGTTCATGTCATAACTTGAACAGTATTGCTCGGATCTACAGGAAATTTGGTACGGAACTGTTCACCACCATAAGGACATTAAATGGCATATGTTCAATCGTCTTGTTTAGGTTTTTCGTTCAAAAGTTAATCTTTGTTTATTTGAAAATACTAATTTTGGTGTCCATCTGTCTATCAGTCATAGTAGGTTATATGTTAGGTATATTGTTTTTGCACCGTGATTTATATTTCATTGCTTGTCTCTTTTCCCTTCCAGATTAATAGACAGGATGGCCGCAATCAAGATAACAGGTCAAATGTCAGTGGTTATTATTAAAGAGGGGTATACTGTTTAAACATCTGTCCGTCCGAGCATCCGTACGTGTGTTTGTACATCAGTCCAATGTCTGTTCATGTCATAACTTGAACAGTATTGCTCGGATCTACAGGAAATTTGGTACGGAACTGTTCACCACCATAAGGACATTAAATGGCATATGTTCAATCGTCTTGTTTAGGTTTTTCGTTCAAAAGTTAATCTTTGTTTATTTGAAAATACTAATTTTGGTGTCCATCTGTCTATCAGTCATAGTAGGTTATATGTTAGGTATATTGTTTTTGCACCGTGATTTATATTTCATTGCTTGTCTCTTTTCCCTTCCAGATTAATAGACAGGATGGCCGCAATCAAGATAACAGGTCAAATGTCAGTGGTTATTATTAAAGAGGGGTATACTGTTTAAACATCTGTCCGTCCGAGCATCCGTACGTGTGTTTGTACATCAGTCCAATGTCTGTTCATGTCATAACTTGAACAGTATTGCTCGGATCTACAGGAAATTTGGTACGGAACTGTTCACCACCATAAGGACATTAAATGGCATATGTTCAATCGTCTTGTTTAGGTTTTTCGTTCAAAAGTTAATCTTTGTTTATTTGAAAATACTAATTTTGGTGTCCATCTGTCTATCAGTCATAGTAGGTTATATGTTAGGTATATTGTTTTTGCACCGTGATTTATATTTCATTGCTTGTCTCTTTTCCCTTCCAGATTAATAGACAGGATGGCCGCAATCAAGATAACAGGTCAAATGTCAGTGGTTATTATTAAAGAGGGGTATACTGTTTAAACATCTGTCCGTCCGAGCATCCGTACGTGTGTTTGTACATCAGTCCAATGTCTGTTCATGTCATAACTTGAACAGTATTGCTCGGATCTACAGGAAATTTGGTACGGAACTGTTCACCACCATAAGGACATTAAATGGCATATGTTCAATCGTCTTGTTTAGGTTTTTCGTTCAAAAGTTAATCTTTGTTTATTTGAAAATACTAATTTTGGTGTCCATCTGTCTATCAGTCATAGTAGGTTATATGTTAGGTATATTGTTTTTGCACCGTGATTTATATTTCATTGCTTGTCTCTTTTCCCTTCCAGATTAATAGACAGGATGGCCGCAATCAAGATAACAGGTCAAATGTCAGTGGTTATTATTAAAGAGGGGTATACTGTTTAAACATCTGTCCGTCCGAGCATCCGTACGTGTGTTTGTACATCAGTCCAATGTCTGTTCATGTCATAACTTGAACAGTATTGCTCGGATCTACAGGAAATTTGGTACGGAACTGTTCACCACCATAAGGACATTAAATGGCATATGTTCAATCGTCTTGTTTAGGTTTTTCGTTCAAAAGTTAATCTTTGTTTATTTGAAAATACTAATTTTGGTGTCCATCTGTCTATCAGTCATAGTAGGTTATATGTTAGGTATATTGTTTTTGCACCGTGATTTATATTTCATTGCTTGTCTCTTTTCCCTTCCAGATTAATAGACAGGATGGCCGCAATCAAGATAACAGGTCAAATGTCAGTGGTTATTATTAAAGAGGGGTATACTGTTTAAACATCTGTCCGTCCGAGCATCCGTACGTGTGTTTGTACATCAGTCCAATGTCTGTTCATGTCATAACTTGAACAGTATTGCTCGGATCTACAGGAAATTTGGTACGGAACTGTTCACCACCATAAGGACATTAAATGGCATATGTTCAATCGTCTTGTTTAGGTTTTTCGTTCAAAAGTTAATCTTTGTTTATTTGAAAATACTAATTTTGGTGTCCATCTGTCTATCAGTCATAGTAGGTTATATGTTAGGTATATTGTTTTTGCACCGTGATTTATATTTCATTGCTTGTCTCTTTTCCCTTCCAGATTAATAGACAGGATGGCCGCAATCAAGATAACAGGTCAAATGTCAGTGGTTATTATTAAAGAGGGGTATACTGTTTAAACATCTGTCCGTCCGAGCATCCGTACGTGTGTTTGTACATCAGTCCAATGTCTGTTCATGTCATAACTTGAACAGTATTGCTCGGATCTACAGGAAATTTGGTACGGAACTGTTCACCACCATAAGGACATTAAATGGCATATGTTCAATCGTCTTGTTTAGGTTTTTCGTTCAAAAGTTAATCTTTGTTTATTTGAAAATACTAATTTTGGTGTCCATCTGTCTATCAGTCATAGTAGGTTATATGTTAGGTATATTGTTTTTGCACCGTGATTTATATTTCATTGCTTGTCTCTTTTCCCTTCCAGATTAATAGACAGGATGGCCGCAATCAAGATAACAGGTCAAATGTCAGTGGTTATTATTAAAGAGGGGTATACTGTTTAAACATCTGTCCGTCCGAGCATCCGTACGTGTGTTTGTACATCAGTCCAATGTCTGTTCATGTCATAACTTGAACAGTATTGCTCGGATCTACAGGAAATTTGGTACGGAACTGTTCACCACCATAAGGACATTAAATGGCATATGTTCAATCGTCTTGTTTAGGTTTTTCGTTCAAAAGTTAATCTTTGTTTATTTGAAAATACTAATTTTGGTGTCCATCTGTCTATCAGTCATAGTAGGTTATATGTTAGGTATATTGTTTTTGCACCGTGATTTATATTTCATTGCTTGTCTCTTTTCCCTTCCAGATTAATAGACAGGATGGCCGCAATCAAGATAACAGGTCAAATGTCAGTGGTTATTATTAAAGAGGGGTATACTGTTTAAACATCTGTCCGTCCGAGCATCCGTACGTGTGTTTGTACATCAGTCCAATGTCTGTTCATGTCATAACTTGAACAGTATTGCTCGGATCTACAGGAAATTTGGTACGGAACTGTTCACCACCATAAGGACATTAAATGGCATATGTTCAATCGTCTTGTTTAGGTTTTTCGTTCAAAAGTTAATCTTTGTTTATTTGAAAATACTAATTTTGGTGTCCATCTGTCTATCAGTCATAGTAGGTTATATGTTAGGTATATTGTTTTTGCACCGTGATTTATATTTCATTGCTTGTCTCTTTTCCCTTCCAGATTAATAGACAGGATGGCCGCAATCAAGATAACAGGTCAAATGTCAGTGGTTATTATTAAAGAGGGGTATACTGTTTAAACATCTGTCCGTCCGAGCATCCGTACGTGTGTTTGTACATCAGTCCAATGTCTGTTCATGTCATAACTTGAACAGTATTGCTCGGATCTACAGGAAATTTGGTACGGAACTGTTCACCACCATAAGGACATTAAATGGCATATGTTCAATCGTCTTGTTTAGGTTTTTCGTTCAAAAGTTAATCTTTGTTTATTTGAAAATACTAATTTTGGTGTCCATCTGTCTATCAGTCATAGTAGGTTATATGTTAGGTATATTGTTTTTGCACCGTGATTTATATTTCATTGCTTGTCTCTTTTCCCTTCCAGATTAATAGACAGGATGGCCGCAATCAAGATAACAGGTCAAATGTCAGTGGTTATTATTAAAGAGGGGTATACTGTTTAAACATCTGTCCGTCCGAGCATCCGTACGTGTGTTTGTACATCAGTCCAATGTCTGTTCATGTCATAACTTGAACAGTATTGCTCGGATCTACAGGAAATTTGGTACGGAACTGTTCACCACCATAAGGACATTAAATGGCATATGTTCAATCGTCTTGTTTAGGTTTTTCGTTCAAAAGTTAATCTTTGTTTATTTGAAAATACTAATTTTGGTGTCCATCTGTCTATCAGTCATAGTAGGTTATATGTTAGGTATATTGTTTTTGCACCGTGATTTATATTTCATTGCTTGTCTCTTTTCCCTTCCAGATTAATAGACAGGATGGCCGCAATCAAGATAACAGGTCAAATGTCAGTGGTTATTATTAAAGAGGGGTATACTGTTTAAACATCTGTCCGTCCGAGCATCCGTACGTGTGTTTGTACATCAGTCCAATGTCTGTTCATGTCATAACTTGAACAGTATTGCTCGGATCTACAGGAAATTTGGTACGGAACTGTTCACCACCATAAGGACATTAAATGGCATATGTTCAATCGTCTTGTTTAGGTTTTTCGTTCAAAAGTTAATCTTTGTTTATTTGAAAATACTAATTTTGGTGTCCATCTGTCTATCAGTCATAGTAGGTTATATGTTAGGTATATTGTTTTTGCACCGTGATTTATATTTCATTGCTTGTCTCTTTTCCCTTCCAGATTAATAGACAGGATGGCCGCAATCAAGATAACAGGTCAAATGTCAGTGGTTATTATTAAAGAGGGGTATACTGTTTAAACATCTGTCCGTCCGAGCATCCGTACGTGTGTTTGTACATCAGTCCAATGTCTGTTCATGTCATAACTTGAACAGTATTGCTCGGATCTACAGGAAATTTGGTACGGAACTGTTCACCACCATAAGGACATTAAATGGCATATGTTCAATCGTCTTGTTTAGGTTTTTCGTTCAAAAGTTAATCTTTGTTTATTTGAAAATACTAATTTTGGTGTCCATCTGTCTATCAGTCATAGTAGGTTATATGTTAGGTATATTGTTTTTGCACCGTGATTTATATTTCATTGCTTGTCTCTTTTCCCTTCCAGATTAATAGACAGGATGGCCGCAATCAAGATAACAGGTCAAATGTCAGTGGTTATTATTAAAGAGGGGTATACTGTTTAAACATCTGTCCGTCCGAGCATCCGTACGTGTGTTTGTACATCAGTCCAATGTCTGTTCATGTCATAACTTGAACAGTATTGCTCGGATCTACAGGAAATTTGGTACGGAACTGTTCACCACCATAAGGACATTAAATGGCATATGTTCAATCGTCTTGTTTAGGTTTTTCGTTCAAAAGTTAATCTTTGTTTATTTGAAAATACTAATTTTGGTGTCCATCTGTCTATCAGTCATAGTAGGTTATATGTTAGGTATATTGTTTTTGCACCGTGATTTATATTTCATTGCTTGTCTCTTTTCCCTTCCAGATTAATAGACAGGATGGCCGCAATCAAGATAACAGGTCAAATGTCAGTGGTTATTATTAAAGAGGGGTATACTGTTTAAACATCTGTCCGTCCGAGCATCCGTACGTGTGTTTGTACATCAGTCCAATGTCTGTTCATGTCATAACTTGAACAGTATTGCTCGGATCTACAGGAAATTTGGTACGGAACTGTTCACCACCATAAGGACATTAAATGGCATATGTTCAATCGTCTTGTTTAGGTTTTTCGTTCAAAAGTTAATCTTTGTTTATTTGAAAATACTAATTTTGGTGTCCATCTGTCTATCAGTCATAGTAGGTTATATGTTAGGTATATTGTTTTTGCACCGTGATTTATATTTCATTGCTTGTCTCTTTTCCCTTCCAGATTAATAGACAGGATGGCCGCAATCAAGATAACAGGTCAAATGTCAGTGGTTATTATTAAAGAGGGGTATACTGTTTAAACATCTGTCCGTCCGAGCATCCGTACGTGTGTTTGTACATCAGTCCAATGTCTGTTCATGTCATAACTTGAACAGTATTGCTCGGATCTACAGGAAATTTGGTACGGAACTGTTCACCACCATAAGGACATTAAATGGCATATGTTCAATCGTCTTGTTTAGGTTTTTCGTTCAAAAGTTAATCTTTGTTTATTTGAAAATACTAATTTTGGTGTCCATCTGTCTATCAGTCATAGTAGGTTATATGTTAGGTATATTGTTTTTGCACCGTGATTTATATTTCATTGCTTGTCTCTTTTCCCTTCCAGATTAATAGACAGGATGGCCGCAATCAAGATAACAGGTCAAATGTCAGTGGTTATTATTAAAGAGGGGTATACTGTTTAAACATCTGTCCGTCCGAGCATCCGTACGTGTGTTTGTACATCAGTCCAATGTCTGTTCATGTCATAACTTGAACAGTATTGCTCGGATCTACAGGAAATTTGGTACGGAACTGTTCACCACCATAAGGACATTAAATGGCATATGTTCAATCGTCTTGTTTAGGTTTTTCGTTCAAAAGTTAATCTTTGTTTATTTGAAAATACTAATTTTGGTGTCCATCTGTCTATCAGTCATAGTAGGTTATATGTTAGGTATATTGTTTTTGCACCGTGATTTATATTTCATTGCTTGTCTCTTTTCCCTTCCAGATTAATAGACAGGATGGCCGCAATCAAGATAACAGGTCAAATGTCAGTGGTTATTATTAAAGAGGGGTATACTGTTTAAACATCTGTCCGTCCGAGCATCCGTACGTGTGTTTGTACATCAGTCCAATGTCTGTTCATGTCATAACTTGAACAGTATTGCTCGGATCTACAGGAAATTTGGTACGGAACTGTTCACCACCATAAGGACATTAACCCTTTGAACCCGTAACACCGATATTTAGGTGCAAACGAACCGTGACTATATCCCGTAACACCGATATTTCGGTGCAGCGACGACATGATTCGGTAGCAAATTTATATATAGTATAACGAGCATCTGACCCACTGATTTATATTTAAATTGCCCCCACATATGTCAGCGGCGCCCATGGTGCGTATGGAATGGTTGACCGCTAGTATCGGGTATAAATATATGCGCATGCGCATAGCATATAATCTACAAAAACATACGATATTTTAAGCGAACTATGCCGCTATATACGGCATATAATTTCGTGTTCCCCGTGTGTGTACAGAACAGACGTAATTTAGACACACAATTTCAGTTTAAATTACCCTCGTGTATATTAACCAGTGTTCTGCTACATATGGGGAAGGGTCTATCACATATGAAGTTGATTTATTCGCGCATGCGCAGACTAGCGCAATGACAAATAAATGGTTTATAACGTACTTATACACGACATACCCACTAATATATATATTTAAATTGGCCTATTGAAGTCAGCGCTGGCAAAGGTGTCTATATGGATTGGCTGCCCGCTAGAAATGGCTAGGAAAATATGCGCATGGGCGCAGACTATAATTCATTTTTAAAAATGCGTTTAAGTTAAATGTGGCGCTATATATGACATTTTGTTGCATGTTTCACATGTTAGTATAGTAGACACAATCTAGACAGCTTACTTGAACAATGGGGCCACGATATGTTACGGGAAATTACGTTGTTTCTGGTCTCTGTAATATCAGTCTCTGTTGTGCCACATGCAGCAAAAAGTCTATCGCATATCAAGTTGACTTATACTCGCGCATGGTCAGGTATATCTTAATTTCACATTAGGATGTTGGTTGCATCGAAACGCAATTCGCTGATGTATAATTACAACGTTATAAGCTAGAATTCGTTTATCCTGCAAATTTCTGGTAGTTGCCTAGTAACCGTTTCTAAGGCGAGATCGGGTGGCAAAGTCTCCCGATCTTACAATGATCAGTGGTCCGTGCATGCATATATCATGCCTGCAGTTTCAGGTAGGTGTCCCCTTTCAACATAACCAACACCATGCGACTAGACACTGTCTAAATTAAGGAAAAACATACCACTGAATGGTTAGTGCAATTATGTCATTCGATCAGTTGTGGTATTTGCTTAGCAACCGTTGCTACCCTTAAATGGGATATTTGGTTCACTATTCTGGTCGGGTATATCTCAAATTTCACGTTAGGG